>CM041781.1:78685162-79035700 GCA_023374045.1 Limonium bicolor
GGCTAAATAATGCCTTAGAAACATTAAGAAAACATTTCTAATCAAAGAAAATATAAGGAAACACCAAAAGAGCAGTTTTGACAAAAAGTGCTCTAAGCTTGGAGAGACATGGAGAGTACCCAAATATTGTTCCTAAGACCTTAGTAATATCCTAATGGTCATTTTAAGTCAATTACCAAAGAAAACCAAGCTTGAAAACAAGTTAAAACAAAATGTGTTTAAGGAGTCTTAAAGCACGTTTTTGAAAAATTGTCTTGTAAATGAGTTTTGAATGGCTAAATGTCCATCATTACTCTTAATTAATATGTGTACTATATAGTATCACATTTGGAGGTCTATATCAATGGGAAATCAAAAATTTCACAACAATGTGCCTTGTTTTGATGAATAGTGAATTAATTAAGCTAGTTTATAACATAAGTCTATAAGTGAGACATTTGGTCAACAAAGACTAATACCCTCATTCATAAAGGGGGCCGGTTTTTTTTAAGTGTGACTCACCACACTATCTAGCTAAGTAAAGAGAAAGCAAATAAGTAAGTTATAAAGCATAAGTACTATTCACCTTTTAAGATAAATATCACATTTTTACTTACCTCTCTCCTCACTTCTTCATCCTCCCTTGTTTTCCACGATTTCTTGCTCTCTTTCTCTTCTCCATTTACGTAGAACTCAACTCCATGAAAGCTCCATCTTCTCTTGCACACTACTTGCTCATTTAAGCTCCAAATCCAAAACAAAATACATACTCTTCTTAGTTAGCTCAAGCTCCTCCTTCTTTCTTTTCAAAACTTCAAGAGCTTCATTTTGGTGCCAAGTCAAACCACCATTAGATGAGGAAATTCAAGTTTGGAGACTCCATTGGCATCTCCATTCTTTAAGGTAAAGAAAGTGTAAGAAAATCTAGGTTTCCACCATTTTCTTCACATGTCCGAAATATATACTCATGGGACTCCATGTTTATGCCTTGTTCTAGCTTGTTTCTACTATTCAAAGGAGAGAGGAGGTCCTTCTTGCTTCACATCCAAGTTGTCTTGAGAAACCAAGTAAAACAATCACATTAATACCTTAAAACATATTTTTAAACCTAGGGTTTGTTCCTTAGGGTTAATGTGTTATCTAGTACTCATTGGAGTCATTGGATATTGGTAGAACATTGGCAAGGAGAGAATCACATTGGTGACCGAGATTGAACAAGAAAACCTAAGGAGAAAAGCTTTTAAGCTTGTGAGAAAACAAGGTACATTACTTACCTTAAGGTGTGTTTGTTGTTTAAGGGAATGAGATGTGGGTATATGATGAGTTTAGTGTAGAGTTTATATTGGGAAGGTGCTATAAAACCTAGAGAAAGAAACAATGACTATCTTGTGAACTTGTGACTAAGGAGCAAATGAGAAAAAGAGATAGTTTAAGAATTAAAGGTGAAGTACAAGAAGCATTTTATTTCAATGGGAGCCTTGTTGAGTGTATCGCAGGTTGAAGGCATATATGTGGAAATTCAGTGGTTAAGATTATTGTCATTTAAGGGCCTAAGTGCCAAGCATTTTAAGTTTAAGCACTATATGATGATGTGGTGTGGTTTTGGTGTAAATTGGGTGTTAAGGGTTGTGGTGAGAATTTGGGTGATGTTGGTTGTTTGATGGAAAAAACCATGTATTAGGTGGTATTATATACTAGAGAACCTATGGCAAAATTTAAAGGAGAGTTTAAGTGTTTAAGATATTCTAAGGGAATTTAATGACTAAGGAAGTACTAAATGTTCATAGGTGTCTTGGATGAAAAAGGGTGAAGTTAAGGTGTTTAATGACTTATAATGACTTAGGTATCACCATGGAGGATTTAGGAATCAAGAGAATGTATTTGAGTATTTAGGACTTAGGTAAATGTTGGTGCACAACTAGGAAGGAATGTGTTGATGATGGAAGTTTAAACGTGAAGGAACTTAGTAAATGCTTAAAGAGTTTTAGATAGTGAGATGCTTGGGAGATGATGTTATAGTGGTGAGAAAACATTGGCATAGTGGTTACATTAGGTATGAACCACCACCTAGAAACCTAGAGGAAGGCATTACAAGTGTTAGCATTATTACAAGGAAAATGTATAATGATTAAGGTGGATCTTGGTGAATGATTTAATGTGTTTAAGGAGATAGAAAATGAGTTTTGTGGATGTTGTATGAGGGTATAAGTGTACCAAATGATGTTAGGAGACATTATGAGGGTTTAGGAGAAGTTTGGTGAAAATTGGTTAAGTGTTTGAAGGCTTAGAAAATGAGTGTTTTGCCTTGTCCGAACATCCGTCCGGACATGGACGTTCGGACAGGCCCTGTTGCGTGAAAATTTTCAGAGTCTCGACTTGTGTCCGACCTTTGGAAGTCCGGACACAAGTTCGGACGTGTCTGCTTCTACTTTGAATTTTCCTCGACCCATGTCCGAACTTCCGAAGTCCGGACACAAGTTCGGACAGGCGTCTGTTTTCAGTTTGAGTCTCGACTTGTGTCCGAACTTGGGAAGTCCGGACACAAGTTCGGACAGGCCACTGTATGGACCAAAAACCTTGTTTAAGGTTAGGAAATGATGGGGATAATTAAGTATGGATGTTATGAGATTGTTAAGGACTTGTTTGGTGGGTGTGATGGTCATTAAGTGGGAGAGTAAGTGTAATAAATAATGAGGAAATGATGCACTTAGGAGTCAAGTTAAAAAACCATAAGGCTTAGTGAAAAACAATGGGTAAAAGTTGATGTCTAGGAAAGTTAAGTAATTCTATTGAGTTGGATTGATAATAACCTAAAACTGAATCAATGTTCTAGGCTTTGTGAATTGGGACTTGGAAGGAGATAAACCAAACGATCGTCGACGGTGAACGGTACAATCCTTCTTGTGACCTGCTTGCTAACGAGGTGTCCCTCGGCTTGTGTGCTATCTGTTTAATTGCTATGACTAAAACAAGATAAAGCATGCAACCGGTTATATTGTTCTCGTTGTGATTGTGTTATTTACACTAACCCGCGAGACTTGAGATTGTTACTAACCAAGTTTAGTACTTACTGAGTTAAGAATAAGAGTTAAGTTTGATGGTTGTTGGTTAATGCCCGTTAAGGCTTAGCTAGCACATGGTGTTTAAGATGTCTACTAACTGGAACTTGAGTGAGGAAACCCGGGACCGATCTCCGGTCATGCATGCTAAGGAAAAAGGGGGACGGTATCTGAATCAGATCCGCCCTCCGCTTAAGGACTTGTCTTCGGACTTGTAGCCTAGGGCCGGTTGCCGGCTCAGCTACGCTGGACTCCCGTCCAGAGTAGGTGGCATTAAGATGGTGCGGTGGGATCACCTAAATCCCAGGTTCGAATTAAGCTACAACCAATCCCTTCCAGGAAAGGTTTGTATACTGAGATTAAGATTAAGATTGAGATTAAGATTAAGGTAAGGTAAGGTAAGGAACTGAGATTAAGGAAATGAGGACTAAGGAGGGGGTTACTAACCCACTTGATAAGGGGACGCTTGAGTCGTTCATTGTTGTGAACTATATATGTTCATCTGTGGTTATTGTTATTGCACTTCATATTATGCTTGTGTATGTAATCAATTTCCATGCTATCGACAATTAGTCGTCGTAGCCCCGTTAGCTTGGGGGCCATGAGAGGGTGTACCAGCATTCGTGCTGACCCCCTCGGGGGCTATTTTTACACTTGCAGGTAAGAGGCCCATGAGGACGCACTACGAGAGTAGGAGCGGTTAGACTTAGGTGGGATTTATTTTGAGTTCGGGTTGCGCCTGTGCACCCGACTGTTTATATTAAACTGATGTAAGTTTGAGATAGTTTAAGATACTAGTACTCGGTTGGTTGTGGTTTGAATGTTGATGTTTAAGTTGGATAAGTATTTGGTAAGTATTGTAAGTATTTAAGCCGGTATATTCTAACGATCAGACCGTGGCAAGGTCCAGGTGTTGTATTTCCGCTGCGACGTATTCGATTAAGTGTTCAGATTGCGATAACCACGATAGGCTTTGGATGGGGTGTTACAAAAAGTGGTATCAGAGCGTAGTTACGCTCTGATCAAGAAATACCGGATATAAGTAACCACCGAGTTAGGATATAAGTTAAGGAGTAAGTATGGGTTAAGGGTGTGAGAAGTTAGAGTGAGTAGAGTCAGATGACCACTAATAAGTGTGGATTGTCTTTACCGTCTACGGACGTTATAAATTTACTAACCAAAACAATGGTGAGTACGAATCTAATGTAAGTTATGCTTGTTCAGATGGCAGGACGCCCTAGAGGAGGCCGAGGTCGCGGCCGGGGTGAGGATATTCCAGGGATACCTGGAGGGCAGACGATCGCAGAGATCGTAGCTGCCGCTTTAGGGCATATGGGCTATCAGCCTGGTGTGGGTGCACCACCTCCACCGCCACAACCTAGGGAACCAAACTGGGTGAAGAGTCTTGCTGATCTTCGACCCGCGCATTTTAAGGGGGAGACCGATCCCGCCAAGCTTGAGGCGTACATCTCCGAGCTGGAGACCGCCTTCGAGACCCTTGATGTCCCTGCTGGGATCAAGGTGCGCTTAGCTGCTTTCTACCTGAAGGGGGCGGCGGGCGATTGGTGGAAGCTGGTGAGGGCCGAGCATGTGGCCAATCCAGAGTTCGGCTGGGAGCAGTACACCGCCTTGCTACGGGCAAAGTACTACCCCGCCCATGTCCAGACGAAGAAGCGCTTGCAGTTAGATGCGCTTAAGCAGTCGGACAAGATGACAGTGGACGAGTATTACTCAGAGTTCACTGCCTTGCTCCGTCTTCTGCCGGGTCTAGGGTATTCTGACCAGATCTTGGTGGACCGCTTCTATGGCGGGCTTAGCCATCGACTCCGCTACGGCATGGGGCCGACGAGTTACACTACCTTGCAGGTAATAAGAACGATTGAATTTGAGTAAGTGATGAATAAGATTTAGATTATGAGAAATAAGTGAGACTAATACTATGGAAAAGCAGGAGTGCTATCATGCCGCTGCTAAGGTTGAGATTACCGTCCAGCTGAGGGACGAGGAGAATGCAAAGAGGAAGAGTGCTGGGAAGAGCTCAGAGAGTCAAGGGCAAGGAGGGTACAAGAAACAAAAGTACCAGCCTCAGGCCCAGAAAATCAGAACCCGAAAGGGAAGGAGGAAAAGGAGAAGGCTTCGGAAGAGCCATTGAAGCTGACCTATGCTATTGCAGCTACACCACTGCGCTCTAAGGCGCCAAAGGGTAAGGAAATTGATATTGAATGAGTTAAGAAATAAATTAGTAACCATTTGAGATATGAGAATTGACAATATGAATCATCAGGATCTGAGACTGAGAGGGGAGCCGGTGGTGGCTACCAGCGACGCTTCATCTGTAGATGGTGTCACAAGGACCACCCCGGGCTCGACTGTAAGGGAAATAAGGTGGAGTGCAACTTCTGTGGTGTCTACGGGCATCGAGCTTATGAGTGTTACCGGAATCCTGCTAGCAGAGCCTATAGGCCCGATACCAGGGGCAAGGGCAAGACCGATCAGGGAGCTGGATCTGACGGTCAGAGGAAAGTGCAGCAGCCGGCGGACAAGAACCCAGGGTGACCCAGAAACGGGGCCCACTCTACACATGGTGGACCGGGACGATGAGCCTGAGCCCTCATCGAGGCCAGGTACCACTATAACCATTTAGTAATAAAACTACCTGCTTACCGCATTATCATGCATGTTTGGTGATAAATGAGTTAAGTAAGAATAAGATGAGATTAGAACTAAGTAAGACATAACCTACTACCACTTTAGGAAGATTCAACATCTGCTACCCATACCATCTACATCTAACCCGGAGCACACGACATCGAAACAACACTTTCCAACCGAACAATGTCAGGTTATCCGCCCAGGTATGATTTTATTAAGGGGATACCTGACACCCGAGCACAAATAGCCATCATCAGGAGATGCAATCAACTAGGAATGGGACCGGGAGGTTTTTACACACCGGAGTACCCAGGGGGAGCAAGGATGAAATTAAAGATGATGAGCTTGGGCAAGGATTGGAATCCGTATGCCAAGAATTACCAAACCATGAGGGAGCAAGATGGAGTCTCACCACCGGGAATACCCGAAGAGTTCCATCCAGTTATTACACAAGTCGTGGAAATCGCTCAGCAGTTGGAGGCTGAACCGATTCCAGACATCCAAGGACATTTGTATTGTAAACTTCTACGAAAAAGATGGGAAACTGGGACTACACCAGGATAAGGACGAGACAACGGAGTCTCTCGAAAGAGGGATACCCGTAGTGTCTTGGTCCATTGGAGATGATGCGGAGTTTTATACGGCGAGCAGAAGCGTGCGGACCGTGCAGATAAGATAGTACTTAAGTCAGGTGATGTATTAATTTTGGGAGGAGAATCAAGGATGTTATACCATGGGATTAAGAGAATCAAGCTGAATACAGCACCGTCAGCAGTAATCAATGCGACGCATATGAGACCAGGAAGATTAAACCTAACCTTTAGACAATATTAGCCATGTAATGTTAGAATGAGATGAGAAATGAGATGTAAGATTGAAGCACATGTTGTAAACAGGATGGTCATGAATAAAATAACAGTGTTGTTCATATAAATTGTTACGACTCTTGTTATACCATCAATACTCATGAAGCTTGTGAACACAATTAGGTTATGGACTCGGTACGGAAGGTGCACTAAGCATACTACAGAGGCACAGGCCGACGCCAGCGGTACTATCCTCACCGGCACCTTTCCGATCAATGGGATTGAGGCATCAGTTCTCTTCGACTCAGGGGCCTCGCATACCTTTGTCTGCATCATTTGCGAGCAGGTTGGGGCTAGACGCTGATGAGCTACCCGACTTCACGGTTACGCTCCCGTCTAAGGAGAAGGTTCGTTGCACTCGTTACTACCGAGGAGCCACCATCAGAATTAAGGGGGAAGACTTCCCAGTCAGTTTCATTGAGTTCAGTAAGCTAGGATTTGATGTTATCTTCGGGATGAACTGGTTGGAGCGGCACAAGGGACGTATCCTCTGCGCCGAGCATAGATTGCTGCTCAGGAGTCCGTCTGGGGTAACAATATCATACCGCCAGAGGCCCAGAGAGCCTTCGACTAAGATCATCACCGCCATGGCAATGCATAGAGAATTAAGGAGAAAGGAAGAAGTATACCTCTGCTATGTACAGGACATAGAGAGAGACCCTGAGTTCGACCCCGACTTACCGGTAGTGTCGGAGTTCCCCGACTTATTTCCACGGGAACTGCCCGGCATGCCACCCACTCGGGAGGTAGAGTTCACCATTGAGCTGCTACCTGGTACCGGACCGATAGCCAAAGCACCATACCGTATGGCTCCGGCAGAAATGACTGAGTTAAAGAACAATTGAAAGATTTGTTGGATAAGGATTCATTAGACCAAGTGTGTCACCATGGGGAGCGCCAGTCCTCTTCGTGAAGAAGAAGGATGGTAGTCTCCGCCTCTGCATCGACTACAGAGAGCTGAATGCAGTGACAGTGAAGAATAAGTACCCACTACCCCGCATTGACGATCTGTTCGATCAGTTGAAGGGAGCATCTGTGTTTTCCAAGATTGATCTCAGATCGGGGTATCATCAGATAGCCATTAAGGAGGGAGATATTGAGAAGACGGCATTCCGGACACGATACGGCCACTATGAGTTTACAGTGATGCCGTTCGGTTTGTCGAACGCACCGGCGAAGTTTATGGATCTGATGAACCGCTTGTTCCGGGAGCAGCTGGACAAGTCGGTTGTGGTTTTTATTGATGATATTCTGATATATTCAAAGTCTAAGGTTGAGCATGAGGAACATTTGAGGAGGGTGTTGGAAATATTGAGGGAGAACCAGCTATATGCTAAGTTCTCCAAGTGTGAGTTTTGGCTTGACCAGGTCTCTTTCCTAGGTCATGTCATCTCAGATGCTGGGATCGCAGTGGATCCAGCAAAGATTGATGCCGTACGTACCTGGCCAAGGCCGAAGACTGTTACCGACATCCGGAGCTTTCTCGGTCTGGCAGGTTACTACAGGAGATTTGTTAGAGATTTCAGCAAGGTCGCGAAGCCGATGACCAGTCTGATGAAGAAAGATGCACCATTTCTGTGGACAGATGACTGTGAGAGATCATTTCAGCGCTTGAAGGACTCACTGACCACTGCACCGGTACTGATTCCAGACGGTACAGAGGGCTTTGAGGTTTATTGTGATGCATCCGGCAGAGGGCTGGGTTGCGTGCTCATGCAACATGGCAAGGTGGTGGCATATGCCTCACGCCAGTTGAAGAAACATGAGGAGAACTACCCCACACATGATTTAGAGCTGGGAGCTGTAGTCTTCGCTTTGAAGATATGGCGCCACTACTTTATGGGGTTAGTGTCACGATCTACACCGATCACAAAGTTTGAAATACATATTCACTCAGAAGGAGTTAAATCTTCGACAGAGGAGATGGTTAGAATTTCTGAAAGACTATGACATTGACCTCCAATACAAAGAAGGGAAGGCCAATGTTGTAGCAGATGCCCTGAGCCGTCGAGCACACTCACTCCATTCGCTAGTTTCTTTCTCCAGCTTGGTTGATGAGGTGCGAGAGGCTCAGAGGACAGATGAGTATATGAGAGAGGTCAGACAGAAGCTGACAGATGGTACCTTTGAGAGTCAGAAATAACGACTTCAGACTTCATGATGATGATCTATCGACTTAAGGGCCGTATTAATGCATACCACGAGTAACACGGATCTGAAAGACCGTATACTTAGAGAATCACACTGTTTCTTCAGTTTCCATCCATCCGGGAGCCTCTAAAATTATAAAGACATGAAGAGATACTTCTGGTGGTCGGGGATGAACAGATGTTACCGAGTTCGTCTTGAGGTGTCTCACATGCCAGAGAGGTGAAATGAGCAAGCCACAGACGACCGGGCGGAATGGTACATTCGTGCCAGTTCCGAGTGGAAGTTTCCATGATATCTCCATGGACTTCGTAGTTGGGCTTCCACCCTGCTAAGGGAGGTCTCACAATGATTGGGTTGTGGTGGACGCTACCAAAGTAGCCCGATTCATACCGATGAAGGATACTTGGAAGGTGACCAAATTAGCTGAGTTATTTGAGAAAGAAATCATGAGACATCACGGCATACCAAAGACCATATGTTCAGATAGAGATACCAGATTCCTTCGAGGTACTGGAGAGCTACCAGAGAAGCATTGGGACAGAACTCAAACTGAGTACCCGTACCGCCCGTTCCCTCCTTCAGACAGATGGTCAGACTGAGCGTACTATTCAGACACTCGAGGACATGCTGAGAGCATGTGCCTTAGCTTCCCGGGCAGTTTTGGATTGACGATTGCATCTGATCGAGTTTTCATACAACAACAGCTATCACGCTTCGATCAAGATGGCACCTTTCAAGCGTTGTAGGTAGACCATGTCGTACACCGCTCTGCTGGGATGAGTCGAGTGAGACGGTCATTTATAGGACCAGAGTACTTAGAGCATTAAGCTGAAGTTCAGCAATCAGGGAGAACATGAAAGCTGCTCAAGATAGGCAGAAGTCGTATGCTGATGTTTCGACGACGGGACCTGGAGTTCGCAGTGGCGACCGTGTATTTCTGCGAGTATCACCGATGAAGGTGTATTCAGGTTTGGGCAGAAGGGCAAGTTAAGCCCGAATTTTGTTTGGTCCTTATGATATTAACGGAGCGGGTTGGCCCGGTTTGCTTACAGGTTAAATTTACCTGCTGAGCTGGGTAAAGTGCTGATGTTTTTTCATGTTTCACAGCTAAAGAAATACATGCAACCACCCCTCCCATGTGTTTAGAACCTGAGAGGTTGACTTTAGAACCAAATATGAGATCCGTGGAGACTCCTCAGAGAATCTTGACAGAAGACTAGGGACACTCGCCACAAGTCAGTGCGACTGGTGAAGGTTCTCTTGTCTAACCAGGATGTCGAAGAGGCCCGTGGGAATTAGAGGATAAGAGAGGGCGAAGTACCCCTTCTTTATTTTACTGACTAGATCGTCTGTATAGGTACGGGGCGTACCCCTTTTTTAAGGGGGGTAGAGCTTCCTCGCTTTGAGTTAGGAAACGATCATGTTTGTCGTTTGTTTGGTTGTTTAAGATGTGGATTTTGTGTGTTGCTACACTTCGGTGTAAGTTTGAGTTATGTATGACACTCTTTATTGTATTTAGATTGACCTTTGAGTCTTGAGATGTATGAATGTGAATATAAGATGTGGATTAAGATTAAGAGAATGTGTACCGTGAATGGTTAAAGCACATGTGTGACTTTGAGGACAAAGTTCTTTTAAGGGGGGTAGATTGAAATACCCCAAACTTAGATATGGTGTTTAAAATGATAACTAAGATATAAGGAGGCTAAATAATGCCTTAGAAACATTAAGAAACATTTCTAATCAAAGAAAATATAAGGAAACACCAAAAAGAGCAGTTTAAGCAAAAATGCTCTAAGCTTGGAGAGACATGGGAGAGTACCCAAATATTGTTCAAGACCTTAGTATATCCTAATGGTCATTTTAAGTCAATTACCAAAGAAAACCAAGCTTGAAAACAAGTTAAAACCAAATGTGCTTTAAGGAGTCTTAAAGCACGTTTTGAAAAATTGTCTTGTAAATGAGTTTTGAATGGCTAAATGTCCATCATTACTCTTTAATTAATATGTGTACTATATAGTATCACATTTGGAGGCCTATATCAATGGGAAATCAAAAATTTCACAACAATGTGCCTTGTTTTTGATGAATAGTGAATTAATTAAGCTAGTTTATAACATAAGTCTATATAAGTGAGACATTTGGTCAACAAAGACTAAACTACCCTCATTCATAAAGGGGGCCGGTTTTTTAGGAGTGTGACTCACCACCTTACTTACTCTAAGTAATAAAGAAGCAAATAAGTAAGTTATAAGCATAATACTATTCACCTTTTAAGATAAATATCACATTTTACTTACCTCTCTCCTCACTTCTTCATTCTCCCTTGTTTCACACGGTTTCTTGTCTCTCTTTCTCTTCTCCATCACGTAGAGCTCAACCTCCATGAAAGCTCCATCTTCTCCTTGGCCACTCTTGCTCATTTAAGCTCCAAATCCAAAACAAAATACATATTCTTCTTAGTTAGCTCAAGCTCCTCCTTTCTATCTTTTCAAAACTTCAAGAGCTTCATTTTGGTGCCAAGTCAAACCACCATTAGAGGAGGAAATTCAAGTTTGGAGACTCCATTGGCATCTCCATTCTCTTAAGGTAAAGAAAGTGTAAGAAAATCTAGGTTTCCACCATTTTCTTCACATGTCCGAAAATATATACTCATGGGACTCCATGTTTATGCCTTGTTCTAGCTTGTTTCTACTCTTCAAAGGAGAGAGGAGGTCCTTCTTCTTCTTCACATCCAAGTTTGTCTTGAGAAACCAAGGTAAAACAATCACATTAATACCTTAGAACATATTTTTAAACCTAGGGTTTGTCCTTAGGGTTAATGTGTTATCTAGTACTCATTGGAGTCATTGGATATTGGTTAGAACATTGGCAAGGAGAATCACATTGGTGACCGAGATTGAACAAAGAAAACCTAAGGAGAAAAGCTTTTAAGCTTGTAGAAAACAAGGTAAATTACTTACCTTAAGGTGTTTTGTTGTTTAAGGGAATGAGATGTGGGTATATGAGTTTAGTGTAGAGTTTATATTGGGAAGGTGCTATAAAACCTAGGGAAACAATGACTATTTGTGAACTTGTGACTAAGGAGCAAATGAGAAAAGAGATAGTTTAAGAATATAAAGGTGAAGTACAAGAAGCATTTTATTTCAATGGGAGCCTTGTTGAGTGTATTCGCAGGTTGAAGGCATATATATGTGGAAATTCAGTGGTTAAGATTATTGTCATTTAAGGGCCTAAGTGCCAAGCATTTTAAGTTTAAGCACTAATGATGATGTGGTGAAGTTTTAGTGAAATTGTGTGTAAGTGTTGTGATAGAATTTGGTGGTATTGGTTGTTTGATGGAGAAAAACCATGTGTTAGGTGGTACTATATCTAGAGAACCTATGGCAAAATTTAAAGGAGAGTTAAGTGTTTAAGATATTCTAAGGGAATTTAATGACAAGGAAGTACTAGGAATGTTCTATAGGTTGTCTTGATGAAAAAGGGTGAAGTTAAGGTGTTTTAAAAACTTATAATGACTTAGGTATCACCATGGAGGATTTATGAATCAAGAGAATGTATTTGAGTATTTAGGACTTAGGTAAAAGTTGGTAAACAACTAGGAAGGAAGTTTAGGTTGTGAAGGAACATTAAGTAAATGCTTAAGAGAGTTTTAGATAGTGAAAGATGCTTGGGAGATGATGTTATAGTGGTGAGGAAAACATTTGGCATAGTGGTTACATTAGGTATGAACCACCACCTAGGAACCTAGAGGAAGGCATTACAAGTGTTAGCATTGTTACAAGGAAAATGTATAATGATTAAGGTGGATCTTGATGAATGATTTAATGTGTTTAAGGAGATAGAAAATGAGTTTTGTGGATGTTGTATGAGGGTAAGTGTACCAAATGATGTTAGGAGACATTATGAGGGTTTAGGAGAAGTTTGGTGAAAATTGGTTAAGTGTTTGAGGGCTTAGAAAATGAGTGTTTTGCCTTGTCCGAACATCCGTCCGGACATGGACGTTCGGACAGGCCCTGTTGCGTGAAAATTTTCAGAGTCTCGACTTGTGTCCGACCTTTGGAAGTCCGGACACAAGTTCGGACGTGTCTGCTTCTACTTTGAATTTTCCTCGACCCATGTCCGAACTTCCGAAGTCCGGACACAAGTTCGGACAGGCGTCTGTTTTCAGTTTGAGTCTCGACTTGTGTCCGAACTTGGGAAGTCCGGACACAAGTTCGGACAGGCCACTGTATGGACCAAAAACCTTGTTTAAGGTTAGGAAATGATGGGGATAATTAAGTATGGATGTTATGAGATTGTTAAGGACTTGTTTGGTGGGTGTGATGGTCATTAAGTGGGAGAGTAAGTGTAATAAATAATGAGGAAATGATGCCTTAGGAGTCAAGTTAAAAACCATAAGACTTAGTGAAAAACAATGGGTAAAAGTTGATGTCTAGGAAAGTTAAGTAATTCTATTGAGTTGGATTGATAATAACCTAAAACTGAATCAATGTTCTAGGCTTTGTGAATTGGGACTTGGAAGGAGATAAACCAAACGATCGTCGACGGTGAACGGTACAATCCTTCTTGTGACCTGCTTGCTAACGAGGTGTCCCTCGGCTTGTGTGCTATCTGTTTAATTGCTATGACTAAACAAGATAAAGCATGCAACCGGTTATATTGTTCTCGTTGTGTTGTGTTATATTTACACTAACCCGCGAGACTTGAGATTGTTACTAACCAAGTTTAGTACTTACTGAGTTAAATAAGAGTTAAGTTTGATGGTTGTTGGTTAATGCCCGTTAAGGCTTAGCTAGCACATGGTGTTTAAGATGTCTACTAACTGGAACTTGAGTGAGGAAACCCGGGACCGATCTCCGGTCATGCATGCTAAGGAAAAAGGGGGACGGTATCTGAATCAGATCCGCCCTCCGCTTAAGGACTTGTCTTCGGACTTGTAGCCTAGGGCCGGTTGCCGGCTCAGCTACGCTGGACTCCCGTCCAGAGTAGGTGGCATTAAGATGGTGCGGTGGGATCACCTAAATCCCAGGTTCGAATTAAGCTACAACCAATCCCTTCCAGGAAAGGTTTGTATACTGAGATTAAGATTGAGATTAAGATTAAGGTAAGGTAAGGAACTGAGATTAAGGAAATGAGGACTAAGGAGGGGGTTACTAACCCACTTGTTAAGGGAACGCTTGAGTCGTTCATTGTTGTGAACTATATAAGTTCATCTGTGGTTATTGTTATTGCACTTCATATTATGCTTGTGTATGTAATCAATTTCCATGCTATCGACAATTAGTCGTCGTAGCCCCGTTAGCTTGGGGGCCATGAGAGGGTGTACCAGCATTCGTGCTGACCCCCTCGGGGGCTATTTTTACACTTGCAGGTAAGAGACCCATGAGGACGCACTACGAGAGTAGGAGCGGTTAGACTTAGGGTGGGTTGTTTATTTTGAGTTCGGGTTGCGCCTGTGCACCCGACTGTTTATATTAAACTGATGTAAGTTTGGGATTATGTTTAAGGTACTAGCACTCGGTTGGTTGTGGTATTATGAATGTTGATGTTTAAGTTGGATAAGTGTTTTTGGATAAGTATTGTAAGTATTTAAGCCGGTATATTCTAACGATCAGACCGTGGCAAGGTCCAAGTGTTGTATATTTCCGCTGCGACGTATTCGATTAAGTGTTCAGATTGCGATAACCACGATAGGCTTTGGATGGGGTGTTACAAAAAGTGGTATCAGAGCGTAGTTACGCTCTGATCAAGAAATACCGGATATAAGTAACCACCGAGTTAGGATATAAGTTAAGGAGTAAGTATTGGGTTAAGGGTGTGAGAAGTTAGAGTGAGTAGAGTCAGATGACCACTAATAAGTGTGGATTGTCTTTACCGTCTACGGACGTTATAAATTTACTAACCAAAACAATGGTGAGTACGAATCTAATGTAAGTTATGCTTGTTCAGATGGCAGGACGCCCTAGAGGAGGCCGAGGTCGCGGCCGGGGTGAGGATATTCCAGGGATACCTGGAGGGCAGACGATCGCAGAGATCGTAGCTGCCGCTTTAGGGCACATGGGCTATCAGCCTGGTGTGGGTGCACCACCTCCACCGCCACAACCTAGGGAACCAAACTGGGTGAAGAGTCTATCAGATCTTCGACCCGCGCATTTTAAGGGGGAGACCGATCCCGCCAAGCTTGAGGCGTACATCTCCGAGCTGGAGACCGCCTTCGAGACCCTTGATGTCCCTGCTGGGATCAAGGTGCGCTTAGCTGCTTTCTACCTGAAGGGGCGGCGGGCGATTGGTGGAAGCTGGTGAGGGCCGAGCATGTGGCCAATCCAGAGTTCGGCTGGGAGCAGTACACCGCCTTGCTACGGCAAAGTACTACCCCGCCCATGTCCAGACGAAGAAGCGCTTGCAGTTGATGCGCTTAAGCAGTCGGACAAGATGACAGTGGACGAGTATTACTCAGAGTTCACTGCCTTGCTCCGTCTTCTGCCAGGTCTAGGGTATTCTGACCAGATCTTGGTGGACCGCTTCTACGGGCTTAGCCATCGACTCCGCTACGGCATGGGGCCGACGAGTTACACTACCTTGCAGGTAATAAGAATGATTGAGATTTGAGTAAGTGATAATAGATTTAGATTATGAGAATAAGTGTGACTAATACTATGGAAAAGCAGGAGTGCTATCATGCCGCTGCTAAGGTTGAGATTACCGTCCAGCTGAGGGACGAGGAGAATGCAAAGCGGAAGAGTGCTGGGAAGAGCTCAGAGAGTCAAGGGCAAGGAGGGTACAAGAAACAAAAGTACCAGCCTCAGGCCCAGAAGAATCAGAACCCGAAAGGGAAGGAGGAAAAGGAGAAGGCTTCGGAAGAGCCATTGAAGCTGACCTATGCTATTGCAGCTACACCACTGCGCTCTAAGGCGCCAAAGGGTAGAAATTGATATTGAATGAGTTAAGAAATAAATTAGTAACCGTTTGAGATATGAGAATTGACAATATGAATCATCAGGATCTGAGACTGAGAGGGGAGCCGGTGGTGGCTACCAGCGACGCTTCATTTATATGGTGTCACAAGGACCACCCCGGGCTCGACTGTAAGGGAATAAGGTGGAGTGCAACTTCTGTGTGTCTACGGGCATCGAGCTTATGAGTGTTACCGGAACCCTGCTAGCAGAGCCTATAGGCCCGACACCAGGGGCAAGGGCAAGACCGATCAGGGAGCTGGATCTGACGGTCAGAGGAAAGTGCAGCAGCCGGCGGACAAGAACCCACGGGCGACCCAGAAGACGGGGCCCACTCTACACATGGTGGACCGGGACGATGAGCCTGAGCCCTCATCGAGGCCAGGTACCACTATAACCATTTAGTAATAAAACTACCTGCTTACCGCATTATCATGCATGTTTGGTGAATAATGAGTTAAGTAATAAGATGAGATTAGAACTAAGTAAGACATAACCTACTACCACTTTAGGAAGATTCAACATCTGCTACCCCATACCATCTACATCTACCCGGAGCACACCAACATCGAAACCATACACTTTCCAACCGAACAATGTCAGGTTATCCGCCCAGGTATGATTTTATTAAGGGGATACCTGACACCCGACGCACAAATAGCCATCATCAGGAGATGCAATCAACTAGGAATGGGACCGGGAGGTTTTTACACACCGGAGTACCCAGGGGGAGCAAGGATGAAATTAAAGATGATGAGCTTGGGCAAGGATTGGAATCCGTATGCCAAGAATTACCAAACCACAAGGGAGCAAGATGGAGTCTCACCACCGGGAATACCCGAAGAGTTCCATCCAGTCATTACACAAGTCGTGGAAATCGCTCAGCAGTTGGAAGCTGAACCGATTCCAGACATCCAGCCAGACATTTGTATTGTAAACTTCTACGAAAAAGATGGGAAACTGGGACTACACCAGGATAAGGACGAGACAACGGAGTCTCTCGAAAGAGGGATACCCGTAGTGTCTTGGTCCATTGGAGATGATGCGGAGTTTTTATACGGCGAGCAGAAGCGTGCGGACCGTGCAGATAAGATAGTACTTAAGTCAGGTGATGTATTAATTTTGGGAGGAGAATCAAGGATGTTATACCATGGGATTAAGAGAATCAAGCTGAATACGGCACCGTCAGCAGTAATCAATGCGACGCATATGAGACCAGGAAGATTAAACCTAACCTTTAGACAATATTAGCCATGTAATGTTAGAATGAGATGAAAAAATGAGATGTAAGATTGAAGCACATGTTGTAAACAGGATGGTCATGAATAAAATAACAGTGTTGTTCATATAAATTGTTACGACTCTTGTTATACCATCAATACTCATGAAGCTTGTGAACACAATTAGGTTATGGACTCGGTACGGAAGGTGCACTAAGCATACTCACAGAGGCACAGGCCGACGCCAGCGGTACTATCCTCACCGGCACCTTTCCGATCAATGGGATTGAGGCATCAGTTCTCTTCGACTCAGGGGCCTCGCATACCTTTGTCTCTGCATCATTTGCGAGCAGGTTGGGGCTAGACGCTGAGAGCTACCCGACTTCACGGTTACGCTCCCGTCTAAGGAGAAGGTTCGTTGCACTCGTTACTACCGAGGAGCCACCATCAGAATTAAGGGGGAAGACTTCCCAGTCAGTTTCATTGAGTTCAGTAAGCTAGGATTTGATGTTATCTTCGGGATGAACTGGTTGGAGCGGCACAAGGGACGTATCCTCTGCGCCGAGCATAGATTGCTGCTCAGGAGTCCGTCTGGGGTAACAATATCATACCGCCAGAGGCCCAGGGAGCCTTCGACTAAGATCATCACCGCCATGGCAATGCACAGAGAATTAAGGAGAAAGGAAGAAGTATACCTCTGCTATGTACAGGACATAGAGAGAGACCCTGAGTTCGACCCCGACTTACCGGTAGTGTCGGAGTTCCCCGACTTATTTCCACGGGAACTGCCCGGCATGCCACCCACTCGGGAGGTAGAGTTCACCATTGAGCTGCTACCTGGTACCGGACCGATAGCCAAAGCACCATACCGTATGGCTCCGGCAGAAATGACTGAGTTAAAAGAACAACTGAAAGATTTGTTGGATAAAGGATTCATTAGACCAAGTGTGTCACCATGGGGAGCGCCAGTCCTCTTCGTGAAGAAAAAGGATGGTAGTCTCCGCCTCTGCATCGACTACAGAGAGCTGAATGCAGTAACAGTGAAGAATAAGTACCCACTACCCCGCATTGACGATCTGTTCGATCAGTTGAAGGGAGCATCTGTGTTTTCCAAGATTGATCTCAGATCGGGGTATCATCAGATAGCCATTAAGGAGGGAGACATTGAGAAGACGGCATTCCGGACACGATACGGCCACTATGAGTTTACAGTGATGCCGTTCGGTTTGTCGAACGCGCCAGCGAAGTTTATGGATCTGATGAACCGCTTGTTCCGGGAGCAGCTGGACAAGTCGGTGTGGTTTTTATTGATGACATTCTGATATATTCAAAGTCTAAGGTTGAGCATGAGGAACATTTGAGGAGGGTGTTGGAAATATTAGGGAGAACCAGCTATATGCTAAGTTCTCCAAGTGTGAGTTTTGGCTTGACCAGGTCTCTTTCCTAGGTCATGTCATCTCAGATGCTGGGATCGCAGTGGATCCAGCAAAGATTGATGCCGTACGTACCTGGCCAAGGCCGAAGACTGTTACCGACATCCGGAGCTTTCTCGGTCTGGCAGGTTACTACAGGAGGTTTGTTAGAGATTTCAGCAAGGTCGCGAAGCCGATGACCAGTCTGATGAAGAAAGATGCACCATTTCTGTGGACAGATGACTGTGAGAGATCATTTCAGCGCTTGAAGGACTCACTGACCACTGCACCGGTACTGACTATTCCAGACGGTACAGAGGGCTTTGAGGTTTATTGTGATGCATCCGGCAGAGGGCTGGGTTGCGTGCTCATGCAACATGGCAAGGTGGTGGCATATGCCTCACGCCAGTTGAAGAAACATGAGGAGAACTACCCCACACATGATTTAGAGCTGGGAGCTGTAGTCTTCGCTTTGAAGATATGGCGCCACTACTTATACGGGGTTAGTGTCACGATCTACACCGATCATAAAGTTTGAAATACATATTCACTCAGAAGGAGTTAAATCTTCGACAGAGGAGATGGTTAGAATTTCTGAAAGACTATGACATTGACCTCCAATACAAAGAAGGGAAGGCCAATGTTGTAGCAGATGCCCTGAGCCGTCGAGCACACTCACTCCATTCGCTAGTTTCTTTCTCCAGCTTGGTTGATGAGGTGCGAGAGGCTCAGAGGACTGATGAGTATATGAGAGAGGTCAGACAGAAGCTGACAGATGGTACCTTTGAGAGTCAGAAATACGACTTCAGACTTCATGATGATGATCTGATCAGACTTAAGGGCCGATTATGCATACCACGAGGTAACACGGATCTGAAAGACCGTATACTTAGAGAATCACATTGTTCTTCAGTTTCCATCCATCCGGGAGCCTCTAAAATGTATAAAGACATGAAGAGATACTTCTGGTGGTCGGGGATGAAGACAGATGTTACCGAGTTCGTCTTGAGGTGTCTCACATGCCAGAAGGTGAAATTCGAGCACAGACGACCGGGCGGAATGGTACAGTCGATGCCAGTTCCGGAGTGGAAGTTCCATGATATCTCCATGGACTTCGTAGTTGGGCTTCCACCTGCTAGGGGAGGTCTCAACATGATATGGGTGGTGGTGGATCGCCTTACCAAAGTAGCCCGATTCATACCGATGAAGGATACTTGGAAGGTGACCAAATTAGCTGAGTTATTTGAGAAAGAAATCATGAGACATCACGGCATACCAAAGACCATAGTGTCAGATAGAGATACCAGATTCCTTTCGAGGTACTGGAGAGCTACCAGAGAAGCGTTGGGTACAGAACTCAAACTGAGTACCGCGTTCCATCCTCAGACAGATGGTCAGACTGAGCGTACTATTCAGACACTCGAGGACATGCTGAGAGCATGTGCCTTAGACTTCCAGGGCAGTTGGATTGACAGATTGCATCTGATCGAGTTTTCATACAACAACAGCTATCACGCTTCGATCAAGATGGCACCTTTTCAAGCGTTGTACGGTAGACCATGTCGTACACCGCTCTGCTGGGATGAGTCGAGTGAGACGGTCATTATAGGACCAGAGTACTTAGAACAAGTTAAGGCTGAAGTTCAGCAAATCAGGGAGAACATGAAAGCTGCTCAAGATAGGCAGAAGTCGTATGCTGATGTTCGACGACGGGACCTGGAGTTCGCAGTGGGCGACCGGGTATTTCTGCGAGTATCACCGATGAAGGGTGTATTCAGGTTTGGGCAGAAGGGCAAGTTAAGCCCGAAATTTGTTGGTCCTTATGAGATTACGGAGCGGGTGGGCCCGGTTGCTTACAGGTTGAATTTACCTGCTGAGCTGGGTAAAGTGCATGATGTTTTTCATGTTTCACAGCTAAAAATACATGCACCACCCCTCCCATGTGTTAGAACCTGAGAGGTTGACTTTAGAACCAAATATGAGATCCGTGGAGACTCCTCAGAGAATCTTGGACAGAAACTAGGGACACTCGCCACAAGTCAGTGCGACTGGTGAAGGTTCTCTGGTCTAACCAGGATGTCGAAGAGGCCACGTGGGAATTAGAGGATAAGATGAGGGCGAAGTACCCTTCTTTATTTACTGACTAGATCGTCTGTATAGGGTACGGGGCGTACCCCTTTTTAAGGGGGGTAGAGCTTCCTCGCTTTTGAGTTAGGAAACGATCATGTTTGTCGTTTGTTTGGTTGTTTAAGATGTGGATTTGTGTAAGTTGCTACACTTCGGTGTAAGTTTGAGTTATGTATGAACTTATGTATTGTATTTGAGATTGACCTTTGAGTCTTGAGATGTATGAATGTGAATATAAGATGTGGTATTAAGATTAAGAGAATGTGTACCGTGAATGGTTAAGCACATGTGTGAACTTTGAGGACAAAGTTCTTTTAAGGGGGGTAGATTGAAATACCCCAAACTTAGATATGGTGTTTAAATGATAAACTAAGATATAAGGAGGCTAAATAATGCCTTAGAAACATTAAGAAACATTTCTAATCAAAGAAAATATAAGGAAACACCAAAAGAGCAGTTTTGCAAAAAGTGCTCTAAGCTTGGAGAGACATGGGAGAGTACCCAAATATTGTTCTAAGACCTTAGTAATATCCTAATGGTCATTTTAAGTCAATTACCAAAGAAAACCAAGCTTGAAAACTAGTTAAAACACAAAATGTGCTTTAAGGAGTCTTAAAGCACGTTTTTGAAAAATTGTCTTGTAAATGAGTTTTGAATGGCTAAATGTCCATCATTACTCTTTAATTAATATGTGTACTATATAGTATCACATTTGGAGGCCTATATCAATGGGAAATCAAAAATTTCACAACAATGTGCCTTGTTTTTGATGAATAGTGAATTAATTAAGCTAGTTTATAACATAAGTCTATATAAGTGAGACATTTGGTCAACAAAGACTAAACTACCCTCATTACTAAAGGGGGCCGGTTTTTAAGGTGACTCACCACCTTATGAGCTAAGTAAAAGAAGCAAATAAGTTTATAAAGCATAAAGTACTATTCACCTTTTAAGATAAATATCACATTTACTTACCTCTCTCCTCACTTCTTCATTCTCCTTGTTCACACGGTTTCTTGCTCTCTTTCTCTTCTCCATTCACGTAGAGCTCACCTCCATGAAAGCTCCATCTTCCTTGGCCACATCTTGCTCATTTAGCTCCAAATCCAAAACAAAATACATATTCTTCTTAGTTAGCTCAAGCTCCTCCTTTCTATCTTTTCAAAACTTCAAGAGCTTCATTTTGGTGCCAAGTCAAACCACCATTAGAGGAGGAAATTCAAGTTTGGAGACTCCATTGGCATCTCCATTCTCTTAAGGTAAAGAAAGTGTAAGAAAATCTAGGTTTCCACCATTTTCTTCACATGTCCGAAAATAATACTCATGGGACTCCATGTTTATGCCTTGTTCTAGCTTGTTTCTACTCTTCAAAGGAGAGAGGAGGTCCTTCTTGCTTCACATCCAAGTTTGTCTTGAGAAACCAAGGTAAAACAATCACATTAATACCTTAAAACATATTTTTAAACCTAGGGTTTGTTCCTTAGGGTTAATGTGTTATCTAGTACTCATTGGAGTCATTGGATATTGGTTAGAACATTGGCAAGGAGAATCACATTGGTGACCGAGATTGAACAAAGAAAACCTAAGGAGAAAAGCTTTTAAGCTTGTGAGAGAACAAGGTAAATTACTTACCTTAAGGTGTTTTGTTGTTTAAGGGAATGAGATGTGGGTATATGATGAGTTTAGTGTAGAGTTTATATTGGGAAGGTGCTATAAAACCTAGGAGAAACAATGACTATTCTTGTGAACTTGTGACTAAGGAGCAAATGAGAAAAGAGATAGTTTAAGAATATAAAGGTGAAGTACAAGAAGCATTTTATTTCAATGGGAGCCTTGTTGAGTGTATTCGCAGGTTGAAGGCATATATATGTGGAAATTCAGTGGTTAAGATTATTGTCATTTAAGGGCCTAAGTGCCAAGCATTTCAAGTTTAAGCACTATATGATGATGTGGTGAAGTTTTAGTGAAATTGTGTGTAAGTGTTGTGATAAGAATTTGTGTGGTATTGGTTGTTTGATGGAGAAAAACCATGTATTAGGTGGTATTATATGCTAGAGAACCTATGGCAAAATTTAAAGGAGAGCTTAAGTGTTTAAGATATTCTAAGGGAATTTAATGACAAAGGAAGTACTAGGAATGTTCTATAGGTTGTCTTGATGAAAAAGGGTGAAGTTAAGGTGTTTTAATGACTTAGGTATCACCATGGAGGATTTATGAATCAAGAGAATGTATTTGAGTATTTAGGACTTAGGTAAAAGTTGGTAAACAACTAGGAAGGAAGTTTAGGTTGTGAAGGAACATTAAGTAAATGCTTAAGAGAGTTTTAGATAGTGAAAGATGCTTGGGAGATGATGTTATAGTGGTGAGGAAAACATTTGGCATAGTGGTTACATTAGGTATGAACCACCACCTAGGAACCTAGAGGAAGGCATTACAAGTGTTAGCATTGTTACAAGGAAAATGTATAATGATTAAGGTGGATCTTGATGAATGATTTAATGTGTTTAAGGAGATAGAAAATGAGTTTTGTGGATGTTGTATGAGGGTGTAAGTGTACCAAATGATGTTAGGAGACATTATGAGGGTTTAGGAGAAGTTTGGTGAAAATTGGTTAAGTGTTTGAGGGCTTAGAAAATGAGTGTTTTGCCTTGTCCGAACATCCGTCCGGACATGGACGTTCGGACAGGCCCTGTTGCGTGAAAATTTTCAGAGTCTCGACTTGTGTCCGACCTTTGGAAGTCCGGACACAAGTTCGGACGTGTCTGCTTCTACTTTGAATTTTCCTCGACCCATGTCCGAACTTCCGAAGTCCGGACACAAGTTCGGACAGGCGTCTGTTTTCAGTTTGAGTCTCGACTTGTGTCCGAACTTGGGAAGTCCGGACACAAGTTCGGACAGGCCACTGTATGGACCAAAAACCTTGTTTAAGGTTAGGAAATGATGGGGATAATTAAGTAAGGATGTTATGAGATTGTTAAGGACTTGTTTGGTGGGTGTGATGGTCATTAAGTGGGAGAGTAAGTGTAATAAATAATGAGGAAATGATGCACTTAGGAGTCAAGTTAAAAACCATAAGACTTAGTGAAAAACAATGGGTAAAAGTTGATGTCTAGGAAAGTTAAGTAATTCTATTGAGTTGGATTGATAATAACCTAAAACTGAATCAATGTTCTAGGCTTTGTGAATTGGGACTTGGAAGGAGATAAACCAAACGATCGTCGACGGTGAACGGTACAATCCTTCTTGTGACCTGCTTGCTAACGAGGTGTCCCTCGGCTTGTGTGCTATCTGTTTATTGCTATGACTAAACAAGATAAAGCATGCAACCGGTTATATTTCTCGTTGTGTTTGTGTTATCTTTACACTAACCCGCGAGACTTGAGATTGTTACTAACCAAGTTTAGTACTTACTGAGTTAAGAATAAGAGTTAAGTTTGATGGTTGTTGGTTAATGCCCGTAAGGCTTAGCTAGCACATGGTGTTTAAGATGTCTACTAACTGGAACTTGAGTGAGGAAACCCGGGACCGATCTCCGGTCATGCATGCTAAGGAAAAAGGGGGACGGTATCTGAATCAGATCCGCCCTCCGCTTAAGGACTTGTCTTCGGACTTGTAGCCTAGGGCCGGTTGCCGGCTCAGCTACGCTGGACTCCCGTCCAGAGTAGGTGGCATTAAGATGGTGCGGTGGGATCACCTAAATCCCAGGTTCGAATTAAGCTACAACCAATCCCTTCCAGGAAAGGTTTGTATACTGAGATTAAGATTGAGATTAAGATTAAGGTAAGGTAAGGAACTGAGATTAAGGAAATGAGGACTAAGGAGGGGTTACTAACCCACTTGTTAAGGGAACGCTTGAGTCGTTCATTGTTTGTGAACTATATATTCATCTGTGGTTATTGTTATTGCACTTCATATTATGCTTGTGTATGTAATCAATTTCCATGCTATCGACAATTAGTCGTCGTAGCCCCGTTAGCTTGGGGGCCATGAGAGGGTGTACCAGCATTCGTGCTGACCCCCTCGGGGGCTATTTTTACACTTGCAGGTAAGAGACCCATGAGGACGCACTACGAGAGTAGGAGCGGTTAGACTTAGGGTGGGTTGTTTATTTTGAGTTCGGGTTGCGCCTGTGCACCCGACTGTTTATATTAAACTGATGTAAGTTTGGGATTATGTTTAAGGTACTAGCACTCGGTTGGTTGTGGTATTATGAATGTTGATGTTTAAGTTGGATAAGTTTTTGGATAAGTATTGTAAGTATTTAAGCCGGTATATTCTAACGATCAGACCGTGGCAAGGTCCAAGTGTTGTATATTTCCGCTGCGACGTATTCGATTAAGTGTTCAGATTGCGATAACCACGATAGGCTTTGGATGGGGTGTTACATTAATGGATGACTTGGTGAATGGGAGAACCAAGGTGTGTATGGGGGTTAGTAGAGATGTGTAGTAACCATGGATTGGTAGTTGTAGTATGAGAGAAAAAGAGTGAAAAATATGTAGCAAGAAATGTAGAAGTGTATTGTAGAAACTAGGAAAAAAATTGGTGTGCAAGATTTGGTAAAATGGGTGTTGAACTAGAAGAGGCAAGATAATGCATTGTAGGCCTTGGAAATGACATTAGGAGATGAGTTATGTATGGAGGTAGTAGGAACCAAAATCTGTAGCAAACACCACTTGGAGAAATAATGTAAGTGCTTGAATGAAAATGTAGAAAATATATGTGTGAATTGGTATGAGAAGGAGTAATGAATTAGTAATGGATTTGAGCATGTTTAAGAGGCTAATAAGGTGCTTAAATATGTGGGATTAAGTGTAGGAACAATGGGGAATTAATTAGGCAAAGTATGGAATGTAACAGATTTTGAAAATGTCAAAACTGTCAAAATGGTAGCAGGGTCCGGGACTTAAGTCCAGGACTAAGTCCCGGACCAGTATGTCAAAACATGCCGAGAGTAGAGGAATTGGGTGGTCCGGGACTTAGGTCCCATACGAGGACCCGGACCACCCCATCAAAACCGTCCGAAAGAATACCAAACAGATGGTCCGGGACTTGACTAGGGTACAAGGACCCGGACCATAATAAAAATTCGTTTGAGAGTTGCAAGGTAACTGGTCCGGGACTTACCTTATGTGTAAGGACCCGGACCACTTGTAAAAACCATTCGAGACTTATGACCAAGGTTGGTCCGGGACTAAGGATAGGGACAAGGTCCCGAACTAACACCAAAAATGGATTCTAAGCTTATTAAATGAGTTTTAAGGAAATGTAATGAATGGTAATGTTAGTATGAGACAATTAGTACTTAATTAATAATGTTTAGGGGTCATTAAAAGTATAAACAAGTTGGGGAATTAAGTAAGAGAGTAGTAAGTATATGAACATTAAGTTAAACTGAAACAACGGGACAACGGGGTAAGTACGAGAGTAGTAGTAATGTGTGTATTGTAATGCTTAGTATTAATTGAACCATTTGACATGTAGTCATTGGTTCGCGGGTAATAACCAAGTAACAAGAGGGAACCAAAGGAACAAGGGAGCACCCGGTAAAGTAAATTCCGGTAAAAAGGTATGATTTCTTCATGCCCTGTATCCTAATCTGGTTACCCCGATTTGTGTGCTTATTTGATCACCTAATAAGATAAATGCACGAATCGGACTATATTGCACTTACTTGTGCTTGTTTACGTTGTTCTTAATATTTGTCTTGAACAATAGTTTGTATAATTCATGAAATATATGAATGATGATGAAGTGTATTGTATCTCGTAGTGTACTTGTATATTGTATTGTATTTTGTGTGGATGTGTATATGAGCAATGTATTTGTGTATGTGGCTTGAATGAATGACTTCTACTAATTCCTAACTACCTAACTCCTAACTTAAGTAAGGGATAAATTGGAATGAGTAGAAGTCCGATATAGTTTCGGCCACGCGTGAGGATGAGGAGACACAAGAGGTTGGATCCGATTCCTGGTTCTTAAACTGGTCCACGGCCCAAACCCTTAAATGGGTAGCATCCTGGATTGGTGAACCAAGTAAATCCCGGTGGTGGGACAGAGTAGTGGGGGAGTCCCCGGGGTCCCGACGACTTAACATGAGTAAGAGTAAGAAGTAAGTAAAGTATGAGTATGTATGCGTAAGTATGGTCTAACGAGTAAAAGAGTAATCTCCACCCGATTAACCCGGGTGGACAAAAAGGAGCTAACAGTAGTATGGGTATTGTGTATTGTGGATTTCGGAAAAGGTAAGTATGTATCTGTTTACTTGTATGGTTTACTGATAAGTGAGAAATACATATATTTTTAGGGCTTTAACTCTTTCTATTATCATAACAATTAATGTCATATTTCCCACTTATCATATGTTTTTCTATGAAATTATGTATTGATGTGAACTGATACATTTTATGTGTCTAATGCAGGAAAATTACAATACACCGGTATATATATAATATATATATATATTATATATATCGCATAACATCAAAAACCATCACGTAACATGTTCAGCACATGAACAATTATCATTGTTTGAGTATAATACTCACAAGGAGGATACGACCAAGGAGATACGTGAATAAAATTCACGTCCGCTCACAAACCAGGCGGACAGGAGGGAGGGTCGCCAGGCGGACAGAATAAATGACCGGGCGGTGTTAACAGACAGAGACGTCCGCGTGAAATTCGGGCGGACGGAGACGCGGACGGAACAAATGACCGGGCGGACGGCTGGGAGTCGACAGACACGTCCGTGTGGCTCTTAGGCGGACGCACAAGCGGACGCGACTAAAACAGACACGCGAACAGTTTTTCTTCTTCGTTCTTCGCGGCGCTTTCTTCTTCCTTCTTCGCGGCGCCTACAGACAACAAGATAAGGTCGACGTCCCGACAGTCTTCACGCGTTCAGCCGCCCCAATCTTCTGCAACCCCAATCAATCTACTCCTCAACTTGCTCAACTTGGTCACGCGTGATCCAGCCTGTTTCTTCCTTCTCCTTCCTTCCTCTTCTTCTTCTCCTTCTCTTATAAAAACCCACGAGCCTTCTGCTCAAATCATTCAATCTCTTCCACAACCCATCACTCACACCTACGATCCATTCATCTTCTTATCTCCCACTTCTCCATTTTATTTTATTTCTTCATCAGCCTTATGCTGTTAGTTTACAGAGAACCAACGAAGGAATCGATTTGCCATTCGTTCTTCTTCGTTGGTTCCAGCTATTTTATTTCCTACGTATGTTATTTTTATATATTATGTCTGAGTAATAAATCCAGCTTCCCGGGTTAGGAAGCAAGCTTATTTTATATAATTGTGTTATATAAGCTTTCCAGTATAATTTATCTAAGCAGTATTTTCATTCTTGTCCTTAATGCGCTTTAATTCTCTTGTACAATTATTAAAGTGATATTTGTAGTTCTTTGTTAAAATGCAGCGCTGAGAAAGTTCTAGACACAGGAAGTCAAATGGGTTAACGACTAGAAGCGATGTTTTTCGCCGTATAGGTTAATCTATCTCCAATAGGGATTATTAATAATGCGATTAATTTATTAGTGACTTGAACAAGGAATTGCGCTTGTTGTTTAAATTAATCAGGGTTTATTAGACAGGGAACGGTCAATAAACTAATTAAGATTCTTGAGTTTATTGTTAAAATGGGAAAGTTATATTAATATGATTAAATAAAATAGGTGAGCAGAACAACCCGGGATGCTTCTTAAAAACACAAAAAGATTTATAATTTCTATTTCTTTTATGTTTTAATTAATTGTTTTTATTATTGCCTTATGATTTAACTGTTAATCTCACTCCCTAAAAAAGATAAAATCTGTTTATAGAATTCTCAGTCAATTTAATATATTATCAGTTATCCATAGTGAGGTCCCCAAGAGTACGACAACCCACTTATCCACTATTCCGCAAAACGATTAGGTACACTGCCTAGGTTGAAGAAGTAGTCACATATTTCTACAACAAGTTTTTGGCGCCGTTGCCGGGGACCTCCGGCAAGGTTAATTGATAATTTTTAATTTGATTGAGATATCTGTTTAATTTTGTTTATTTCTGTTTTATTTTGTTCCCACTTTAATTAATTTTAATTTTACTTACCTTTTATTTTAGCTATTTTCTTTTATCTCTTTTTTATTTCGTATTTAGTTTTTCTGTTTAGTTAATTTTTGTTTTTGTATTTCTTTTCTATTTTTAGTTCTATTCTACTTGGTATTTTTATTTTTGTTTTTTGTAGGATAAGTTACTGATTATGGAGAGCGGCGACAATGAGGTGAAGAGATTGTTGATCAATTTGGAATGGACTCACATGCAAGAGGAGATGTCCTCATATCAAAGGTTGGTCAAGGATTATCAATCACCTCAACAGTCAATCAGATCGAGCCGTATTGGTGGGAAGTCGACCAGGCTAATACACAGTACCAAGAAGCTCAGTTGGGATACTGCTACTTCAATCAGAATGAACAGCAATCTACACAAGGGCCAGACGAATTTCTCCAGACCGAACCGCTAGAAGAAATTCCAGTGCTGACTCCAAGGAGTGAAGATCGATTCGAGCCAGATATTATTGAAGCTACAAGTTCTGATGAGGAGATAAAGAAACTTATCAGGACATTTTTCTCCGACGCTGAGTTGGAGCAAATGTCTGAGAGTTACAATTCTTCTCCATCTCCATCCCCAGCACAAGAGGAGCAATTAAAAGCTGAAGGTATTTTGTGTGAGCCTCAACAACCAGAAGAGGATATTTATATTCTCGAATCTGAGGAAGGAAAACCGCTACCACCAGTCTCTCATCAACTCTCACCCTGCCTCCATAAGCCTCAACAACAAAGAGAGGATGTTTACATCCTCCAATTTGAGGAATAAAAGTCATCACCACCTGGTCTCCTGTTAGAACTACGTTACCGGCAGTACCTCCTCAAACACCAGGTTTTGTGGAGTATACATTTTCCTATTTTATTTGCCGACTTAACGTTCTGTTTTGATCCAGGTGGTTTGCTCTTAATTACTGCTAACTTCGTTTTCCTGGCGAAGGTATTGTCTACTTTTATTTTTGATCCAGGATAATGAAGCGGGAGTCTAGCCAAAGACTATAAATACGGGCAGCTAACTGGGAGGCAACCCAGTTGTTAAATATTATTTCCCTACTATTTTTGTTTTATGTTTTGTTTTCCATATTATTCCTATATATGTTTTTATTAAATAAAAAAAGAGAGGAGAAAGAACGAGGAGAATTAACTTGAGTTCTTCTGGCTGTTTAGAATAATTATTACAGGAACATCTTGCACATTCCGACAGCAGAACTCAAGTGTGGGGGAGCTACTCTACATATTCTGCATAACTCTAGGGAGTACACTATCCATACTTTGCTCAAAAATATTATTACCATGCTTTTTGATCATTACCAAGGTAGTTTGCATGCCCTGTTATTTTAATTCTTTCTATGCAATGAGGGCATTGCTTTGGTTCAAGTGTGGGGGAGAAATAATTATCAAGCTTGCTCTTAAGTTTTCTTTTTCGACAATGTGTTTAAATTTGTTAAGTGATTAATAATCAAAGAAGGAGCCATAGAGAGAGTAATGCTGGTATTAACAGGTTTAAAGGGTACACACAAATTTTTTTTATAAACACTCTGCTCCTTATGCAAAAAAATGCTGAGGAAATTATTATTTGAATTTTGTTTTGACTTTGAGCCTGGATTTGATTTGGAATGAAATGGTGGAAAAAGAACAAGGCAAGGTACTCCTCTGATCCAAACAGGCATATTCTGATCCTAAACAGGCCTCGTCCACTCGGTTATTAAGTTCTTAGGGGTGCTTCATCACCCGGCTACCTAAGGTACTCGGTATCTGGGATAGTAGACCCAAAACCGCTACTAGGGTGGAGAGAAAAGTCTGTGGTGAAAGAAAAATGAACTTCAAAATTGAAGTATCTGTGCATTTGGTACTAAAAATAAAAAAAATCATCATTATGGATCATGAGTATGTGGCATTGAAAGGTATAATGGAATAAGATTTTACTTCATTCCCCTTGTCGTTCAAGGAAATGTGAAAGAAAAATGGTGGATTGGCTCAGGGTTAAAAGCAGAATTCTCATGGTACTGCTCCTCTTTCTTTTGTAGGATTTCAGAGTTATTCTCAGAAATAGAGAAATATATCTAATAAAATTAATGTTATTAGTACCCTTTTTAAAATCTGAAAAGATTGGCAATTACCTTTTCTGTGCTCTCCTTACTTGATTATTGTCTGTTTAACTTGTTTAAACATTATGTCAGAAAGATTTGCTTGAGGACAAGCAAAAGATAAGTATGGGGGAGTTTGATAAGTGAGAAATACATATATTTTTAGGGCTTTAATTCTTTCTATTATCATAACAATTAATGTCATATTTCCCACTTATCATATGTTTTTCTATGAAATTATGTATTGATGTGAACTGATACATTTTATGTGTCTAATGCAGGAAAATTACAATACACCGGTATATATATATATATATATATTATATATATATATCGCATAACATCAAAAACCATCACGTAACATGTTCAGCACATGAACAATTATCATTGTTTGAGTATAATACTCACAAGGAGGATACGACCAAGGAGATACGTGAATAAAATTCACGTCCGCTCACAAACCAGGCGGACAGGAGGGAGGTCACCAGGCGGACAGAATAAATGACCGGGCGGTGTTAACAGACAGAGACGTCCGCGTGAAATTCGGGCGGACGGAGACGCGGACGGAACAAATGACCGGGCGGACGGCTGGGAGTCGACAGACACGTCCGCGTGGCTCTTAGGCGGACGCACAGGCGGACGCGACTAAAACAGACACGTGAACAGTTTTTCTTCTTCGTTCTTCGCGGTGCTTTCTTCTTCCTTCTTCGCGGCGCCTACAGACAACAAGATAAGGTCAACGTCCCGACAGTCTTCACGCGTTCAGCCGCCCCAATCTTCTGCAACCCCAATCAATCTACTCCTCAACTTGCTCAACTTGGTCACGCGTGATCCAGCCTGTTTCTTCCTTCTCCTTCCTTCCTCTTCTTCTTCTCCTTCTCTTATAAAAACCCACGAGCCTTCTGCTCAAATCATTCAATCTCTTCCACAACCCATCACTCACACCTACGATCCATTCATCTTCTTATCTCCCACTTCTCCATTTTATTTTATTTCTTCATCAGCCTTATGCTGTTAGTTTACAGAGAACCAACGAAGGAATCGATTTGCCATTCGTTCTTCTTCGTTGGTTCCAGCTATTTTATTTCCTACGTATGTTTTATTGTATAATTATGTCTGAGTAATAAATCCAGCTTCCCGGGTTAGGAAGCAAGCTTATTTTATATAATTGTGTTATATAAGCTTTCCAGTATAATTTATCTAAGCAGTATTTTCATTCTTGTCCTTAATGCGCTTTAATTCTCTTGTACAATTATTAAAGTGATATTTGTAGTTCTTTGTTAAAATGCAGCGCTGAGACAAGGTTCTAGACACAGGAAGTCAAATGGGTTAACGACTAGAAGCGATGTTTTTCGCCGTATAGGTTAATCTATCTCCAATAGGGATTATTAATAATGCGATTAATTTATTAATGACTTGAACAAGGAATTGCGCTTGTTGTTTAAATTAATCAGGGTTTATTAGACAGGGAACGGTCAATAAACTAATTAAGATTCTTGAGTTTATTGTTAAAATGGGAAAGTTATATTAATATGATTAAATAAAATAGGTGAGCAGAACAACCCGGGATGCTTCTTAAAAACACAAAAAGATTTATAATTTCTATTTCTTTTCTGTTTTAATTAATTGTTTTTATTATTGCCTTATGATTTAACTGTTAATCTCACTCCCTAAAAAAGATAAAATCTGTTTATAGAATTCTCAGTCAATTTAATATATTATCAGTTATCCACAGCGAGGTCCCCAAGAGTACGACAACCCACTTATCCACTATTCCGCAAAACGATTAGGTACACTGCCTAGGTTGAAGAAGTAGTCACATATTTCTACAACATTTACCTTGTATGTATTGAAGTGTATGTATGTATTCCTTATGTAAATTATTGTAGTAATATGTATGAAGGCATGTATGCATGTATGTATAAATAAATTGAACTGCATGTATTCGACCAAGTGGTCGGCGTACCCTAACTAGTACGCGGGGTATGCGGTTATCATATTCAGCGTAAGCTGACCCCCTAGGGGGAACGTGTTTAGTGTGCAGGTACCGGAAGCAGACATGATCACAGTAAGCGACCGGCGACTATACTTGGATAGCTAGAATGAATTGTAGTTAGTAGAGAATCGTAAAAGGCCTGGAGCCTTGTATGTAGTTGTGAGGAATGGGTAGTTGTAGACTCTTGATGAGTATATATGAACTTGGAGGGAGTATTGTATTTGTATTCGGAACTTAGTAAACTCGGTTATGTATATTGTATTAGATGGAATGAAAAGGAGCAAAGTGTTGAATGGAGCATTGTAGTATTTCCTTGGTAAGAGGAGTATGTATTGTAGATGTGTAGTACTCGGGATTCCAGTCCACCAGACCGATGCTGTATGTAGTAGTAGTAGCTTTGTTAGTCACGTGGGTGACTAACGGCATTGTATCACCCACCGTATGTAAGTATGTACCGCTGCATGAATTTGGGAGTACGAGGAGATTAGACGGTAATGACAATATTAACGGTAGGGGTGTTACACTAGCCAATGAGCTATTAACTCCATTGGTTGAATAAACAACTTATCTTATAATTGAGGATTTAGATGATCCTACAGCACCATCTTAATGCCTCCTACCTTTGACTAGAAATCCAATGTAGCTGAGCCGACATTCGACCCTAGGCAACAAGTCCGAACACAAGTCCTTAAGCGGAGGTCCCATCTGATTCAGATACCGACCCCCTTTTCCTTAGCATGCATGACCGGAATCAGTCTCGGGTTCCTCACTCCCCCCCTTAAGTTACAGTTAGTAAAAATCTTATACCCAAGTGTTAGTTAAACCCTCTCGGGTATTAACCAACTGTTAAATAATATAATTCCTCATCTCATTCCCTTTGTACTAAACTTTGTTAGTAACTAACCTCAAGTCTCTTGAGTTAGTGTAAATCAACACACACAATAAGTACAATATAACCGGTTGCATGCTTTATCTTGTTTAGTCGGTACACATAAACAAATAGCACACAAGCCGAGGGACACCTCGTTAGCAAGCAGGTCACAAGAAAGACTGTACCGTTCACCGTCGGTTGCCCCAGTTGTTTAATTCTCCTTCGGTTCCAAACTTTCAAATCCTAAAATATTCATCCAACTTAAATTATTAATCACTTACACATTACTTAACTTATTTAACTTACTTAACCCTCAAGGATCCCCACCTAACACCTCTTAAGTTTTACAACTTAATCTTACAAACTTAACCTTAAACATTTAAGTGTATACTTAACTTAATCCTCTTAGGTCTTAATCCTCTTAGTCATCATCTCCCTCTTGAAGGTGTACCAATAATACCACTTAACTTCCTTAAAGTTTTCTTTTTTTATATATTTATATTTGGGCCGACCGACCCTACCGACCGACCCTACCCAGGGTCGGTCCATTCTAGAGACATTCTGGTTGAATAATTTCTACTCGACCGACCTTGCCAAGGTCGGTCCTAAGGTCGGTCCATTCCAGTAACATTTTACTGTCTGAAAAATTTGCCCCGACCGACCTTGCAAGTTCGGTCCCCAAGGTCGGTCCATTCCAGAAACATTTTTCCCTTTGTTTTTCGTTCCGACCGACCTTTTCCATGGTCGGTCCTAAGGTCGGTCCATTCCAGAGAGTTTCCTGCGTGTGTATTTTGAGCCTGACCGACCTTGCCAAGGTCGGTCCTAAGGTAGGTCAGCTCCAGAAACTTATTTGTAAGTGTTAAATTCATCCCAAACTTCACCTCAAGTTTTCTAATGTGCTCCAACATCATTTAGGCATTTAAACTCACCTTAGAACATCCTCTAAACTCATTTAAACAACCTCCCAGTATCTTCTTAAACATTTACCCAATCCTTATAAAAACTCCTAACACTTAGCATTTATTTCCTTACATTCCTAACATACAATTTGCCTAGAACTTCAACTAGCTCAAGTGTTCCCTCCTTAGCAATTTGACCACTTCACAAGCATTACTTTTCTCATCCCCCTTCCATTACCAAAACTTCCACAAGTTCTAAACACTAGTCCTCACTTAAGTCATTCCAAGGTTTTACACCTTATTTCCATCAAACTTTGTACTAGTTTCCTAACTTCTTTTATCATGGTTTTGGTGCCTAAAATTCACAATTGTAACCCCTAGTTCCTCCTAGACATACCTAGGTCATCCTAGTTCACAAGAACACCTTAAACTCACTCTTTTTCATCAAAACAACACCTTAAGTTTCTTAGTACTTCCTTAGTCATAAAATCTCCTTAGAACATCTTAGACATCATGTTTCTTCACCAAATTTAGACATGGCTTCCATAGTATATTACTATACCCAAGAAAATAGGATTTCACCATTAAACAACTATAAACTCTTAAATCCTTAATATACAATCTCAGCACACAAATCACACCCAAACTACACTACATCAGAACATAGTGCATAAACTTAAATTGCTTGGCACTTAGGCCCTTAAATGCATAGATCTTAAACACTGAATTTCCACAATATAAATTGCCTTTGACCTTCAAATACACACAACAAGGCTCTCATTGCAACATAAATGTTCTTATAATTCACCTTCAAATTGTTCAACTATCTCCTTTCTCATTTTCTCCTTAGTCACAAGTTCTCAATAAAATAATGTTCTTTCTCATAGGTTATAACCCTTTCCTAAAGTAAACTCTAAGCTAAACTTATCATATATCTAAATCCCATCCCTTAATTGAAATACCCCAAACTTAGATATGGTGTTTAAGTGATAAAATAAGATATAAGGAGGCTAAATAATGCCTTATAAACATTAAGAAACATTTTTAATCAAAGAAGACATAAGGAAACACCAAAAGAGCAGTTTAAGCAAAAACGTGCTCTAAGCTTGGAGAGACTTGGGTGAGCACCCAAATATTGTTCTAAGACCTTAGTAATATCCTAATGGTCATTTTAAACCAATTACCAAAGAAAACCAAGCTTGAAAACAAGTTAAAACACAAAATGAGCTTTAAGGACTCTTAAAGCACATTTTTGAAAAATTGTCTTAGAAAGGGGTTTTAAGTGGCTAAATGCCCATGATTACTCCTTAATTAACATGTGTACTAATTAGTATCACATTGGGAAGTCTAAATCAATGGGAAATCAAAATTTTCACAAATATGTGCACTAATTTGTGAATAGTAACCAAATAGTGCCTAGTTTAGTCTTTAATCAATTAAGTCTAATTAATTGGTCAAACAAGACCATGACCAGCCTAATTAATGAAGGGGGCGGTTTCCTAAGGGTGTGAGTCACCAAGGGTAGCCAATTAAAGTTAGAAGAAAAGAGAAAAGTAACTTGTTACTATTTGCTTTTAAGGAATCAAATATCTTATATGTCATCTCTCTCCTCCTTTCTTCATTCTTCACCTTCTTCATCGATTTCTCTTGCTATCTTTCTTCTCTCTCACGTAAGAAGCAACCTCCATGCTAGCTCCATCTTCTTTTGCCATATCTTGCTCATTTAAGCTCCAAAACCAAAACCAAGTACATATATCTCTTAGTTAGCTCAAGCTCTTCCTTTCTATCTTTTCAAAACTTCAAGAGCCTCATTTTGGAGCCAAGGCAAACCGCCATTAGAGGAGGAAACTCAAGCTCGGAGACTCCATTAGCTTCTCCATTCTCTTAAGGTAAAGAATATGTAAGAAAATCTAGGTTTCCATCATTTCTTCCCTTGTCCGAAAATTTGTACTCATGGGACTTCATTTTTATGCCTTGTTCTAGCTTGTTTTCTACTCTCCAAAGGATAAAGGAGGTCCTTCTTGCTTCATATCCAAGCTTGTCTTGAGAAACCAAGGTAAAATAATCAATGTAACACCTTAAAGCACATTTGTAGCCTAGGGTTTGTTCCTTAGTGAAACGAAACAATATATCAATCCTAGTATCCTTCGATCTGATCCTAATGAGGTAGTGCATTTATCCTAACATGATCCGATCCGATCTTCTATCCTACATTACCTGGTCTCGATTACTGAATCTCACAAGAGTAGAGAGAGAGAGAGAGAGCTTTTACTGGAATTGAATGTAGATTTGATTGCCAAATGTTGCGTATCTTATTTCATGGGGACACACCCCTATTTATAGTATTTGGGCCTGGTTTTTATGGTGCCAGCCTGTATTTTACATGTATAAGTACGGATCTACCCTTTCCCAGTATCTTTGGTTGACCACAGGCGGTCAGTCATACTGTATTTTGCCTTGTCTAAATCCTATTCTCATCCGGCTGGGGTTCGGCCGGATGCTCTATGTGCTTCTACTTTCATCCGGCTAGAGCGGCCGGATGTTCTATGCATCTTTATTCTCATCCGGCTAGACTGGTCGGATGCTCTCCGTGTCTCGCCTTGGCCTGGCACTATTTCTTCCTTCTCATCAGTCCCACAAGTTCTATCTTTCTGAATCCTTGGAGAAGAAAAATAGAACTTCTGTGTCTTATGCTTGCGCTTCGGCGAGAATTTTTGCGACTGCAGCCATTCCTGAGGTTTTTTGGTTTGCTCTATGCCTCACCTTTTCCCTATCTCAGTCCCACAAGTTCTTTTCTTCATTCTTGGAGAAAAGGAACTTCTTATTGGCCGCGTGCGAGGCTCGTGACTCGAGCTTGTCGTGTACTGCTCTCTCTTTTTTTTTGAATTTTCCTGCCTTTTTCTAGTGTTGGATACGTAAGGTCCTTCTCTTAACTAACCGTCTGAAGCGTCTTTAGGAAGCGTGTGGCCCTTTCTTTTCCCCTGCAAAAAAGTGCTTTTTGCTGGTATACATATATATATTTATATTATATTTTTTCGGAGCGAGGGAAAACTTTCCTTAAAGTTTGGGTTTTTAAGCTTCTTTCTCTTTCCCCTCTGCCCATTCGCTTCGACTGCCTTCTGCTTTCGCTATCCCTGTTATCGCGCTCTCTGCTTCCCTTCACTGCTACTACCTCCGATTTTGTGCTAAGCCTAACAATGTCTTCCTCTTCCGCAAAACAGAGTAAGCTCGCTGCCAAATTTCCGCCCGCCATCGAGGCGATTCAGGGCTCTCGCTCCTCTAACGGCTTTCGCCCTTCGTACCTGAAATCCACAAGACCCTTCCTATCTGGGCGTCAACCCTCTCCTTCTTCTCTCGATTATACCTCCCTTTGCGATTGTCTCAGGGATGTTGAAGCCCCGCTTGGCACGTAGATTTACCTGCCATCCTCCGACTCTCACCCCAACGACGACTTTAGCCGTGGGTACGTCGTTTTCACTTATTTTTTCCGCTCCGGCCTGACCATTCCCCCGCACCCCGTTGTGCTGGGCTTCCTCCTTCGCCGCTGCTGCACTCTCGCTCATCTTCACCCAAAGGCCATTTCGCACCTCCATGCCTTTGTTTCTCTCTGCGAGGGGAACAAAATTCGGCCGGAGGGTACCGACTTCGTCCGATTCTTCACAGTTAGGGTTGACCCGGATAGCTTAACCCTCATCGTGAAGGCCGGATACTCCCTCTTCGACTACAAGAAGGCTCACGAGTGGTGGTCACGGTGGTTCGTTATTGTTCCACCATCCGGCCGAGTATTGGGCGTCCCATACTGTGCCGAGGTTATCAAAGGTCAGCTGATCAGCCCCCAAACCCCTCCGGCTGAGCTGCCCATTTCGAAGATTCTGAGGGCACTAAGCAAGGAACCGCCGACTGTCGAGGCGTTCTTTACAAAGGCACGCTTGTCTTCTTTGAAGACATATCACAGTAAGCATCTTGAACTCTTAGCACAAATTTGTCATTCCTATCGGTCTTCCCATTTGACATGTTGTATGCAGATTTCTTCCAGAAGGGGGACAAGATCGGCCCTTTCATAGCTGGAATTTTGTCACCTTCAAGAGTGGGGACGGAAAAATCGACTACTACCACACGCTGGATGCGGCTACTGATGCGGCCGAGCAGCTTTTGGAGAGTGCTGCTCCGGCAAAGCGCTCCAGGCGAGAAGTTGGGGATGACCAAACCGGCCATTTAAAGAAAAAGAAGAGGCTAGAGTCTCCTGAACGTGCTGACGCCGGGCTGTCAGGTACATGGCACGTGAGCCCCAAGTCTGGGCGCCGTGTCTTCCTTCCCCTCACCCCTGGTTCGGGTTTAGACCTTGGTTCTCGCCTGGGGTGGGAGTCCGGTCATCCGACTCCTATTTGCGAGCAATTTCCTGATTTGACAAGTTACTTTTCCTCAGATCCCGCTCAGGAAAATACCCTGGAGGCCACAGGCTTCCGCGCTGGTCCTTCGGCTGAAGAAGGTTTTGGTTGCTTCGTCGCTTTTCTTGTTCCTTACTCATCTTCCCTTTTTTAGTATCCTTTCATTTCCAGTTTCATCCTTCTGATCCTAACTGTTTTTATTATTGCGGCAGTCCCTGCTCCTGCCAAGAAAAGACTAAAAAAGAAAACCACATCAAAGCCGAAGGTCACAGAGCCAGAGGTATCAGGGCAAACCTCCGGTGATCCTGAAGTTTCAGGATCATTCTTCATTGATGTTGCTGCGGCCACGGACGCGGCAAGGGATAGAGCAACGGAGTATCGTCAGGTGTCGAAGGATCCTGAGCTCCGGAGTAAGCAGAGGGAGGACTACATAGCTTCCTCCTCTTCCTCTCCTCCTCCTCCCGCTCAGGAGTCCTACACTGGAGCCTCCCAAAAGGAAGGGTGGTTTTACCATTGCGGGCACCCTCTTCCTTTGATATCCTGCGACGCTGCCAAGTACTCCTCCGTATGGAAGGAGGCAATAAAGAGATCTGGTCATCCAGACGGGATCTTTGCCTCCGGCCACCTTTACTGCTACCAAGAAAAGGCGCGGCTTGGAGATGGGGGGGCAGATGCTATCATGCGGCATTCCCTCCCAGCAAACGAAGTGTTTGACATGATGTGGGGGGGAATTTTTCAGGTTGGCATGGGTATCTCTTTTGTGTTCCTCTTTTGTTTCGGCTTGGCCTTTTCCCTTGATTTTATGAATTGTGTTGTTTTTTAGGTGATGTCCATGGCCCAAAGTGCTGAGGTTCACTTTGGCAACCTCCAATCCAGGCTTCGCTATAAGGAAAGCCGAGCCAATAATGTTGAAGAGGAACTGAAGCTGTCCCGCTCTTCTCATGACGCTTATATTGACCATGTCGAGTATGAGATTTACCGTCAGGCAAAGGAGAGAACTGAGGCAATAAACATAGACCTGCAGTTGTCCCGGCGGGAATGCGAGCGTCAGCGTGATGAGTATGAGTTGCAGCTGAAGAAACTCCGGGAAGAGAACTTTTCTCTAAGAGGCCGGATCAAGGAAGCTGATGATACTTTGATAGAGGTATAAAACCATCTCTTTTTCCCTTGTCAAAGATAAGCTGGTTTGGTCCTTCTTTGATCTCGATATTATGCTGGATCAGGTGCGTTCCATGAACCGGAACGAAGTGAACAATCTTCAGGCTGAGAAGACCTTCTTCTATCAGGAGAGGAACTCTTTCAAGCAGGAGGCTGAAACGCTCGAGCTGGAGAAGCAAACTCTCCAACGGGAGAACGAAGCTCTTGTGAAGGAAAAAGAAAAGCTTATGCAGGAGCTTGACCGTTTGTTGGAAGAAAAGGCCGCGCTGGAAGAGCAGTCGAGGTCCTCCTTTGATCAAGAGAAGCAGTCTCTGCTCCGAGATTGCTCTCTTTTGGAAGAAGAGAAGAAAACTCTTGCTGCGAACAAAGCTGCCCTGATAGAAGAGAGGACCAGGCTGGAGGAGAAAGTAAAAGAGCTGGAGGAGGCCAAGTCTCGCTCTCAAGCCGAGAATACCGAGCCATTGGGCCATGGTAAACTTTTAGGCCTTCAATTTTTGTTTCTCCTCTTGCCCTTTCTTTTTCTTATTCTTTTTTTTTGCTCCGGCTAGGCTTGAGTTCTGCCAACTTACTGAAGCATGTTACTCAGTTGAGTGGTCGGATAGCCCGTGCTAAGGAGGAGCTGTCATCTGCCAACTCTGAATGTGACAAGTACCGAGCCCAAGTCCTGACCCTTGAATCTCAAGTGGCCAGGCTCAAGTCATTCTCCCGACAATCCCAGGAGGAGATACAGAAGCAAGGCACCATCAACGCCCATTTAAAGGAGTCCTTTGCTTCTCAGTGTCGCCGGATAGTTGATATCTGCCAGCAGATTGTCTCGGATCACTCTCTCGAGAAAGGAGAGTTACTGGACGATGACCTGTACAACAAGCTGGAATTCAAGGCTGTTGCCCAGAAATCCAACTTCTTCTTGGAGCTCGAGAGATTCTGTCGCAGTCCCGGAGAGACATGTTTTGGCGCCGGTGAAGCCTCATTCCTTCCAGCTGGAAGCAACATTCTGCCGTCCACTGGAGGGATGCATCGTCTTTCCAGGAGGTCCAACTCCTCCGAGAGTGTAGCTGGTAGCGGCGATAGATTATTAACTGCCGAAAAAGAAGCCGTCGAGAAAGAAGCTGGAAAGAAAGTAGAATAGAAGTTTTTTTTATCTCTAGAGGAGTTTTTGTTGCAGCATGTATTTTCTGTGTTTGCCGAATGATCATATGTTGTAATTGTTTTTACCCCACACTTTTGGGAGAAATATAAGCTATATTTTTACCATCTTTAGTTATTTGTCTGCCGGAGCAACTCTTTTGAGCCAAGTTTTCTATTGCCGTGATATTTCTCTCTCTTCTACTTTACTTTTAAATGGTGCATGTGTGGTTATCTTATGCAAGTTATGTCGGCGTGGTTTGCGGCTTTGGACTTTTGTTCCGGCTGGCCCTTTTTTCTTTTTAAAGCATGGTTATCTATGGTTTTTAGCTGGATCTTTTAGGATATGGAGTATCGGAACCTGCGGCCTGTTGGCCGACGCCTATTTTCAAGGTAATACAGCTTGCAGCTTATTGGTCAGTTTTTTTAAGGCATGACAGCCTGCGGCACGTTGGCCGGATGTTTTTTTTTAGGCATGATAGCCTGCGGCTTATTGGCCGGATGTTTCTTTCAATGCGTGATAGCCTGCGGCTCGTTGGCCGGTGCTTTCTTTTTCTTTCAAGGCATTAAAGCCTGCGGCTCATTGGCCGGTGCTTTCTTTTTCTTTCAAGGCGTGATAGCCTGCGGCTCGTTGGCCGGTGCTTACTTTTTCTTTCAAGGCATGATAGCCTGCGGCTCGTTGGCCGGTGCTTACTTTCAAGGCATAATAGCCTGCGGCTCGTTGGCCGGTGCTTACTTTTCTTTCAAGGCATGATAGCCTGCGGCTCGTTGGCCGGTGCTTACTTTTTCTTTCAAGGCATGATAGCCTGCGGCTCGTTGGCCGGTGCTTACTTTTTCTTTCAAGGCATGATAGCCTGCGGCTCGTTGGCCGGTGCTTACTTTCAAGGCATGATAGCCTGCGGCTCGTTGGCCGGTGCTTACTTTCAAGGCATATAGCCTGCGGCTCGTTGGCCGGTGCTTACTTTCAAGGCATGATAGCCTGCGGCTCGTTGGCCGTGCTTACTTTCTTTCAAGGCATGATAGCCTGCGGCTCGTTGGCCGGTGCTTACTTTTCTTCAAGGCATGATAGCCTGCGGCTCGTTGGCCGGTGCTTACTTTTTCTTTCACATTCCCAAAATAGTACTTTTTATTGAAGAGTTATAAATTTTACACATAGAACTTTTTCAAACATTCTCCATGCCAAGAATGCAGCAATTCATATCCTTCAGCATTTTTCAAGCGGTATGAAGCTTGTCCCGTCTTCTGGTGTATGATGTATGGTCCTTCCCATTGGGGCTCCAGCTTCTTGGGTTGCTTAACCTCTCGGAGGACTAATTCTCCTGGGGCAAAACTTCGTTTTTTATCCTTCTGTTGAAATACCTTTCTACCTTGGATTTATCTTTCGCCATCCTTACTGCGGCGGCCATCCTGGTTTCTTCAAGGAGATCTAGGTGATCCTGTACTCCCTGATTGTTGACCTCTTCGTCATATGATTCCCATCTTATGGACGGCACCACAATTTCCGCCGGAATGACGGCTTCCAAACCATATGTCAATCTGTAAGGCGTTTCTCCTGTCGGCCCTCTTTCTGTCGTTCTGTACGACCAAAGGACCTGGGGTAACAATTCTGCCCACTTTCCTTTTTTCTCATCGAGTTTCCTCTTTATCGCCTTTACTATTTGCCCATTCGCATTCTCAACCTGCCCATTTGCCTGAGGGTGGGCTACTGATGCAAATCTTAAGTCGATCTTCCATTCTTCACAGAATTCTCGGAAGCTTTCGCAATTGAACTGTGTTCCATTATCAGTTATTATTGCTTTTGGTATGCCAAACCTGCATACCACATATTTCCAAATGAATTCTTGTGACTTCCTAGCCGTGATGGAGATAGTAGGCATTGCTTCAACCCACTTTGTGAAGTAGTCGATAGCAACGTACATGAATTTGAACCTCCCTGGTGAAGCTTCCGGGAATGGGCCCACAATGTCCAACCCCCACATAGCAAAGGGAATTGGGCATAGAATAGATTTTTGCTCCGCCGGAGGAGTATGTATCTTGTTTCCATGTTCTTGACACCTGCGACATTTTCGTATATATTCCTTGCAATGCTCCATCATTTTCGGCCAAAAATATCCGAGTCTCAAGATTTTGTGGGTTGTGGTCCTTTCTCCCTGGTGATTTCCACAGAGCCCATCATGTATCTCTCTTATTAATTCTGCTCCTTCAGCTATGGTAACACACTTTAGTGCTGGTCTTGCAAAAGATCGCTTATACAGCTGGTTATCTTCAATAAAAAATGATGCGGCCCGCCTTTTTACTATCCTGGCCTCCTTTTCTTCTTCCGGCAGCTTTCCTTGCCGTATGTAATCTATGATTGGAGTCATCCAGGATTCTTCTTGGTCACCTGTCTCCACCGCAAACACCTGAGTTCCTTCTATACTTGGGGAAGTTCTGATTTCTAGCCATATCTCATTGGGTACCTTTTCGGCCATACTTGCCAATTTGGCTAAGGCATCAGCTTCGACATTCTCTTCACGGGGAAGATGTTTTAGCTCGCATCTCTGGAAATTTGCCTTTAGTTCCTGGACCTTGAGCAAGTACCTCCATAGTTTTTCCTCTTTGACTTCATAGATGTTGTCATTTTGTCTCGCCACCAACATAGAGTCCGAATACACCTCTAATTCTGTTAAAAATAGGTTATATTCTCATAAGTCTTACTTCAGACAGGATTTTATAAGAAATGAAAAGATAGAGAAGGTATTTTTCTATAGAACCTGTCGCCCCGAGGGCTGTAGCTACTTCCAAACCCTGGATAAGAGCTTCGTATTCGGCTTCATTATAGTGACATCAAAGTCCAGTCGGAAGGCATAATTCAAGCTTTGCCCATTCGGCGCCTGTACCACTATTCCAGCTCCTGCCCCACTTTTGCATCGAGCCCCATCAACCAAGATGACATATGGACTCTGAGTTTGTTTCTCTTCTTTTGCAAAGTTTGTTTCTGTTATGAAGTCTGCTAAGGCCTGAGCTTTAATCGCCGTTCTGGGCAAGAAGTGAATTTCATATTGTGTCAGCTCCACTGTCCAGCTTACCATCCGGCCGGAGGCATTCGGGTTGTTCGCAATTTGTTTGAGCGGCCAGTTGGTCCTGACAAAGATTCGATGTGACTGGAAGTAGGGTCGTAGTTTTCTTGACACTACCAGTGCGAACAAGATTTTCTCTATGTTAGTGTACCGTCCTTCTGTCGGGCTCAAGATTTTGCCCGTATAGTAAACTGGTATCTCCTTTTTCTCCTCCATGATTAAGACAGCTGCAACCGCCCAATCTGTTGCGGACAAGTAAAGGTATAGATCCTGTCCCGGGGCAGGTACACCCAATTTAGGTAGACCCCGAAGCATCTCCTTGATCTTTTCAAATGCTTCTATGCACTCTTGTCCCCACTGGAATTTACTGTTCTTCCTTAGAATATTGAAGAACGGGATTGATTTTTCTTGAAGCTTAGAACAAAACCTACTTAATGCCGTGAGTCTTCCGTTCAAAGCTTGGACATCTTTGATATTTCTTGGAGGAGAAAGGTCAGGATTGCCTGACTTTTTTCCGGATCGACTTCAATACCTCGTTGCCCAACAATGAAACCAAGAAACCTCCCTTTGGTTACACCAAACACACACTTTTCTGGATTTAGTTTGATTTGGTATTTATCCAGAGTGTCGAATGTTTCTTCTAAATCCTTCATGTGTTGTTCTTTTGATGGACTTTTTACAACTATATCATCAACATAAGCTTCCACATTTCGGGCAATTTGCTGACAAAATACTTTGTCAATCATTCGTTGGAAAGTGGCCCCTGCATTCTTTAGGCCGAAAGGCATTACCTTGTAACAGAATGTTCCGGCTGAAGTAATAAAGGATGTTTTTTCCGAATCGTCTTCTTTCATTTTTATTTGATTATAGCCGGAGAAAGCATCCAGAAAACTTAACACAGAACTCTGGGCAGTTGAGACCACCAATCTATCTATTGATGGCAGAGGATAGAAGTCCTTAGGACATGCCTTATTTAAATCTGTGAAATCCACGCACATTCTCCATTTTCCATTCGCTTTTTTCACCATGACAAGCCAACCATCGTGGGTACGCAACCTCCCTGATGAATCCAGCCTTGAGGAGTTTTTGGACCTCGGTTCGTGCGGCTAAATCTCTTTCTTCCCCTATTACCCTTTTCCTTTGCCTGACCGCCGGATGTTTAGGGTCTACCCTGAGCTCATGCCGGATAACGCTTGGGTCTATACCAGGCATCTCGTCCGTGCTCCAAGCGAATGTTGCCCTTCTTTTTTCCAGGAACCTCATTAAGTGAGTTTGCTCTCCACTGTCAAACGCAGTTCCTATTTTAAAAAATTTAGAAGGGTCAGATTTTAAATGTACCTCTCTGGGGGATCTTGGGTTGTTCGACATTCTTCCCTTTCTTGACTCGGCCCTGGGGAAGGAGGCAACTTTCCCTCGAATTCCTTGTCCGATCCCACAGTTTTGACCACCTCCTCACTAGGAAGGCTGTCCATGATGCGGACTTCACACATTCGGGCCATCTTTTGGCTTCCTCTTATCGTAACCACCTTTCCGCTTGAGGTTAAGTACTTCATTTTTAGGTGGTGAGTGCTGTGGATGGCTTTGAAAGCATTGATCCCTGGCCTTCCAAGGTACATGTTATATCCAGAAAGACCTGGCACAATGAAAGCCGTGAGCCTCTCTGTTCTTCTTTCGTCTCCTTGACCCAGGGTCATTGTGAAATCTATACTGCCGGAAGATGTGGTAGAAACACCTCCTACAAATCCTCCTAGAACCGCCGAATAGGGCTTGATCCGGTCTTCAGGCACCTCCAACTTCCTAACCGCTTCGGCTGATATGACATTTGCTCCGGCCCCACTATCGATTAAAATTCCCTCCATCATTCGATCATTTACCTGTGCACGAATGACAAGTGGATCGTTGTGCGGATATAGCACTCCATCTTCATCCTCGTCGGAGAAGAAAATTGGAGGAAAACTTTCCTTTTTGGCGATTTTTTTCTCCGGGAGTTCTTGATGTACTTGATGAATGTGCCTTTTTCTCTTCATTAGGGGTTAGTGGTCCTACCTCTGAAAAAAGTCCTGTGAGTTTTCGAGAAAGTTTTGTTAGCTTTCTTTTGGTAAAAGAAGGGGGTTGCTAATAGTAAAGAATGCGAAAAGAATGGAAATTTTATTTCTCCTTTTGGCAACATGATCTTTGACAATCTATGACACAAAATTTCATCTTAAAGCAGACTACAAATTGTAACTCCGAATGTTATCCTGAATAAAAGGAGAAAAAACTTTTACTCTCCTTCTTCACAAACCTGTTATCATCCCCACTGATTTGCCGGGATTGAGCCTGGGGTGAACCTCTTCCTCTTGTCGCCCTTGAGGTGCATTCTGGGTACTACTTTGTTGGCCGCCGTATTGCCTCTGTGCTCCAGCTGCCTGCTTTCCTTTCTTCTTATTTTCCTCGATGACTCGAAGTTCTTTGGCCAAGGTAGCACAGTTTACAGTCCGGTGGCTGCGGTTCCCGTGGTACTCACAGAATGCAACCGGAATTTCCCCCTGCGGCGGCTTTCTAGGTTGGGGAAGGTATCCTTCTCTTACCGCTGCGGCATACTTCCCCGGGTCAATGTAGACAACGGTTCTTGCCCCCTGGTGTTGTGCCCCTGAGAGGAAGATCCGGCGGTAGACTTGCCATAATATGGCTTGTACCTTGATCCTCCCCTTCCGGCATTTCCTCCATGCCCCTCCTTCTTTTCCGGCATCCCTGCAGTTTTGAAGCTGTCTGCTAGCTCTTTAGCCTTGTTTTCCGCTATCTCAGATTTCAAAAAATCATGGATCATTTCAGCTAATTCTCCATGAGTTTTTGGCGCCTTCGTTGCGATCTTTCCAGCTAGTCGAGGCTGAGCTAGGCCGTTTCCAAAGGCCTTAATCAAGATTTTCTCGTCGACATCATCAATCTCCGCGACCTTCTTATGGAAGCGCTCGCTGTATTCCTTCACGGTCTCTCCTTTTCGCTGCTTAACGTCCATCAATTCTATTGTTTCTTTTTTAACCTTCTTACTCGCAGCGAAGTATTGCTGGAAATCCTCGGTCAGCTGCTTGAAGCTCGTGATGGACTGTGGCGGTCTTGTGGAGATCCATCCCAACGCTCTCTTCGAAAGCGTTCCGGGGAACAGATTGCAGAGGGCGAGGGAGCTGATCCCCTGAGTGTTCATGGCAAACATGAACTTCTTAATATGTTGGGCGGGATCTCCAGTCCCATCATATTTCTCAATCGCCGGGGCGACGAAGTGCGGCGGGAGTTTTGCTTTCCTTATCCGCTCTGAGAAGGGATATAAGCTCATGTCTATCTGGTCATCCTCTTCCATCTCTTCTTCAGCAACGATTGAATTGCGCTTCCTATCCTTGCTTTCCTCGCCATTACTTCCTCTAGAATCTCTGTTTCTTAGTTGTTCAATGGCCTCAGTCATTTCGTCCCATTTTCTCTGGTACTCTTCGTCCCTTTGCATTAATTCCTGTTGCAAAGTCTCATTTCCCTCTACAATTTTTTCGTCAATAGATCTGACTAGCCCCTTTAGCATGTCCTCAAGATCTTTTTTGGAGATGGCCTCTGGCATCTCCGAACTCATTCCTTCTTCGGAGCGGTTGTTATCTTCGGTAGCGTTCTTCAGTGCTTTCTTCGATCTTGGAGCCATCTTTCGTGTTCCGATCCTGTAAAAAATGTCATTAGTTATTTCAGAACTTTCGCTACAAATCGTCGCAGATTACTCCCCTGTTTCTAGGTGGTCTCGTGGTTGCTTCTTGCTGTTCGTTTCCCACAGACGGCGCCAAATGAAACGAAACAGTATATCAATCCTAGTATCCTTCGATCTGATCCTAATGAGGTAGTGCATTTATCCTAACATGATCCGATCCGATCTTCTATCCTACATTACCTGGTCTCGATTACTGAATCTCACAAGAGTAGAGAGAGAGAGAGAGAGAGCTTTTACTGGAATTGAATGTAAGTTTGATTGCCAAATGTTGCGTATCTTATTTCATGGGGATACACCCCTATTTATAGTATTTCGGGCCTGGTTTTTATGGTGCCAGCCTGTATTTTACATGTATAAGTACGGTTCTACCCTTTCCCAGTATCTTTGGTTGACCACAGACGGTCAGTCATACTGTATTTTGCCTTGTCTAAATCCTATTCTCATCCGGCTGGGGAGGGCCGGATGCTCTATGTGCTTCTACTTTCATCCGGCTGGAGCGGCCGGATGTTCTATGCATCTTTATTCTTATCCGGCTAGACTGGCCGGACGCTCTCCGTGTCTCGTCTTGGCCTGGCACTATTTCTTCCCTTCTCACTTAGGGTTAATGTATTATCTAGCACTCATTGGAGTCATTGGATATTGGTTAGAACATTGGCAAGGAGAGTTTAAGTGGTGACCGAGATTGTCCAAGGAAAAAGGCTTAGGAGGAAAGTTTGTGAGCTTGTGAAAGAACAAGGTAAATTGCTTACCTTAAGGTGTTTTATTGTTTAAGGGAATGGGATTTAGATATGTGATGAGTTTAGTGTAGAGTTTACATTGGGAAAAAGGGGTTATAAAACCTAGGTGAAAGAACAATGACTATACTTGTGAACTTGTGACTAAGGAGCCAATGAGAAAAGAGATAGTTAAACAATGTTGAGATGAATTACAAGAAGCATTTTATTTCAATGGGAGCCTTGTTGTGTGTATTTGCAGGTCAAAGGAATATATATGTGGAAATTCAGTGGTTAAGATTATTGTCATTTAAGGGCCTAAGTCCCAAGCATTTTAGGTTTATACACTATATTGTGATGTAGTGTAGTTTTGGTGTATGATGTGTGTTAAGGAGGTTTAATGAGAGTTTGAGTGTTGATAGCTATTTGATGGTGAAAAACTAAATGTTTTGGTGTAATAATGTACTAGAGAACCCATGGCAAAAATTTAGAGAAGAACCTAAGTGTTTAGGATGTGTTAAGGAGATTTTATGACCAAGGTAGTACTAGGAAGTTTTAGAGGTTGTCTTGATGAAAAAGGGTGATTTTAAGGTGTTTTAATGAGTTATAATGACTTAGGCATCACCATGGAGGATTTAGGAATTAAAAGAATGTACTAGTGTATTTAGGACTTAGGCAAACATTGGTAAACAAGTAGGAGGAAATAATGTGTTGATGGATGGAAGCATAAGCTTGTGAAGAAACTTTAAGTAGTTGCATAAAAGAGTTTTAGATGGTGAAAGATGCTTGGGAGATGATGTTACAGTGGTGTGGAAGCATTTGGCATAGTGGTTATATTAGGTATGAACCACCACTTAGAAACCTAGGGAAAAACATTACAAGTGTTGGCATGATTACAAGGAAAATGCATAGATGACTAAGGTGGATGTTGGAGAGTGATTTAATGTGTTTAGTGGAAGGCTTAAGGTGTATTTGAGGTGCCCAAATGAGGTTAGAACATACTAGGGTGTAAGAGGAGAAGTTTGGAGTTGAATGGGAATTTAGAAACAAGGTTCTGGAGCCGACCGACCTTAGGGACCGGACCTGCAAGGTCGGTCGAGCTCAGTTTACACTACCGGAAAGAGTTTCTGGAACCGACCGGACTTGGGGACCGGACTTACAAGTTCGGTCGGGCTTGTATTTTTTGAACGAATTAAGTCCCTCGAATGGACCGGCCTTGGGACCGGACTTACAAGGTCGGTCATGCTGAGAATTTTGTACTGGAATTGGTCTCTGGAATCGACCGAACTTGGGACCGGACTTGGCAAGTTCGGTCGAGCTTAAATTTCCCACGGGGAAAACTCTCGGGAATTTACCGACCTTGGGGACCGGACTTGCAAGGTCGGTCGGGGTAGAATTTTCAAACGGTAATGCGTCCTGGAATGGACCGACCTTGGGTAAGGTCGGTCGGTAAGTTCGGTCGAGCCAAAAACAAAAAAAAATTAAATTCTAAAGATTTTAATTAGTAATAAGGTATACCATTGGTAGGGTAATAATGATTAGGAACCTAAGGACCTAAGGAATTAAGTTAGGTTAAGTATAAACCTTAAGTTTAAAGTTAAGTTTATAAGGTTAAGTGGCAAAGACTTAAGAGGGTATCGAATGGGAATCTTTAGGGACTAAGTGACTTAAGTAAGGTGCAAATAACTAATGACCTAAAAATGAAAGAATGTTTTAGGTTTGTGAATTGGGACCCCGGAGAAGGTTAAACAAACGACAGACGACGGTGAACGGTACAATCTTTCTTGTGACCTGCTTGCTAACGAGGTGTCCCTCGACTTGTGTGCTATCTGTTTATTTGCTATGACTAAGACAAGATAAAGCATGCAACCGGATATTAATTTCTCGTTGTGTTTGTGTTTTCTTTGCACTAACCCACGAGGCTTAAGGATAGCTACTAACTAAGCGTGATACTTATTAAGTTAAGGAGAGGAGTTGTACATTGGTGATTGTTGGTTAATACCCGTCAAGGTTTACCTAACGCTTGGTATTTAAGACTTTCACTAACCGTAACTTGGGGTGGGAGTGAGGAATCCGGAATGGTACCGGCACATGTGTATTGGGGGAGGTCGGTATCTGAATCAGATCCGACTTCCAAATAAGACTTGTCATTAGACTTGTCGCCTAGGGTCAACAAACCGACCCGGCCACCTGGACTACTGTTTGAGGTGGGAGGCACATTAAGGATGGCGTGGGGGGATCAAGCCTACATCCCCAACAAATTAAGAAAGGTAGCCTATTGCTGGATAGTGCACTGCTACCGACTAGGGTTAACCAAGCCCTACAAAGATAAGCAACCAATTAAGGGCTAACCAATCTAATAGTGGAACGGTTGGCAATTATAAGGTTAAGGAGATTGAGGACTTAAGGAGTTAAGATCTAACTCACTTATTAAGGGAACGCGTGAGTCGTTCATTTGCATTTGAGCTATTTATGTTCATTGTGGTTTGTTGTTTTATAGCATTTCATATTATGTTTGTGATGCTAATCAACTTCCATGCTATCGACAATTAGTCGTCGTAGCCCCGTTAGCTTGGGGGCCATGAGAGGGTCGTACCAGCATTCGTGCTGACCCCCTTTGGGGGCTGTTTTTACACTTGCAGGTAAGCAGCTGATGAAGTCACACCACGAGAGTAGGAGCGGGTAGCCCTAGGTGGGACTTTATTTTGTGTACGGGTAGCGCCTGTGCACCCATCCGTTAGTAGTTGAACTTGCGTAGTATTGTATGGTTTTGGAGATACTCTAAACTCGGTTGGTGTATGTATTATGGATATGCGGTTGTAAATATTTAAGTAACGGTATTTCTTGTTGATTAGACCGTGGCAAGGTCCTGGCGTTAGTTTAGTTCTGCTACGACGTTTATGTATTACTGTTAAGTTGCGATAACCACGAATGGCTTAGGACGGGGTGTTACAAAAGTGGTATCAGAGCGTAGTTACGCTCTGATCAAGAAATACCGGACATAAGAAACCACCGAGTTAGGATATAAGTTAAGAAATAAGTGACGGGTTAAGGGTGTGAGCTGATAGTGTGAGTAGAGTAAGATGACCGCTAATAAGTGTGGATTGTTTTTACTGTCTACGGACGTTATAAATTCGTTAACCGAAACAGTGGTGGATACGAATCTAATGTGAGTTGTGATTGTTCAGATGTCAGGAAGGAGAGGCCGAGGCCGTCCTAGAGGCGACGAGACTGAGATACCGGAAGGGCAGACGATCGCAGAGATCGTAGCTGCCGCCTTAGGACATATGGGCTATCAGCCTGGTGTGGGTGCACCACCTCCACCGCCACAACCCCGGGAACCGAATTGGGTGAAGAGCCTTGCAGACCTTCGACCCGCACATTTTAAGGGGAGACCGATCCCGCCAAGCTTGAGGCGTATATCTCTGAACTGGTGACCGCCTCAAGACCCTTGACGTCCCTGCTGGGATCGAGGTGCGTCTGGCTGCTTTCTACCTGAAGGGGGCAGCAGGCGATTGGTGGAAGCTGGTGAGGGCCGAGCATGTGGCCAATCCAGAGTTCGGCTGGGAGCAGTACACCGCCTTGCTACGAGCAAAGTACTATCCCGCCCATGTCCAGACGAATAAGCGCCTACAGTTGGATGCGCTCAAGCAGACCGACAAGATGACGGTGGACGAGTATTACATAGAGTTCACCGCCTTGCTCCGTCTTCTGCCAGGTCTTGGGTATTCAGACCAGATACTGGTGGACCGCTTCTATGGCGGGCTTAGCCATCGACTCCACTACGGCATGGGGCCGACGAGTTATACTACCTTGCAGGTAATAAGAATGAGTAAGATATAATTAAGTGAATAAGATTTAGTTTGTGAGAAATAAGAGGAACTAATACCTTTGGAAGTAGGAGTGCTATCATGCCGCGGCTAAGGTTGAGATAACCGTCCAGCTGAGGGACGAGGACAATGCCAAGAGAAAGAATGCTGGGAAGAGTACAGAACACCAAGGGCAAGGAGGGTACAAGAAACAGAAGTACCAACCTCAAGCCCAAAAGAACCAGAACCAAAAAGGGAAGGAGGAAAAGGAGAAGGCTACTGATGAGCCACTGAAACTGACTTATGCTTATGCTGCTAAGCCCCTGCGCTCCAGGGCGCCAAATGGTAAGGAAATACATCTTGAGTAAATAAGAAAGGTTAACAACATTGAGACACAATCATTGATGCGATACGTAATCAGGTACTGAGACTGGAAAGGAAACCGGAGGTGGCTACCAACGACACTACTATTGCCAGAGGTGCAAGGGGGACCACCCCGGAGTTGACTGCAGGGGGAATAAGGTGGAGTGTAATTTTTGCGGTGTACTCGGGCACCGGGCATATGAGTGCTACTGGAACCCGGAGAGTAAGAATTACAGACCCAGTTTTAAGATTAAGACCAAGACCGATCAGGGAGCTAGATCCGACGGTCAGAGGAGGGTGCAGCAAGCTGTAGACAAGAACCCACGGGTGACCCAGAAGTCGGGACCCACACTACACTTGGTGGACCAGGACGATGAGCCTGAACCCTCATCGAGGCCAGGTACCGCTATAACCATTTAGTAATAAAATTGCCTGCTTACCGCATTATCATGCATGTTTGGTGAATAAATGAATTAAGTGAGAATGAGATGAGATTAGAACTTAAGTAAGATATAACCTACTACCACTTTAGGAAGCTTCAACATCTGCTATCCAATACCATCTACACCTAACCCGGAGTACACCGATATTGAAACCATAGACTTTCCAACCGAACAATGTCAGGTTATCCGCCCAGGTATGATTTTATTAAGGGGATACCTGACACCTGAAGCGCAAATAGCCATCATCAGGAAATGCAATCAACTAGGAATGGGACCGGGAGGTTTTTATACACCGGAGTACCCAGGGGGAGCAAGAATGAAGTTAAAAATGATGAGCTTAGGCAAGGACTGGAATCCGTATGCCAAGACCTACCAAACCACGAGAATGCAAGATGGAGTCTCACCACCGGGGATACCTGAAGAGTTCCATCCAGTTTTTACACAAGTCGTGGAGATCGCTCAGCAGTTGGAAGCTGAACCGATTCCAGACATACAAGCAGACATTTGCATTGTGAACTTCTACGAGAAAGATGGGCGACTTGGACTACACCAGGATAAGGACGAGACAACGGAGTCTCTCAAAAGAGGGATACCCGTAGTGTCTTGGTCCATTGGGGATGATGCAGAGTTTTTATACGGCGAGCAGAAGCGTGCGGACCATGCAAATAAGTCGGTACTTAAGTCTGGGGATGTATTAGTTATGGGAGGAGAGTCAAGAATGTTATACCATGAGATTAAGAGAATCAAGCTGAATACAACACCCTCAGCAGTGATTAATGCGACGCATATGAAACCAGGACGGTTAAACCTAACCTTTAGACAATATTAGTCATGTAATGCTTTAGTGTGGGATAAGGGATGAGATGTAAGGTTAAGGCACATGTTGTAAACAGGATGGTTATGAATAAAATAACAGTGTTGTTCATATAAATTGTTACGACTCTTGTTATACCATCAATACTCATAAAGCTTATGAATACAATTAGGTCATGGACTCGGTACGGAAGGTGCGCTAAGCATACTTACAGAGGCACAGGCCGACGCCAGCGGTACTATCCTCACCGGCACCTTTCCGATTAATGGGATTGAGGCATCAGTTCTCATCGACTCAGGGGCCTCGCATACCTTTGTCTCCGCATCTTTTGCGAGAAGGTTGGGGCTAGACGCTGATGAGCTACCCGACTTCACCGTTACGCTCCCGTCTAAGGAGAAGGTTCGCTACACTCGCTACTACCGAGGAGCCATTGTCAGAATTAAGGGGGAAGACTTCCCAGTCAGTTTTATTGAGTTCAGGGAGTTGGGATTTGATGTTATCTTCGGGATGAACTGGTTGGAACGACACAAGGGTCGTATCCTCTGCGCCAAGCATAGATTGCTGCTCAGGAGCCCGTCTGGGGTAACAATATCATACCGTCAGAGGCCCAGAGAGCCTTCGACTAAGATCATCACCGCCATGGCAATGTATAAGGAGTTGAGGAGAAATGAAGAAGTGTACCTCTGCTATGTACAGGACATAGAGAGAGACCCCAGTTCGACCCTGACTTACCGGTAGTGTCGGAGTTCCCCGACCTGTTTCCACGGGAACTGCCCGGCATGCCACCCACTCGGGAGGTAGAGTTCACCATCGAGCTACTACCTGGTACCGGACATATAGCCAAAGCACCATACCGCATGGCTCCGGCAGAAATGAATGAGTTAAAGGAACAACTGAAGGACTTGTTAGACAAAGGGTTCATAAGACCCAGTGTATCACCATGGGGAGCACCAGTTCTCTTCGTGAAGAAGAAGGATGGTAGTCTCCACCTCTACATCGACTACAGAGAGTTGAATGCAGTGACAGTGAAGAATAAGTATCCACTACCCCGCATTGACGATCTGTTCGATCAGTTGAAGGGAGCATCTGTGTTTTCCAAGATTGATCTCAGATCGGGGTATCATCAGATAGCCATTAAGGAGGGAGACATTGAGAAGACGGCATTCCGGACACGATACGGCCACTATGAGTTCACAGTGATGCCGTTCGGTTTGTCGAACGCACCGGCGAAATTTATGGATCTGATGAACCGCTTGTTCCGAGTGCAGCTGGACAAGTCGGTTGTGGTGTTTATTGACGATATCTTGATATATTCAAAATCGAAGACTGAGCATGAGGAACACTTGAGGAGAGTATTAGAGATACTAAGGGAGAACTAGCTATATGCTAAGTTCACCAAGTGTGAGTTTTGGCTTGACCAGGTCTCTTTCCTATGTCATGTCATCTCAGATGCTGGGATCTCAGTGGATCCGGCAAAGATTGATGTCGTACGTACTTGGCCAAGACCGAAGACTGTTACCGACATTCGGAGCTTTCTCGGTCTGGCAGGTTACTACAGGAGGTTTGTTAAGGATTTCAGCAGGGTCGCAAAGCCGATGACCAGTCTGATGAAGAAAGATGCACCGTTCGTATGGACGGCTGACTGTGAGAAATCATTCCAGAGTTTGAAAGACTCACTGACCACTGCACCGGTTCTGACCATCCCAGACGGTACGGAGGGCTTTGAGGTTTACTGTGATGCATCCGGCAGAGGGCTGGGTTCGTGCTCATGCAACGTGGCAAGGTGGTGGCATATGCCTTATGCCAGTTGAAGAAACATGAGGAGAACTACCCCACACATGATTTGGAGCTGGGAGCTGTAGTCTTCGCTTTGAAGATATGGCGCCACTACTTATACGGGGTTAGTGTGACGATCTACACCGATCATAAGAGCTTAAGATACATATTCACTCAGAAGGAGTTGAATCTCAGACAAAGGAGATGGTTGGAATTCTTGAAAGACTATGACATTGACCTCCAATACAAAGAGGGAAAGGCCAATGTTGTAGCGGACGCCCTGAGCCGTCGAGCACACTCACTCCATTCGCTAGTTTCTTTCTCCAGCTTGGTTGATGAGGTGCGAGAGGCTCAGAGGATAGATGAGTATGAGAGTGTATATGAGGGGTCAGATAGAAGCTGACAGATGGTACTTTTGAGGGTCAGAAATATGACTTCAGACTTCACGACGATGATCTGATCAGACTTAAGGGCCGGTTATGCATACCCCGGGGCAACACGGATGAAAGACCGTATACTTAGGGAATCACACTGTTCTTCAGTGTCCATCCATCCGGGAGCCTCTAAGAGTATAAAGACATGAAGAGATACTTCTGGTGGTCGGGGATGAAGACAGATGTTACCGAGTTCATCTTGAGGTGTCTCACATGCCAGAAGGTGAAATTCGAGCACGATGACCGGGCGGAATGGTACAGTCGATGCCAGTTCCGGATGGAAGTTCATGATATCTCCATGGACTTTGTAGTAGGACTCCCACCCTGATAGGGGAGGTCTCAACATGATGGGGGTGGTGTATCGCCTTACCAAAATGTAGCCCAATTCATACCGCGATGATGATGGATACTTGGAAGGTGACCAATTAGCTGAGTTGTTTGAGAAAGAAAATAATGAGACATCACGGGATACCAAAGACCGTAGTGTCAGATAGAGATACTAGATCCTTTCGAGGTACTGGAGAGCTACTAGAGAAGGTTGGGTACAGAACTGAAGTTGAGTACCGCGTTCCATCCTCAGACAGTTGGTCAGACTGAGCGTACGATTCAGACACTCGAGGACATGCTGAGGGCATGTGCCTTAGACTTCCAGGGCAGTTGGATTGACAAATTGCATCTGATCGAGTTTTCGTACAACAATAGCTATCACGCTTCGATCAAGATAGCACATTTTCAAGCGTTGTACGGTAGACCATGTCGTACACCGCTCTGCTGGGATGAGTCAAGTGAGACGGTCATTATAGGACCAGAGTACTTGGAGCAAGTTAAGGCTGAGGTTCAGCAAATCAGGGAGAATATGAGAGCTGCTCAAGATAGGCAGAAGTCGTATGCTGATGTTCGATGACGAGACCTGGAGTTCGCAGTGGGCGACCGGGTATTTCTGCGAGTTTCACAAATGAAGGGTGTATTAAGATTTGGGCAGAAGGGCAAATTAAGCCCGAAGTTTGTTGGTCCTTATGAGATTACGGAGCGGGTGGGCCCGGTTGCTTACAGGTTGAATTTACCTGCTGAACTGGGTAAAGTGCATGATGATTTTCATGTTTCACAGCTAAAGAAATACATGCACCACCTCTCCCATGTGTTAGCACCTGAGAGGTTGACATTAGAACCGAATATGAGATCCGTGGAGACTCCTCAGAGAATCTTGGATAGTAAGACTAGGGACACTCGCCATAAGTCAGTGCGACTGGTGAAGGTTCTCTGGTCTAACCAGGATGTCGAAGAGGCCACGTGGGAATTAGAGGATAAGATGAGGGCGAAGTACCCTTCTTTGTTTACTGACTAGATTGTCTTTATAGGGTACGGGGCGTACCCCTTTTTAAGGGAGGTAGAGCTTCCTCGCTTTTGAGTTAGGAAGCGAACTTGTTGTCGTTTTTTTGGTTGTTTAAGATGTGATTTTGTGTAAGTTGCTACACTTTGGTGATAATTTGAGTTATGTATAATACTTATGTATTGTATTGGTGATTGACCTTAGAGTCTTGAGATGTGTGAATGAGAATATAAGATGTGGAGTTAAGATTAAGAGAATTGAGTACCGTGAATGGTTAAGCATATATGTGAACTTTGGGGACAAAGTTCTTTTAAGGGGGGTAGATTGAAATACCCCAAACTTAGATATGGTGTTTAAGTGATAAACTAAGATATAAGGAGGATAAATAATGCCTTAGAAACATTAAGAAACATTTTTAATCAAAGAAGACATAAGGAAACACCAAAAGAGCAGTTTAAGCAAAAACGTGCTCTAAGCTTGGAGAGACTTGGGTGAGCACCCAAATATTGTTCTAAGACCTTAGTAATATCCTAATGGTCAATTTAAACCAATTACCAAAGAAAACCAAGCTTGAAAACAAGTTAAAACACAAAATGTGCTTTAAGGACTTTAAAGCACATTTTTGAAAAATTGTCTTAGAAAGGGGTTTTAAGTGGCTAAACCCATGATTACCTTAAATTAACATGTGTACTAATTAGTATCACATTAGGAAGTCTAAATCAATGGGAAATCAAAAATTTCACAAATATGTGCACTAATTTGTGAATAGTAACCAAATAGTGCCTAGTTTAGTCTTTAATCAATTAAGTCTAATTAATTGGTCAAACAAGACCATGACCAGCCTAATTAATGAAGGGGGCCGGTTTCCTAAGGGTGTGAGTCACCAAGGGTAGCCAATTAATGTTAGAAGAAAAGAGAAAAGTAACTTGTTAAAAAAAACAAAGGAATCAAATATCTTATATTGCCATTCTCTCCTCCTTTCTTCATTTCACCTTCTTCATCGATTTCTCTTGCTCTCTTTCTTCTCTCTCACGTAAGAAGCAACCTCCATGCTAGCTCCCTCTTCTTTTGCCCACATCTTGCTCATTTAAGCTCCAAAACCAAAACCAAGTACATATATCTCTTAGTAAGCTCAAGCTTTCCTTTCTATCTTTTCAAAACTTCAAGAGCCTCATTTTGGAGCAAGGCAACCGCCATATAGGAGGGAACTCAAGCTTGGAGACTCCATTAGCTTCTCCATTTTTAAGGTAAAGAATATGTAAGAAAATATAGGTTTCCATCATTTTTCCCTTGTCCGAAAATTGTACTCATGGGACTCCATTTTTATGCCTTGTTTCTAGCTTGTTTCTACTCCTCCAAAGGATAAAGGAGGTCCTTCTTGGCTTCATATCCAAGCTTGTCTTGAAACCAAGGTAAAACAATCAATTAACACCTTAAAGCACATTTTTAGCCTAGGGTTTGTTCCTTAGGGTTAATGTATTATCGTGCACTGATTGGAGTCATTGGATATTGGTAGAACATTGCAAGGAGAGTTTAAGTGGTGACCGAGATTGTCCAAGGAAAAAGGCTAAGAAGGAAAGTTTGTGAGCTTGTGAAAGAACAAGGTAAATTGCTTACCTTAAGGGTTTTTTGTTTAAGGAATGGGATTTAGATTTAGATATGTGATGAGTTTATTGTAGAGTTTAAATTGGGAAAAAGGGGTTTATAAAACCTAGGTGAAAGAACATGACTATACTTGTGAACTTTGTGACTAAGGAGCCAATGACAAAAGAGATAGTTAAACAATGTTGAGATGAATTACAAGAAGCATTTTATTTCAATTGGAGCCTTGTTGTGTGTATTTGCAGGTCAAAGGCATATATATGTGGAAATTCAGTGGTTAAGATTATTGTCATTGAAGGGCCTAAGTGCCAAGCATTTTAAGTTTATACACTATATTGTGATGTAGTGTAGTTTTGGTGTATGATGTGTGTTAAGGAGGTTTAATGAGAGTTTGAGTGTTGATAGCTATTTGATGGTGAAAAACGAAATGTTTAGGTGTAATAATGTACTAGAGAACCCATGGCAAAAATTTAGAGAAGAACCTAAGTGTTTAGGATGTGTTAAGGAGATTTTATGACCAAGGTAGTACTAGGAAGTTTTAGAGGTTGTCTTGATGAAAAAGGGTGATTTTAAGGTGTTTTAATGAGTTATAATGACTTAGGCATCACCATGGAGGATTTAGGAATTAAAAGAATGTACTAGTGTATTTAGGACTTAGGCAAACAATGGTAAACAAGTAGGAGGAAATAATGTGTTGATGGACGGAAGCATAAGCTTGTGAAGAAACTTTAAGTAGTTGCATAAAAGAGTTTTAGATGGTGAAAGATGCTTGGGAGATGATGTTATAGTGGTGTGGAAGCATTTGGCATAGTGGTTATATTAGGTATGAACCACCACTTAGAAACCTAGGGAAAAACATTACAAGTGTTGGCATGATTACAAGGAAAATGCATAGATGACTAAGGTGGATGTTGGAGAGTGATTTAATGTGTTTAGTGGAAGGCTTAAGGTGTATTTGAGGTGCCCAAATGAGGTTAGAACATACTAGGGTGAAGAGGAGAAGTTTGGAGTTGAATGGGAATTTAGAAACAAGGTTCGGAGCAGACCGACCTTAGGGACCGGACCTGCAAGGTCGGTCGAGCTCAGTTTACACTACCGGAAAGAGTTTCTGGAACCGACCGGACTTGGGGACCGGACTTACAAGTTCGGTCGGGCTTGTATTTTGTGAACGAATTAAGTCTCTAGAATGGACCGACCTTGGGACCGGACTTACAAGGTTGGTCATACCTAGAATTTTGTACTGGAATTGGTCTCTGGAATCGACCGAACTTGGGACCGGACTTGGCAAGTTCGTTCGAGCTTAAATTTCCCACGGGGAAAACTCTCGGAATGGACCGACCTTGGGGATCGGACTTGCAAGGTCAGTCGGGGTAGAATTTTAAACGGTAATGCGTCTGGAATGGACCGATCTTGGGTAAGGTCGGTGGTAAGTTCGGTCGAGCCAAAACAAAAAAACAAAATTAAATTCTAAAGATGTTAATTAGTAATAAGGTATGCCATTGGTAGGGTAAGAATGATTAGGATAAGGACCTAAGGAATTAAGTTAGGTTAAGTATAAACCTTAAGTTTAAAGTTAAGTTTTATAAGGTTAAGTGGCAAAGACTTAAGAGGGTATCGAATGGGAATCTTTAGGGACTAAGTGAGTTAAGTAAGGTGCAAATAACAATGACCTAAAAATGAAAGAATGTTTTAGGTTTGTGAATTGGGACCCCGGAGAGGTTAAACAAACGACAGACGACGGTGAACGTACAGTCTTTCTTGTGACCTGTTGCTAACGAGGTGTCCCTCGGCTTTGTGTGCTATCTGTTTATTTGCTATGACTAAGACAAGATAAAGCATGCAACCGGATATTAATGTTCTCGTTTGTGTGGGTTTTCTTTGCACAACCCACGAGGCTTAAGGATAGCTACTAACTAAGCGTGATAGTTATTAAGTTAAGGAGAGGAGTTGTACATTGGTGATTGTTGGTTAATACCGTCAAAGGTTTAACTAACGCTTGGTATTTAAGACTTTCACTAACCGTAACTTGGGGTGGGAATGAGGAATCCGGAATGGTACCGGCACATGTGTATTGGGGGAGGTCGGTATTGAATAGATCCGACTTCCAAATAAGACTTGTCATTAGACTTGTCGCCTAGGTCAACAAACCGACCCGCCACCTGGACTACTGTTTGAGGGGGAGGCACATTAAGGATGGCGTGGGGGGATCAAGCCTACATCCCCAACAAATTAAGAAAGGTAGCTTATTGCTGGATAGTGCACTGCACCGGCTAGGGTTAACCAAGCCCTACAAACATAAGCAACAAATTAAGGGAACCAATCCAATAGTGGAACGGTTGGCCATTATACGGTTAAGGAGATTGAGGACTTAAGGAGTTAAGATCTAACTCACTTATTAAGGGAACGCGTGAGTCGTTCATTTGCATTTGAGCTATTTATGTTCATTGTGGTTTGTTGTTTTATTGCATTTCAAATTATGTTTGTGATGCTAATCAACTTCCATGCTATCGACAATTAGTCCGTCGTAGCCCCGTTACCTGGGGGCCATGAGAGGGTCGTACCAGCATTCGTGCTGACCCCCTTTGGGGGCCGTTTTTACACTTGCAGGTAAGCGGCCGATGAAGTCACACCACAAGAGTAGGAGCGGGTAGCCCTAGGTGGGACTTTATTTTGTGTACGGGTAGCGCCTGTGCACCCGTCCGTTAGTAGTTGAACTTGCATAGTATTGTATGGTTTTGGAGATACTCTAACCGGTTGGTTGTAGTATTATGGATATGCGGTTGTAAATATTTAAGTAACGGTATTTCCTGTTGATTAGACCGTGGCAAGGTCCTGGCGTTAGTTTAGTTCCGCTGCGACGTTTATGTATTACTGTTAAGTTGCGATAACCACGAATGGCTTAGGATGGGGTGTTACATTAATGCATTAAAACACCTTAAGGTAAGACATTTACCTTGCTCTTTTACAAGCCTCACAACTTTCCTCCTTAGTCCTTTTTCCTTGAACAATCTCGGTCACCAACCAAGTTCTCCTTGCCAATTTTCTAATCAATATCCAATGACTCTAATGAGTGCTAAACATTGCACTAACCTTAAGGAATAAAACCTAGGTTAAAAATATGTTTTAAGGTATTAAATTGAATGTTTTACCTTGAAGTCTTAAGGTAGGCCTGAATATGAATCAATAAGGACCTCCTCTAGCCCTTGGAGAATAGAAAACAAGCTAGAACAAGGCATAAAAATGAAGCCCCATGAGTGAAATTTTCGGACATGTGAAGAAGTGATGGAAACTTGATTTTTCTTGCATATTCTTTACCTTAAGAGAATGGAGAAGCTAATGGACTCCTCAAGCATATATTTCCTCCTCTAATGGCTGTTTGCCTTGGCACCAAATTGCCTCTAATGGAGCTAGCATGGGGGAAGGGAAGAAGATGGTGAAATTGGTGGGAAATCAAGAGAATGAAGAGATGAGGAGAGAGGTATGTAAAAGTAAGATATTTATGTTAAAATCAAATATTACTCTCTTTATTTCCCTAATCTTTTCTAATATTACTATCTCATGTGGTGACTCACCACCCTTAGAAAACCGGCCCCCTTATTAAATAAGGCTAGTCGTGGTTTTTGTTGACCAATCAATTAAACTTAGTTGACTAATGACTAAGCTAGGCACTATTTGGTTACTATTCACAAACTAGTGCATATATTTGTGAAAATTTCGATTTCCCATTGATTTAGACTTCCTAATGTGATACTAAGTAGTACAAAGGTTGATTAAGGAGTAATCATAGGCATTTAGCCACTTAAAACCCCTTTCTAAGACAATTTTTCAAAAATGTGCTTTAAGAGTCCTTAATGCACAATTTGTGTTTTAACTTGTTTTTGAGCTTGGTTTTCTTTGGTAATTGATTTAGCATGACCATTAGGATGTTACTAAGGTATAAGAATGATATTTGGGTGCTAACCCAGTTACTCCAAGCTTAGAGCACATTTTTGCCTAAATTGCTCTTTTGGTGTTTCCTTTGGTTTAAATTGCTTCCTAATGTTTCTAAGGAATTATTTATCCTTCTTATACCTTATTTTATCATCTAAACACCATATCTAGGTTTGGGGTATTTCACAACACAACAAACGGGGAGCAAACGGAGTCCAAACGAAGAATATAGGCCCGAAACAAGTTTCACCCGTCAGGATATTGACATGTCCGAACATAAGTCCAAACTTTGATGTTCGGACAGAAGTCTAAACTTCTTGAAAATTTGTCTTAACATGCGTGCGAACTTCCAAGTTCGGACGCCGCATACAGAATTCGAAAATTTGCATTTTAAGGGTTAAAAATGCCTATTTTTGTTATAAAAAGACACATAGGGTTGGGGGGACATAACCATTCACGTCAGATGCCACAAACGAGGCTTACACCTCTCAATATTACCGCACGATCGCCACCTCTTCATCATCTTGAACCTCCAGCCGATAAGTCTTCAGATTTGACAAGCACAACAAGAGCAGGAGTCTTCTCCACCAGATGATTTCTCTTCTATCTCTGTTTGTTATTTCTTCAAACATCTTAGGCTACGAAGGATTTACTCTGGGAGATGGTTATTGTAGCTTATTGATTATGCAAATACTTATATTGCTTTGATAAGAGATTTTATTTATAGATTATTCATATTAAAGTTCAAGTTGTGCTTTTTAATAAATTTCATGGATTTGTTCATTAGCTTTCGAATCTTGTTATGATAAGATCGGTGATTAACAATATGGTCATATTAATTTGTTGTCTGTGGAAATTAGATCTGATTGATTACGTTATCCTTAAGGTGCTTTAATTCTTGTGGAGAATCGAATTGGATTATTTAGATTTTCCTTCAAGTTTGAATAATTCTTTGCGCTTAATCCATCTAAGTGTGTTTCGCTAGAATCTTGTTTAGATGTTGCGTGTTCTACTAGATGAGCTTCCTGTAAATAAGGTTTAATGTAGGTAAGATATTAAAGAATTTAGCCAATTCATATCTCTTGTTAAATTATAGAAGTTTGCATAATCTGACTAGCGTAGAATAGCCTGAACCCAGGGTTCCGCTCACCCATATTATTTTATCAGTTTTATTATATTTGTTAGTTTATTTTTGAATTATTTATTTAATATCAAAAACAACAAACTATAACACCCCGTCTCCAATCCAATCGTGGTTATCGCAAACTCAACAACATATCATAAACATCGCAGCGGAATATATTAATTACCAGGACCTTGCCACGGTCTAAACGCAAGGATAACCGAACTTTAATACTTACAACCATCTAACCAAAACAATCATTAACCGAGTTTACAAGTATCTCAACAACCGACATAATTCTTCATAAGTTTAAATATTAACAGACGGGTGCACATGCGCATCCCTTACTCAAAATATAAACCCGACCTAGGTCTAACCGCCTCTACTCTCAAGATGAGTCTTCATTGGGCGCTTACCTGCAAAATGTAAACAACAGCCCCCGAGGGGTCAGCACCTTTGCTGGTATGATTCTCTTATAGCCCCCAAGCTAACGGGGCTACGACGACTAATTATCGATATCATGGAGATTGATTAGATACACAACATAAATAAGAAGTGCAATTAACAATGGTCCACACATGAACAAATATAGTTCAAACACAATGAACGACTTAAAGCTGTTCCCTTAATAAGTGAGTTAACCGTTTAACTCCTTAAGTTATGTTTTCTCTTAATCTTAGTCCAACCTTATCTTACCTCAACCTTAATCCTTATCTTAATCTCATATACAAACCGTTCTTTAAATAGAAACGGTTGTATCTTATCTCAATGCTGGTATGCTAAATGTAGTCCTAAGTCATCTAGATTCCTTAAGTCGTTTTAGCCATCTTGATATTAGATTCATTACATGATAATCCATTTTACAACAATAGTAATATTGTAATGTTAAATAAACACACAATAGTTCACCTGCAATCATCACAATAATAAACAACAACCAGATAGTTACACACCAATATTCCATAACAATAACCAAACAAGATACGCGTATTAATTAACTGTACTTGTTAGTAGGTCACATGACCCTTATCCTTTTAAACCAACCACTTAAACTTTCCAATTAAATTCCACCTCAGGCTTCATGTTAAGACAACCCTTAAACTTATTAATGGACAGTAGTCCCTTGGGTTCCAATGCAACCGTTACCAGCTGACCTTATGGCCCTGGATAATTATTTTGACCGATCCGGTCGAACCTGTGCACCAACGGTAGTGCCCTCCGCCATCGTCTAATGTGGACAATGGATTCCCTTGAGTGACTCCCCATAGAAGTCCCTCGTAGTGATCCCGATGCACAACTAGAAAGTCGAAACAGTTTGGATTCCTCTTTATAAGTTAGCCCTTTAGTCAGTGATACAATATCCATTCCTTGAGTTAAGACTATAACAGTTGACCATCATTTAGGTTCTCATAATACCTAAAGGTCAGTTACTCTTGTTCCATTTTAGATGTAAAAACTTCCAGTCATAAGACGTACGCGCAAAATAAAACACAATGGTGTCGAGCAATACTGTATACAAGGTTATATACATAAATCACAGATATCACTCTTAATAATTAAACACACAACGTCTGGACCTCAGGAAAATCCTTAGGACATTCAGACCACACAATTAACATACCGTGCACCGTAGTAATCGCTAGCGTGAAGATTCACGCTCGTCCGGTACTCCTCGTAGCTCGTCCTATAGCGTACGTCCTCTAATGTACTCAACTCTGGAATACGAGACTACATATTAGCTCTCTGTAACACGAACTAATTCGGTATCTTGACTAGTCACTAATACCCCTAGTAACTAACCTGTAATTATTCAACGTTTATCATTTGGGTTTTAAACAGTTTGGGATTAGCTAAATCGCCCTCTTACTATATTGTAATTAACATGTAGTATCTAATTACTACTTAAGATTCAATCCAGACCCATCTCATTTATTCATAGGTCTGTTATTTGTATATAATACACTTCCATATAGTTCGCTACTATATGTTAATTATATCCTTGACTTATAAATCTTTATTTCTCCTTTCAAGTTATGAGTTGGTCAACTTGACCTCTTTGGTCAATTAAGTTGACTTGGCCAATTATGTTGACTTGGTTAGTTTATCGAAGTACATAAGTTTATATAATTCATATTATAAGCTTTATATTATAAAATTCACTCACCATTAAATATGTTACACTTTAAATATATTTTGCTCTAATGTTAGAACTTGATATCTAATGTTTATACATTATATTCATCTTACGACATTCTTCACTTGGTATTGTATGGTCCCATCCATATTACATAATTCATTTCATCTCATACATTTATATACATAAACACACAAGAATTATAAACTCATTTATTAAGTGATATATCTTATCATTTATGTAAAGTAATTAATCTTAATTAATTGTGTTGTCTTACACAATTCCATATTGGTCCACATATACAATATCTTATTGTATACAATACTTCCGAAATTATCATTTACATATTGGTATGATATACCTAATTTATTGTTTATACCAATTAACATGTAATACACGTTTTAACCAAAGTATTAATCTTATTGCTCTCTCATACATTCTAATATTAACCCATCACCTATACATATATAAACTATAACTTCTCAAACATAACATCTTACTAACCCAACTATATTATATACACATTTATATATATATATATGTGTCACGCCTTTACACACATACGTATATATATAGATTAACATGGATTATAAAATTCTTTCATTAAATGCTACATTTCATTATCTTATGTAAGATTATTATTCTTACTAGTCGTATTATATTATACAACTCATATTAAGATTATTTCCTTAATATTATGTAACACTTATATTATACCATAAAAATTCCTAAGATATACTTAACATACACTTTAGTTTATAAATCCCAGCATATATATATATATATATATATATATATATATATATATATATATATATATATATATATATATATCCATGTATAAGTGTTTTCCCATTATATAGCGTTATAAAACATACCTATTCCATTCTCCTAACCTTTAATCCCCCAAATATTATTTACCTATATATGTGTATAAACTCTCATATGTTTAATTCTAACCATAACCCCTACTAATTTTGTAGGACAAATCCCTTACATAATTAACTCTTAATTAATCGAGCCCAAACCTAGTATATATATATATATATATATATTATATATGTGTATCTTCCAAGTGGGTTACAGACTCTATATACTAATGTCCATCCAATCCCAATCCCATTACATATTTTAATCATCTACTATAAGCCTCATTTGCCGAACCCCAAGTAGGTTCCATTTCTAACTAGATCTTGAGCCCAATTGGTTGCACTTTTACCAACCACTTATCATTCACTTTGCCGAGCTTACTAATTGCATTCTCGCTTATTTAATATCATTGTCTACTATACTATAATCTAACAACTTGTGGTTTATTAATGATTTTCGTAATATATCGTTCCTACTAATACCTTAATGTTATTAGATACTTATATTTATCCCCTTTTTACTATTCAACAAATGCCACCGCTTATCAACATCTAACTTTCAAATTTTTCATCAATTCATGAAACCAAAACTGATAGTTTTATGCTCCAGTAATCTATAAGACTCTTCAACTCCCAAACCCTTGACTTAGCATTAATGTTTACGACAAATTAACCTCAAAGCACTAACTTAATTCTAATTCGTTGCAACTGATATTAAGACCTTTTGTTTACATTTATACATATAAGTCCTACAATTTAACTAGCCATTTTGGGTTTCCTAATCAACCCCTCAATTAACTCAAAATAACCACCCACACTACAAATCCCAAAACCACTCTTCAAATCAGATTAAAAATTAATTCTCAATCAAGTTTTCCCTAATCAATCAGAACAACCGGAACCGAAGAACTTGAATATATATAACCCCTAATCATCACCATATCCACAAACTATTATACGAAACAACATCAGTTCTCTAAATACACTAACCCACGAGACCCAAAACATTTACCCAACATTAATCACTAGGAACTTGCACATCAATTAACAAACAAATATACTTAGATTGCTCTGCTTGAGTAGATTAAGGTTTGAAGATTAAGGTTAGCAACCTGAAGTTGGCTTCAATCTAAGCCCGGTTCCCCCACTTCCAGTACCAACACAAGCTGTAACTTACCAAAGTTAAAACCTTTAGATTTCACTCGACCCTGTTTTTGGACACTCTATTAGTCCCCCACTTTCGCACCACAACCATCTCACAGTTTACACTCAACACCGACTCAAGTACACGCACAAAAAGAAGAGCAGAAATGAAATCACCAATACTACTACTTGAAGGTTGAATCTATAACCTTTAAAGCTCCAGGAATGGACTCTGAATCTCAAATTTTCGGTCCTGTTTAGAGGAAAACAGAAGTTAAAATCTAAGTATTTACAGAGGTTAAGCTTGTGGTTTTAAAATCGAGATGGGAAGATTGGTTCAGAAATTTACCCTCACCAGAACCCTAAAAATCGGTTAGGGTTACTCCTAGTTCTTCCATTTTGGTTCACACTAGTTTCGAACAGATCTAGCTTCAAGGATGCCACACAAGGAGGAGAAATACAGGGGAAGGAAGTTATGAACGATTCCTGAAGCCAGAAATTATAAACAATTGCAAAGATAGGGAATTACCTTTCGATTTCAGTTAAGACCAAACATCGGCATCTTGGCTTCCATCATCCTTGTTCAAGTTGCTGTAATCTCGCACACCAGAGAATGAAGAGGTCGAATGTTTTTTTTTGTCGGTAGAGATTGTTTGAGGAAACAAGAAGAAGGATGAGGGGATTGTTAATAAGATGAAGAAGAATGTGAATGAAGCAAAGCATGTACTGTTCGTTCCCTTGCTAGGGTTGAGAGCGAAGAGGAATTGGGATGAATAAGATAGGGAGGCGGAAGATGAGTATATCGTAAAACCATTTGATGTTGTTCTGATTCAGGATTACAGATGAGGGGAGTAGATATTAAGGCTTCTTTTTTTTTCTTTTGTGGGTCGGTTAATACCGAGAGTGATGAGAGGACTGGGCCAGCCCAGTCATGTTGGGTGGGTCGGCCCACTCGTTACATATATGTATATTTTTGTTTTTAAAATGTTACAATTATAATGTCATTTTTAGCTTGTTTTGTACCTTTTTTTTATGTCGTTCGTGACTTGATGTCCCGTTTAACGAGACGAACATTTTTATGACTCCAAATTTACACTTTCAAACAATAAATTATTGTCATTTATAAATTATATTTATTTATATTTAATTTCTAACTGGTTTGCGTTTCGCCATTTTAGGCGAAAATGCGACATCTTTTATTCCGACTTCTTAACCAAAATTCCACTCGCTCTAAACTTACGCAAATAATCTTATAAGGTGTCTAAGACCTCGTTTTCACTTCTAAAATATTTGGGGCATGTTTTTCGATGTAGAAACGATTAATTACATTTATTTTATTTACTCTCATTCCCTTTAACTAATATGTGTTTGGTTTGCTAATGTTTCATAATGACTTCTTCAGGTTTATTTAAATATTATATTTCCCTTTACCCATTTGGAGATATTTAATTCCTTAATCTCTCGTTAATTATTTTTATTTAATTAATTCATGATTAATTAAAGTAATTACCGTTTGGGATATTTCAATCTACCCCCTTTAAAAGAACTTCGTCCCGAAGTCATATTCCTCAATTCTAATAGTCCTAGAACATCTAGTTCCACACTAATGTCAGCCCTAAGGATCAAGTCCCGTATCTTAAGGACAAAACCTCACAGTGATATCTAGCACATATGATCTCGACAATATTCACAATAATAGCCAAAAATGCAACGAGTGCACATGTACTCCAACTCAAAGCGTAACAAAACACGCATATATATATTCAAAGTGCACAAGGGTGCATAACAACCAACATCATACGAGATATGTCATAAGATCCAAATAAAGTGCACCCATAGTGCACATAAACTAATCAATACCATACAAATGCACATACAATTGCAGACTGTATATTGTGAGTGATTGGGACTGGTGTAATTAAATAAAAGAAAAGAAATTAATACTCAAAATATCCGTCGGGCTGCAAATAAAACCCGGTCGCAGTAGTATAGTAAGACAGAAGCGGCCGGGGTCAAACCGTGGGACTTATAGCGAAATAATATAGTACCTAAGAGTGTCACAAAAAGGGGGAATTAATTGACTTGTAAAGTAAAACAACAGATAAAATTAACTGAGTTGAAGATAAATTAAACGGAACTCCGGGTTCAGGTTTATATAATCTGATTAATTATGCTATCTTCTACCGGTTTATTATAATAGTTTGGCAAAATTCCTGTTATTATCTTAAGGACTAATCATATACTCATAAGAACTCGTTTACCAGAAAATGCAAGGTCCGATGAAAACTCAGGCAAGTACTAGTAAATGGTAATTAAGTGCGAGGAATTATATTCTTGCATCTGAGTACTAACTTATCCGATGAAATAAGTTTCCTACAGATTTACGGCTTAATTAACCTATCTGTTTATCACGATCAGATTAAAACAGATTTAGTAAAGCTTTTTAATAAATCGATGAAATTTTTAAAAAGGTGAGAGAAAAACTTTAATCGTAACAAACTGTATTTATTTTAACCGGTAGAAATATAGATTACATAATTAAACAAACTACAACTAACCTTCGCCTGGAGTAAATCCTCATTAGCCTGACATATTAACTGGTAATAAGTCAGACAGAGGTAGACGTAATAATACGGAGTAATGGAAGTGAGGATGGTGAATGGAGAAATGAAGAGAACGAAGAGTGGAGCGTATACGTAGGATTTATGTGGAATGAGAGATTTGGAGTGTTGAGTTCTGGGGAGAGATCGTGTGTATTTGGTTGAAGGTGCAGTGTGTTTATATCAGGAAGGGAAGAGGAAGAAGATTGATTGCAGATTGATTGCAGACTGATTGCAGACAGAGCTGGAGACAGACGCATGAGGGAATTAAGGTAGGCGCCTGATATTGATGAAGAAGCAGTTCGACATGTCTGTAGGCGCCGCAAAGGAAAAGCAATTGGGAAGAGAGTCGGCGAAGAAAACCAGTCGCGATCTAGGAATTTACACGCGTCCGCCCCTTGTCCACGCTTGTGTCCACACATATATGGGCGGACACATTTGCTCACGCCCGCCCCTTGTCCACGCTTGGTTCCACGGACACATTTGTCACTAGTAGAAAAAGGGCCTATTTCGGTGGTTCCAATGGGCCTATTTCGGCGGTTGTAACCGCCGAAATGAGCACCGCGAAATGAGCACCGCCGAAATGGTGGAGCACCTATTTCGGCGGTTTACAACCGCCGAATAGGTACCCCTATCTCGGCGGTTCTTAGAGCACAACCGCCGAGATAGACCCATGGGATTGACATGCTGAGTTTGACCATGAGTCTATCTCGGCGGTTCTTAGAGCACAACCGCCGAGATAGACCGAGGGATTGACCGATGCTGAGTTTGACCATGAGTCTATCTCGGCGGTTCTTATATAACAACCGCGAGATAGACTCATGGTCAAACTCAGCATCGGTCAATCCCATGGGTCTATCTCGGCGGTTGTGCTCTAAGAACCGCCGAGATAGGGGTATTTTTTTTTTTTTTTTTCCATCCTAGCTTATATATATATATTCACCGCATTTGTTCAATGAGACCTGTAATAAAGCTTCATCCATACAGGGAGCTCCAGCACACATTTAAAAGTTATAAAAGCTCCCAATTAATACCAACGACGCACCACAATTTGAGAGTTAACAAAACCAATGCAATTACACTTATTTACACACTTTCATTACAAATAAAAACAACATTACAATTCAAATCTACCATTACACCATCCACAAGTGTACAGAGTTACAATTACATACTCAAAAAGTTCACAAAACATCTTCATGATCATCAATTCATTAAACTTGTGCAGACGAACTCCGACCATTCCTCAAGCATCTCAACAATTTGAGCATCATCATACTGACCACCTTTGAACACTTGTTCGTAAGCCTTGAAAAAAAATGAACATTAATCTAAAACGTACAAGTCTAACAACATGTAAAGAGCATAATGAAACTTTCAAAGAATGTTACCTGTCTAACGAGTGCTCTGGTAAAAGGTTTGCCGCTCCTACTATGTCACTCATGAATCTCATGACATAGTATCCACATTCTGAACCCCCAGGCTGCACCGGACACTATACAAACGCACATATTGACAGTTATAAACAAGTTTAAACATTATAACACAAATTTATCAATTAATAGAGTACCTTGACTAGGTTCCAAGGGATGTCACTTCATTGTTTTATTGGAGAGATAATGCAGCTCTCATGGAACTATATACATCAGCAATACATATAGTTTTAAGCATCAGTAGCAAGTTATGAAACAGTTAATGTTAAGTAATAAAATTGTTGTTTACGATAACAAACTAATTACCCCAGTATTGCGGTGGAGATCTTCGGTCTCTTGGCAGCCTTACCAAGTGAGTCAAATTGCAAGATTCGTGGGTGCTTCAACATCACCAGCACAATCAATGACCAATGTCGACTGTCCACAAATTACACAATGTGTTGAATCATTAAGCAACTAACACAAACTATATGTTTTAGATAATACTAAGAGAAATAGTCAAATATCATACTGAATGATATGGCAGCATAATAAATGACTTGTTAGAACATTCAAAGAGGGCATTCGTCATATATGCATAAGGCCTTCCATATCACTTGTCATCTGGACTTCACTGCACATAGCAGGACACAGGAATCCAATCTGATCTTCATAGACATTGATCGCCTTATCATGCACCCACCTATGAGGCAATATCATTAGTCATCATTAACTTTTTATTCAAACATCTAATTCATCACAATCAATGAATTCAAAATACAAAAGGTAGAAGTCACTCACATGGCGGCTGACTTGATAATCGACACATTCAACCAATCCCTCCTGAAGCACTCCTCGAAGTCGGACATATACATCCCAAATCGATGTATATCTTCTCCTTGAACTATAAGTGAAATATCCGCTCGGGATCTTCCACAGTGAGGGAATCACAATCAGGTGGTAGCAGCAACAACGGATGAATGCAGAATCTGCATATTAGTCGACAAGCCGGCCAATATTCTTTCTCCACCAAAGCAGGTCTAAGCACAATTTGTGGATGCCTTTGATTGCACAGGTGCAGCAATTCTTTTTCCTTTGCCCTTATCAGTCTTCGGTCGGCTCATATCCTATGATATTAGTCTAATTAAGTATATGGATGCAAGGTGGTACACCAATAGTTTTATAGCAACGGTTAAGAGTAATACCTGCCCAGGGAGTCTGACCAATCGTACAGGCCACTGCACTGTCGCAGTTTGTGCGAACGCAAGGTAGGTCTTTGTGGGATCGGCACCGGTAAACCGACGTCAGCATGCTCTGCAACAAATTCGTCCAGAAGCACTCGTGCATGGTAATGTCGGAGTGGTTCACCGTGCACAATATCACTTGGAAGAGAGGGGAAAAGTTTTCCCCATGCAACCATGACCTCTTCTACTCCAATTTGTAAAAACAGATGGCACTCAGTGGGTGCCTGAGTGTTATGTGGAACTTGTTTAGATAAAAATTGAGAATTCTTCTATGATGATATTAGTGATCAAGTGAAAAATCTAATCGTCATGTACTCAATTGAAATGTTAGTCTAACCTTTAGAGATGCATAGGGAAACGGATCAGCCGAGTGGACACTACTTCTCACTACCGGTGCACTCTGCTGCTGAATGGGTGACTGATCAACTGGTGGTCGAGAAACCTCTTGGCTTTCATGCTGCTGTGGCTGAAGCCTTGATATAGCCTGAGTGATCCTCTCATCGACGTTCTGAGTAATCCTCTGCTCCATCTCAGCCAACGCTCTCAGGTGCTCCTCGTAGCTAATCGACTTTCCCTGTGCATTCTGGACCCGGGTACGCCAAATGCCTGGCGGATACCAACGTGCCCACCAAACCCAATGGCACGACCGGGATGATCCTTCTTACCAAGAGCGCGTGTAAGAGGATCATCATTCCTCTGTGAGGTCCAGGTGCCCTGGGTGAGCTGAGAGCTTAATTCACCCTAATACAACACACAAATACAGTTATTAGTTTAACATAAGTTCATATACAAATGAAATGAACAGTTTGACTAAAATGAAATGATATCACTTACCATTTGAGCAATAACTGCTCTCGTGGCTTCATCGTATTGAGGATTTTCGGGAGTAGAGTTCTTCGGAATGTGGCTTAACTCCCACACTTTCATTCTTCTGCCACTGGCATCCAATGAGCCATCCGTGGGCAGATATCCCTTTTGCTCCCATTCTGGTACCCTTTGAGCAATACTTTTTCCACCTAAGTGGTGAGGGTACAGATTCTTCTTAGCATTTGCTTGTTGTTGCGCACGGAGAGCCTGCATAAATTAATGGGATCATGTTAAGTGAAATTGAACACAAAAAAACATAAGAAATTAAGATTAATTTATGTATGTATGACAATAAAGTGCACCTGGAACTCCGGTGTGTGACGCCTCTCAACAAATTGTACCATTGCTCTTCTGTTATGCCCTCGTAAACCTCCCATGGTGGTCTCTCACCGTCTCCACCATGATCTGGCTCATCTGGATCTTCTGGAGTAGGCATCTTGTAGATGAACTTGTCAGCCAACTTATTCTTGTGGTCCCGGAACTGTTTCGACATCGCTGATAGCACATCCTTTTTAAGTGCGGGATCCACGGAGAAACGAGACTACGTACATGATCATTCAGTTAGTAAAGTAAACATAAATGTTCTATTATTTCACAAAAGATCATAGTAATAATGTAGAGATTTACCTGAAGACGCTGAAACATAGTATCCTTCAATGATTGAGGCACTTGCTTCCAGTTGTGGTTTATGTTGCAATATGACTTCACCAAATGGCTACCGTAAGCGGTGAAGTCATTCTTCCAATTTCCATGGGGTTGGTTGAACTGATTGAAGTCCACCGGTTTTGTAGGAGGGCCCTTGTTAGCCTTCAGCCCACGTGTTGCACCTCTCTTCTTTTGCTTCTTCGCCTCTGGTGGGACAACTGACTCCTCTTCGGTCTGCTGTGAAGGGCCAGCCTCAGTCTCGTGTACTGCTAACTGGTCCTTCTTCTTCTTTCCTCCTCTTGTGACCCGCTTACTTGGTCTATTCTGCTGTGGCTCAGGTTCTCCAGTCGAGATAAGCCGTCCAATGGGGTCATCCATAGGGTGATCATCCACTGCAAAAAAAAATCATAAAGCATTTTCATCAGATAAACTCATAACATAAATACTATGATGCATAACAATAACAGTTAAGATGATATTACAGTCTACATTCTACTAACAACATTACCTGACACGTACAAAAACATAAATCATTTCATATTTTCTACCCAAACACCCTCATCATGGTCTGATCGTGCGTAGAGCAAATCGTTTTCGGTATCATCAATCGAATCCGGTAATCCAGTAGGAAACAAGGATGTTTCCTCTACAGTCCCATTTTCATCGTTATCCTCATTTTCATTTTCGATTACAACCGGCCTTCTTCCTGGAAGAACAACAGACCATCTGCAGTCTTTCGGATCCTCAACATACCACACTTGTTCGCAATCCTTTCCCAGAACAAATTGATCATCATTATAACCGTGTAACCGTGAAAGATCAACCAAGGTAAGCCCTCCATCATTTTGGTACCCGCGTCGGTTGTCCACCCACTTGCACCGGAACAACAGAAAGGAATCAATGTCATAGTCTAGTTCCCAGATGTCCTCGATGACACCATAATACCAATTACTAACTGGTTGAGATCGGTTACCGCTGTGGTACTCAGTGGCAGCAGCTTCAATTTTTACCCCACTATTCTGGTTTATCGATTTGGCATCTTGGCGTGCAGTGTAGTATGTATACCCACTAATATCATACCCCTCAAATGATGTAATATTAGTTTCAGGTCCGATTGCCAAACATCTGATCTCTTCGCTTACAGCTTCTGGATCTGATGATGCTAATGTCAACACATGATCTTTGAACCATTGGATAAAAACTCGGTTTTGTTCCTTTGTCAGCCAAATGTGGCCTTTCAAAGGATTTTGATGCCTTAACTCAACCATATGGGTTTCCAAATAAGGTTCAACAACCTCAAGATGTTGTAAGACAAACAAATGTGCTTGATGAATAAGTAGACGCGAAACTTGCACGATCTTTCTACCAATAACACCTTTACCCTTAAACCTGCCATAGTGTCGTGGTTTTGGGATACCAATAGACTCTGCCTCACTCAAATAATCGGTCACAAATTCCGTGACTTCCTCAGTCACTGTTGCTTCAACAATGCTCCCCTCTGGTCGATACCTATTCTTCATTCTACTTTTCAGAATACCCATGTACCGTTCAAAAGGGTACATGTACCGTAAGTATACCGGACCACAGAACTGTATCTCTCGAACGATGTGCACAATTAGATGCACCATTATATCAAAGAAAGATGGTGGGAAATACATCTCAGTTGACATAATGTGAACAATTTCACGTTGTAGATCATCTAGAGAGTTACGTCAATTGCCTTGGAGCAAACAGCGTTGAAAAAGAAACATAACCGAGTTAAAGCATTTCTGACATCAGATGGCAATATCCCTCGAATTGCGACCGGAAGAAGATGTAACATCAGTACATGATAATCGTGAGATTTCATGCCTAAAAGTTTTAAATCCTTCATCGATACAATGTTCTTCCAGTTTGAAGAGTACCCAGACGGTACTTTTACCGAGTGCAGACATTTGCAGAAACTAATCTTTTCAGCCTTTGAGAGCGTGTAGCATGCAGGAGGTAGGTAGATTCGTTTCCCATTCTCTTGTGGGTGTAACTCCTTTCGTATACCCATGGTTTGCATGTCCTTTCTGATTTTCAATCCGTCTTTTGTTTTGCCGGGTATATTGAGTAAAGTCCCACTCACTGCCTCACCAACGTTCTTCACAATGTGCATGATGTCTAAGCAGTGCTCACAGAAAGATGACGCCAATAAGGTAGTTCCCAAAAGATAGAACACTTTTTCCAAATGTTTTTCGCCGGTTTTGATGTGTTTCCAAATACATTTGCAATGTCCTTAACCTTTTCGTACACTTCCTCAGAGGTCAGAGGTAGACGGGCCACACGAGTTTCGGCTTGACCATTGAACAACTTTCTCTTCGTTACTCGATAAGGGTGATCTTCGGGGAGAAGACGTCGATGACACATATAAACATTCTTCCCACAATGTTTTAAACGGTCCGAACAAGTGTCTTCCTCGCAATGGGACATGCAAATGTTCCTTTAACCGTGTAACCGGACAAGTTCCCATACGCAGGGAAGTCATTGACGGTACAGAACAACAAAGCCTTGAGCGTGAAATTCTCTCTTGCATAAGCATCATATACCACGGTCCCCTCATTCCACAATAGCTTCAGATCGTCGATCAGAGGGGCAAGGTACACATCAATGCTATTACCTGGCTGCTTGGGACCAGATATCAGGAGCGATAACATGATGTACTTTCGTTTCATACACAACCATGAGGGCAAATTGTAGATCACTAGCAGAACAGGCCATGTACTGTGTTGACTACTCAATGTGCCGTACGGGTTCATTCCATCAGTACATAACCCAAGCCTCAGATTCCTATCTTCATGTCCGAAATGTTCTTTGACCGTCTATTGATGTTTCTCCACTGAGGCCCATCTGCTGGATGTCTAGGTTTCTCATCACTCTTTCTACCCTCCGCATGCCATCGTAAGTTCTTTGCATCTTTCGGATTCGCAAACAACCGTTTGAATCTGGGTATAATCAGCAAATACCAAACAAGTTTTGCTGAAGGGCTTTTTTTTCTGAACGGAGGAGTACTCACCATCTTTATGCTTATACCGGGACAACGAACATTTCGGGCAATTGTCCAGATGTTCGTATTCACCCCTGTACAACACACAGTTGTTTGGACACGCGTGAATTTTTTTTACTCTACTCCCATTGGACACACCCATTTCTTTGCCTCATACGTGGTGGTAGGGAGACCGTTCTCATCCGGTAGCATATCATGAATCAGCTCGAGGAATGCCGTGAAACCTTTGTCACTCAATCCATATCTTCCCTTCAGGATGAACAAATTCAATATAGCTGTCAATTTCGTGTACTTAGTGCAAGTAGGATACAACGCCGTTTTGGATGCGTCCAACAACCTTTGATACTCATCCGGCCGGTCGACAAAGTTATCCTCAACGTTATCAAGCATCTCGTCAATTTGTTCATCATGATAAGTCGACTCACTGTCAACATTGACTCCGGAAGCGCTTGGGAGTTCTGACTCGTTAGTAGTATCGAATGTCTGCTCGGTTCTTGAGTTACACCGATCGTGACTGTAGGAAGATGAAGCATTATCTTCAACAGTTCTCCATGAAAAATCCATTTTGTATAATGTGGCATGAAACCACGGGTCTTCACATGGAGTTGTACGAGGTTGATGCTTGAATAATGTCTAACCACACCACAATCAACACAAGGACATGGAATTTTCTCCGCCTTTGTCCTGTCCTTGTGTTGCACTGCAGCTTTGCAAAACTCTTTCAGCATTTTGTCAACATGTTCGCCTCTATCACCTACATCCATCACGCTCCATACATGTGCAACAGATCACAGGTGTGAGTTAGAGCCTTTGTAGAATATGGCCTGTATTAAGTTGCACATGTTTATTTCTTAATGGAGCATGACTGATGTCAATTAGTCTAGCCTAACTCTAAGGTTGCAAACACAAAAAACTAGCATTTTAAATTTAAGAAATTGTTGCACTTCTAAAACAAGAACCGGTGTTTAAAGCAATATTACGAATACTTTTTCTACAAAAAATTCGGCATGACCTTTGCATAATTGTACACATCTCGTGCTTATTATTCAGCACTCACCAAAGTCATCACAACCACAAACATTCCAACAATGGCAGCAACCAACAATTAAAATAAATCAATTCTTTACTAGCTAACTGAAAACCAATTGCAAATTCAGATCATCAAATCAACGCTTTCAATTCTCCACTGATAAGTTCAAACCGGTTTAGAGATTAACAAAGAATCGAGAGTTAAAATACGTACTTGTTTTTTAAGGATTTATGGACAGGGGAGACTGGTGCCTAAGAGGTAGGCTTCTGTGCGAGAGATGCAGCAATACCACTTCTGATATGTCTCTGCAAGGGAGCAACAAAAAATAAATTAAAAAAAAATGCATCAACAAATAGGGAATGAAGCTAAATTATGTACTAGCACTTATATTTAAATACATAATTGCATTTATTAAACAAAAAATAAGGTTTAGTTACTTACTTGTGCACAGAGGAGGAAAGAGGAACAGTAATGGAAGAAGGCGGGAAACAAGAGAGGTGATTCACGGACTTGAATGTAGTGAGACCTGATAAAAAAAATTAGATATTGTTAGACATATACATACATCAACAATATTAATTACGAAGAGATTTAAAAAAAAAACGGCATGACTTTTGCATAATTTTACCTATCTCATGCTTATTATTAAGCATTCACCAACCATTCATCAACACAAATTTCCATCACAAATCAAACTAATACCAACTTTATCCATCAAACCAAATTTTAATTTTGGAAATCAATACAAAGTAAAAAAAAAGACACAACTATGTCTATTATTAAGCATTCACCAATTCAACAACACAAATTTCAATCATAAACCCTAATATACCAAATTAATTCATCAAACGAAATTCCAATAATTTGTGGAAATCAAATACAAAGTACAAAAAGAAAAATGATAAGTTAGATTATATTACCGGTTCGAAAATGAATTGCTCTCCGCTCCGCTTTCAATCTACCATCAAATGGTAAAGAAGCTCCTTAAGTATTATCTGTAGAGACGCAAATACGTATAGACATAAGAGAAACTCAGTAGTTGTGTTTGTTCCTTATATGCAGTTAGGTTGCAAATTTACAGTGAGTGAAGAGAATGAAGAGTTAAATTAAAAAAAATTTACCGGTTTCTAAATGAATTGTTTTCAGCCCCTCTTCTCAATGGACGTGCGAGACGCTGTAGCCAATCTCTACAAAGGCAACGCATAAAGATTGAACAACATTCACATCAATTAGAATAATTTTATATTAAACTTAACGACTATACAATACTCATATTATATATATATATACACTACCGAATGTTTAATAGTATTTTAACCAATGAATGAATGATAAGATCAAACTATAACTTACATAACAACCTAAATTGTATTTTTCATGTTTAACATGTTATCCATAATTTTCAATATACCTCTTATGCATCACACTCATGTATTAACGATAATATAATATCATAATCAAATATGTAAATTATAAACATTATCGTTAGCTCATTCAAACAAGCACAATAAGATTTTTTTTAGTATAACTCTAATACAATCTACAGAGAGTGGGGAACTTAGTGTCAAAGATGATAACTCATCAACTCGACTACATTGTTTGAAGACAAGGAGAAACTCTTAATTACTTAACTTATATTACTGTTCGAACAAGTAAACTTACATTTGTGCAATTAGATAAACAAAATATACATGCCATTTTCATTGCATAAGGAAAAAATAATTTAAAGATCCCCACCGCACTTTTACCATTAAATAAACAATACAATATTTGAAATCCTTTTCTTGAAAACAAATTTAGTTATGAAATTTTTCTGATTTATGTGTTGCTTATTTATGCAAAAATAACTAGCAGAGATCTCACTCACCAATGTATATTTACAATGTATATTTACTTATGAAATGTGAATTAACAAGTAATTTTAAGTGGACAATAAGCTAACCTAACTATACTTAAACAAATAATGCTCAAACATTGTTCCACCCCATATATAGCATAATAATCTAGCCCAAATAAGCTAACCTAACTATACTTAAAAGAAGGGCCAAAAACAGCAAAAAAATTCACTCGGACATTTCGTCGAACACCTTGTGTGCATACATAAATTTATTAGTTTAACAACCAAATCTTGCAAAGATTTCACACACACAATAAATATCAGCATCCACAATCACAATGTGACAACAATCTAACAATTTTAACAACACATTAACATTTTATTAAACAAAACCGAAACATATATTATGGTTTTTTCTCACCTCTGTTCACCTCTGTTGAGTGGCGGAATGAGGGCGGCGACGCCAACCGAAGATGACCACCGACGGCGCACCGGCGAAAGCGAGAGGAAGAGGAGGGCGGGCGGGCGACGGCTGTGGTGGCGGTGGTGGGTTCGCAATCGCCGCGGAACAGAGAGATGAGAAGAGGGGTTAATTAGCCCTAATGAAATCGTAATTGTTTCGAATCGGGTTGGGGGGTTAATTAAAAGGACCTATTTTGGCGGTTCCTAACAAAGAACCACCGAAATAGGCCCTTTTTAATTATTAAAAAATTAAAGAGACCTATTTCGGCGGTTCCTAACAAAGAACCGCCGAAATAGATGATTAAATTTAAAAAAAAGAAAAATAGAAACACCTATTTCGGCGGTTTCGTGTAAGGAACCGCCGAAATAGGTCTCTTTAATTTTTTTTATTATTAAAAAGAGCCTATTTCGGCGGTTCATATCTAGGAACTACCGAAATAGACCCCTACTTTACATACGGTATACATCTCGGGCCCCTATTTCGGTGGTTTTATCTACAACCGCCGAAATAGGGGCGCCGAAATAGACGTTTTTTGTACTAGTGTGTGTCCACCCTTGTCCACCCTTTGTTATGCGGACAAGACACACTTGTGTCCGCCCCTGTCCACCCTTTGTTAAGCGGACAAGACACACTTGTGTCCGCCCCTGTCCACCCTTTGTTATGTGGACAAGACACGGACAACACACGGATGTGTGTATTTGACTTGCGAATTTTGACCGGCTCTAGATTCTTCATTTGGACTCCGTTTTTCGAGCCGTTTGCGCCTATGCGTTCGTCTCTTTGTCTACTTGGCTCCCAGCTTGGTTTTCCTCATGTTAAACCAATAAATTTGTGAGATAACAATAACACATAAACTAGAGGAAAACTAACCAAGGTGGAGAAATGAGCAAGAAAAGTGTTAATATAATATATGAGATACACCTTTAAAACATGCTCATTTGGACACTTATCACACCCCCACACTTATCTTTTTGCTTGTCCTCAAGCAAAACCATGTACCCAAGTAAGTAGGGAATGCTCAATACTAACAAATATTATTATGAAGGGTAGGATAAACATGATCTTTAAACTTTTCGAGGAGTGTGATCCATCAACTGCTGGTGGCACAAGTGTACTTAAGGTAAAAGTAAAAATTAAAGTTTCGGGGTATGATCCGGGGTACTTCAATGCTTCTTAGTTAAGGCGACTTTGAGAACTTTTACCATGGCCAACTTCTCTCAAGAATGGGCATTGAGGAGAAAACAAAAGGAAAAATAGATTTATGCATTTGTTTCACTTTTGCATAAGAGATGAGAAGATAACGTGTAGGCACCAAGCCTTTGTATTTAAGAACACTCAACTCCCTTTGTTGGTTACCTATGGTTTCTCGCAAGTCCCTTATTTATTACTTTTTTCATTTTTTTGACAGAGAAGCATCCTTTAGCAATCCCTAAGAAAGAAGACAGAAGGAACCCCTGAGCGATAAAAATCAAACCATTGCAGATCATTTGGTCACACCGCATATAAAATGCTCCTCAAAAGTAATCAAAATCCATAACAAAGGACTTTGCTCAATCCACCACCATCGATAAATATCTGCAGGCACACTGAGGTCCACGGCCCCTTGCGATAATTTTACATACTATCTACAATCATCTAAGCTCATAACCTACTCATATCTGTGTCCACTTGTAGGAAGTTTCAAGAGTCGCCCAACTCTGATGTGATCAGCATCAACGTTGAACTATCCTTCCACCTCAATTTGTGTTCAGTTTCCCTTGATCTGGCCAAGATCAAGTTCCACCTCCCACGTCAATTTCAAATAATCAATTAATTTAACAAGTTCCAATACTCTATATTTTCATAATTCCAGTCCTAATCATATAAAACTAGCACATATCCCAAGTTATAGAACTAATTCCATCCGTTAATACCAGTCTAAATCCAATCAACCATTCATTTCCTAGGGAAGTCTATTCCCACTAGGTTCCACATCGGTTTCGTACCGATTCACACCTCAAGATATAACCGTATTCGGTTCCATATTTATATACCATACAAGTATCGCATAGGATACTTAACACACATACAAGTGCAGAAATGCACATACCAACATATGACTAAGTATGCTCAGCATACGCACATATGCAAACAAACATAGTTTAAGTATGCCCAGCGTACACACCCACCAAAACCTAGTGTACACATGTGTACTACCAAGAGGCTCTACCCCCCTTAAAAAGGGTTACGCCCCCGTACCCCACAAGTATACCATAGCCGCTACTCGAAGAGCGCTGGATACTTGGCTCTCATAGAGTTCTCCAACTCCCATGTGGTCTTTTCCGCCTCATGGTTCAACCAGCAAACTTTGACTGTTCCTGATCTCCCTTGTTTCGTATTGAAACTTCGGAGTGCAGTCTTCTCATATCTGAGAGACAGGTCTATCTCTAGTCACTCGACTCTAAGATAAAATATACTAAGGGTGAGGCGCGCACTTTTTCAGCCAAAGGCGTGGAGTACTTTGTGCGCTCTCCCTAACACGTTCTAATGGGCCCACTCGCTCCATAGTGAGGTGCAGACCCACGAACCTAGGGCTTAGCTTGCCCTTTTCATTCCTATTGGTGTATTATAAATTATTAATTAGCAGCAAGTCATTACTGACTGATAAGTGTGAAACATATAAGCTTTTAAGGGCTTAATTGCCTGATAATCTGCTACAATTTAAGCAATGTTTCCCACTTATTCTGTGTTTTTCCTAAGAATAATGTTTTGATATGAATTGATGCATTCTATATGTAAATATAGGAAAAACCCAGAGAAATGAAGACTTTACATCATAAGGGTTACAACGCAACAAACAGGGAACAAATCAGGAGAAGAGACACAAAAATTGGTCACGTCCGGGTCAACTTGGCCGGACGCAAATCCGGACGTCTCATGTCCGGATCCGGACACAAGCCGGACGTGACCCGAGATCCAGCACCACGAGTTTTGTGTCTTCTCCGGATCCGGACAACGATCCGGGCACAACCCGAGTTTCAGATCCAAAACCGCTGTCTCACGTCCGGATCCGGACACAGATCCAGATGTCACACAGAAATGAAAAATTAAAATGCATCACGCTGATAATCGGGCTTTCGGCGTAATTATCAGCCGAGCGGCGGTTTAGCCAATACTTCCCCTAAATTAAGGCACGGCCATGCTCAATTAATTTCCCCAACTCACCACACCACTAACCTATGTTTTGATTCTAAGCCTATATAAACCCAGCTCCTGTTTCATTTCAATTGGTACCAGACTTGTGAGTCTAACTCCTTTTCTCCCTCTCTACATAGCCTCTCATCCACGATAATCCTTCATCTTCATTCATAAATCTTCATCCATAACCCTTCCCCCTCACTCACAGACAGAAACTGCTCACGACGCTGCATGTACCCACGTCCGGATTGATGTCCGGATCCAGACAGGCGCAGGACAAGGCGTCCGGATCTACGTCCGACCCAAGACAGCCGGACGTGACACAGAAGAGAGTGGACATGACGACGGCTTCTAAAATCAGTTTTTCTACTAAATCCCTCTATCCTTATGCAGTTTATATTGAGCATTGTTATTTTGTCTATGGCTGAGTAGTCACTTTCATTTCGGTTTACTATGTATCTCTAGATTCATTATTTCTGAACCTTTGTGATTTTCTGCAGTACTTTACAATAAATTTCTTTTCCCTTATGAATTCCTAAACTTCTTAATCTGATCAATTATTGAGTTTATCAGTTTGTTAGCTTATAAGTGAGAACGGCGGCTATCAATATAAGGAAAAGAACCAGTTAGTATAGAGATGGTAATTCCTCTAAACCACTAGCTGACCATTAATCTAGACTATGCTTGAAGCAATTAGTAAACAGTGGATTCATAACGAGAGTTAGGATTCAGTCTTTGCTAATTAGAATTCGTGGAACGGGAGACCGAATACGAGTTATCCTTATTCTAGGGTTTTATTCATAATTCTGTAGAAATCACTTAGGAGAAGAAACTGTCAATCTAGAGAGAACTAGTAAACCGGAATGTCCTTTATTGAATAAAAACCTAATCAATTATTTACCTGTTATTTATTGTTCGTTGAACTCTTTTACAACATTCACCATCACATACAAAAACCCCCTAATTTCCTGTTGTTTTGATACTATTGTTTTGTGTGTAAGTAGAAATTAAACTAGCCATTGCCTCCTCTGGTTTGATACTCAGGGAATACTCCGAGATTTAAACTTGCTATAATCGACCGGTACACTTGCCGTTAGGTTAAACCCCCAACAACAATTTACCGTTAGGTTTTATCCCAACAAGTTTTTGGCGCCGTTGTCGGGGAGGCACGGTTGCTTAGTTTAATTTTTATATTGGTACTATCTCATTTAATTTTGTTTTGTTTTTGCCTTTTAGTTTATTTTTGTTTTGTTTTATTTTATTTTAGTTTCTTTTGTTCATTTTCTTAGCTTTGTGCAATTTGTTACTTATTTTTTGTTTCTAGTTTATTTTGGTTTTACCCGATTGAGTTTACTTTTACAACTACATCACTGTCAGTTATCTGATTTTGGTTTATGGTTAAAACTCGTTCTGAAGGAAATCCTGAATTTGAGCTGGAACATGAGATAGAATGACTTACAAGAAGAAGTCGTCAGGGATTGGTACTGGAGTCTTCAGTTGAACCAGAAGTGTTTTTCAAAGACTCACCGGGTGATACCTTTGTTTCAGAAGAAGAGTATCTTATGGACGGTATCAGCAGAGAAAGAAGGATGAACGACTACACTCGTCCGAATGTGGAGGGACTCACATCACAAATAGTAATTCTTGCACTACCGGAAGGGGTAGAATGGCAATTCAAGACCCATTATGTCACGATGGTCCTGAATGCTCCATAGTTCAGTGGAGTAGTTACTAAAGACCCAAATGTTCATCTTACATCCTTCCTGCGATTGGTTGGAGCATGTTCAACACCAGCTTCTCAGGAGGTAGCCAGACTAACCTTGTTTCCTTTTTCACTCAGGGACAGAGCTGCAGAGTGGCTGAACTCCCTATCTCCAAACAGTATCACCTCCTGGAGTGAGCTAGCAAATGCGCTCCTAGCAAAGTACTTTCCACCGTCCCGAATGATGTCAATGAGAGGTGAGATCACGAACTTTAAACAATATAGCGGTGAAACTCTTTTTGAAGCTTGGGAGCGATTCAAAGGAATTGTAAGAAGAGTACCACATCATGGTCTGGGAGAAGAAGTTGTACTGCAATCATTTAATAAGGATCTAGACCCCCAGAGCCGTCTATTAGTTGATACCTGTGCAGGAGGAAGTCTTATGGAGCTTCCAATCACCAGGATAAAGGAGTTGTTGGATACTCTTTCCAACTCAGCTAACCAATGGGGAGGTGCTAGAGCTGCCACTGAGATCGTTCCAAAGAATAATGCAGGAATTTACGAGGTAGACATGAATACCCTCTTAGCTGCTAAGATGGATAGCATTTCTAAGCAGTTTGAGAAGATGTGCACACTGATGAACCCAAAATCGAACGCATCGGCTATCACTGATTCATTCCCTCAATGTGAGTATTGTGGTAGAGGTTCTAACATGTGCCAGTGTGTCCCACCGCAAGAAGAGGCAGCTAACTATGTTGGTAACAGACCGGGTAATTATTTCGGAAATCAAGGCAACCAGGGTTATCATTCTCAGCAGCAGAGTCGTTACCAAGCTGGCAGTAACAGCAATTACAACCAAAGACCTCAACAGCAGTATAATTCCTCTTATTAGAAGCAGCCACTATAGAATCAGCAAGTACAGAATACAGGTGTTGGTGCGTCCTCTAGTATGGATGAAGTTCTGGCCAGAATGAATGATTTCATCACGGTTAACACCAAGAAATTTAATGAGCTGGAAGCTTTCAATCAGGAGTAGAGGACCTTCAACAATGATCAAAGGACATTCAATAGGATCATCGAGACTCAACTATCTCAGATATCGCAGCAGTTAGCTCAGCGTCCTTTGGGTTCTTTGCCCAGTCAGTCAGAGTAGAACCCGAGAGAGCATGCCAAGGCAATCACGTTGGGGAGTGGTACACAGCTTGACCCGGTGATCCCTGAAGCTGACGCTCCTCTTCCTAATGTTGAGCGAAATGAAGAAACTACACCAACAGGTTCTCAGGAAGAACCATTTGAAGAGGAGGTGGCGATTAGCAAGACTCCTAAGGTTTCCCCACCTCCACACCGCACAGTTGATGAAGCGTCAGATCCTTTTCCCAACCGGTTGAAGAAGAGAGACCTGGATGAGCAGTTTGGTAAGTTCCTATGTGTCTTTAAGAAACTAACCATTAACATTCCTTTTTCTGAAGCATTGAAGCAGATGCTGATATATGTGAAGTTCATGAAGGACATCCTGTCCAATAGACGGTCCTTAGTGGAGAAGGATACTATGCAGCTTACCGAGAGCGTTTCAGCCGTCCTTTCGAAGAAGCTTCCACCTAAGCTTGATGATGCAGGTACTCCAGTCATACCTTGCGTGATAGGTAATGTGAATTGTGGTAAGGGTTTATGTGACTTAGGTGCGAGTATTAATCTAATGTCCTTATCAATGTATTTGAAGCTTGGTTTAGGAGAATGTGAACCTACCCGAATTACTCTACAATTAGCTGATAGGTCGATCATCCTACCTAAAGGGGTGGTAAGGGATTTAATTGGTTCGGTTGGTACTTTTGCTTTCCCTGCTGACTTTGTTATTTTAGACATGGAGGAGGACAAGGTAGTACCGCTTATCTTAGGTCGACCATTCATGCGTACAGCAAGGACCCTCATTGATGTTGAAGGAGGGAAGATTATACTGCGGTTACATGATGAGCAGCTTGTATTCGATATGACCAAGGCTACTACCCACCCTTCTGATGTTCATGCTTGTTTCAGTTTAGATTGTATTGATACCTTGATGCAGGACTATTCTTACAGCCCCACGGAGCTGGATGCATTGGAGAAGTGCTTGGTAGAATGCATAAAAACAGTTCATGATGATTCTGAGGTTTCTGCTGCAGCATTTCAGCTTGCTGCTGGGAGGCCATATAGGAAGAACCACAGAATCGAAGAGGAACCGCTGGACCGAGTTACAAAGACATTAGCTCCTTCTGTGGACTCACCACCTTCTCTTGAAATTAACCCTCTCCCTAGTCACCTTAAATATGTTTTCTTAGTTCCTCCATCTGATTTGCTTGTCATTATTTCTAATAGTCTAAACCAATGAACAGGAGGAAGCCTTGCTGCAGGTTCTAAAGAGGAACAAAGAGGCACTAGGGTGGTCCATTGCCGATATCAAAGGCATTGCCCCTACATTCTGCACTCACCGCATCTACCTTGAGGAGAATGACAAACCAACGAGACAGCCTCAACGAAGACTGAACCCGCACATGAAAGAGGTGGTTAAGAAGGAGGTTATCAAGCTCTTAGATGCAGGTATCATCTACCCGATTTCTGACAGCGTATGGGTAAGTCCTACACAGGTCGTACCTAAGAAAGGAGGTTTAACTGTGGTGCCTAATGATAAAGGTGAATTAATTCCTCAGCGTACTATTACCGGGCATAGAGTTTGCATTGATTATAGGAAATTAAATGCCGCCACTAGGAAAAACCATTTCCCCCTTCCTTTTATTGACCAGATGCTCGAGAGGCTTGCAGGACAAGACTATTATTGTTTCTTAGATGGTTACTCCGGTTATTTTCAGATTCCAATTGCTAAGGAAGACCAAGAGAAAACCACTTTTACATGTCCATATGGTACTTATGCTTATCGACGCATGCCCTTCGGTTTGTGTAATGCACCAGCTACATTTCAAAGATGCATGACTGCTATCTTTATTGATTTTATTAAAAAATGCATCAAAATCTTTATGGATGATTTTTCTGTCTTTGGACCTACTTTTGATTCATGTTTGAGAGACTTGGATTTAATATTAGCTAGATGCAAGGAAACTAACTTGATGCTCAATTGGGAGAAGTGCCACTTTATGGTGCAGGAAGGCATTGTGCTCGGACATAAGATTTCTAAGAAAGGGATCGAGGTAGACAAATCAAAGATTGAAGTAATAGAGCAGTTGCCACCACCATCATTGGTAAAGGATGTCCAGAGTTTTCTTGGTCACGCAGGTTTTTATAGGCGTTTTGTTAAAGATTTCTCCAAGATCTCTAAGCCTCTCTGTGATTTGTTAATTAAGGATGCTAAATTTGAATTTACGAAAGAGTGCTTAGATGCTTTTACTTTGCACAAGGCTAAATTGGTTTCTGCACCTATTATTGTTGCTCCTGATTGGTCATTACCTTTTGAGATAATGTGTGATGCCAGCGATTACGCATTGGGAGCAGCTTTGGGGCAGAGGCATGACAAGGTGTTGAGGATAGTCTACTATGCTAGTAAGACTATGAATGAGGTGCAGAAGAACTACGCAACAACGGAGAAGGGGCTGCTGGCAATTGTCTTTGCATGTGATAAGTTTCGACCATACATTATTGGCAACAAAGTCATTGTGCACACTGACCACTCCGCTCTCAGGTATCACTTTGGAAAGGTTGATGCTAAACCTCGTCTGATCAGATGGATCTTACTTCTGCAGGAATTTGACATTGAGATTAAGGACAGTCCTGGAGCGCAGAACGGAGTGGCAGATCACTTATCCCGTATGGAAGTCCCAGATGATGGCAGGCCAATTAACGAGTACTTTCCTGATGAGTTTGTCTACATGATCAGTCGTTCCACGGACCCTGCTTGGTATGCTGATATTACAAACTTCCTAGCTAAGGGTATCATCCCTCCAGAGTTGACATATCAGCAGAAGAATAAGTTTTTCTCCACGGTCAAGCATTACCGTTGGGACGATCCATTTCTATTCAAGGTCTGTACAGATGGTATGATTTGTCGGTGCGTTTCTGAGGAGGAAGCTAGAGACATCCTATTGCACTGTCACTCTAGAGAACCAGGGGGTCACTTTGGTCCGGCTAGGACAGCCGCGAAAGTTTTGGAAGCTGGTTTCTTTTGGAAAACTATGAACAAGGATTGCTATCAATTTGTTTCCACTTGTGATCAATGTCAAAGGCAAGGGAATTTATCCAGACGCCACGAGATGCCATTAAATTCGATCTTGGAGGTGGAGTCGTTTGATCTTTGGGGCATTGATTTCATGGGACCGTTCCCATCATCTCAAGGTAACCTCTACATCTTGGTAGTAGTAGATTATGTCACCAAATGGGCTGAAGCAATAGCAGCACCCACCAATGATGCAAGTGTGGTGCTTAATTTTTTAAGGAGGAATATCTTTTCCCGTTTTGGTGTCCCACGAGCGATCATTAGTGACGGGGGTACACACTTCTGCAACAAACAGTTTGAAGCTCTTCTGCAGAAGTATGGTGTACGGCATAAGGTTTCTCTACCGTATCATCCTCAAACAAACGGACAAGCTGAGATCACCAACATGGAGCTTAAGTGGATTCTCCAGAAATTTGTCACATCATCGAGGCGAGACTGGTCCCTTAAGTTAGATGATGCCTTCTGGGCATACCGCACTGCCTTTAAAACACCTTTAGGTATGTCCCCATACAAGTTGGTTTATGGCAAGGCGTGTCACTTACCTGTGGAGCTGGAGCACAAGTCTTTTTGCGTAATTAAGGCATTGAATTTTGATCTCCAAAAGGCTGGTGAGAAGTGTAAGCTACAGCTATGTCATCTGGAGGAGTTTAGAGAGGCAGCTTATGAAAACGCCAAGATTTATAAGTAGAAGACGAAGAGGTGGCATGATAAGCTGTTGGTAAAGCGTGAGTTTCACGTGGGGGATAAGGTTCTTCTATTTAACTCCCGCCTGAAACTATTTCCAGGAAAGTTAAAATCTCGTTGGTCCGGCCCATTCATAGTAACAGGTGTCTCACCTTATGGAGCCATTGATCTAATCAACAAACAAGGTGAGACATTCAAAGTCAACGGATCCCATCTAAAACATTATTTGAGTAGTAACAGTGCCGAAGTTCACTCGGTGATCAATGTTTACAACCCGCCATGCTGAGTACACAATTGAACGGTCTAGCCAAAGACCGAAAAGATGGGCATCTTGGTGGGAGGCAACCCACCAGTATAAAATCTCTCTTCTCCACTTTCTTATTACACTTTCCTATTACTTGATATAATTTTCTTTTAATCCATTGAGAATTTTTACAATTTACAGCACAAGCCCTGACTCCCCTATTTCAATAAATAACTCTGCTTGGTTCCACTTGAGTTCTTATGGTTTTGCAGATTTAATCTGTCAGGTACTTCATTCTAATGCTAAACTGAACTCAAGTGTGAGGAAATATCATGGCAGTGTTCATCACGGATCAGGGAGTCCTTTAACACACTTGCTATTTTATTTCAGCATTTCTTGTGTTTGTTTTATTTTTGTTTGATTATTTTTGGTAATGTTTCCTTTTTAAATTTTTATTTTTAAATAATTGAGATTTTTAGATTAGTGGATTTTAATTTAATTTAATTTAATTTAATATATATATATATAAGAAGTTTTTCAACGCGGCCGGCTAAACCCGCGTGCCGGTTTTAATTTTCTTTCTATTCTTCTTTTTGTCTTCCTCTTCTTCCGTCTCGCATACGAACCAGAGCCCGACATACTCGAACCCAACACCACCTCCACTCTTCTATCTCCTTTTTCGCCGCCACCACCACCGAAATACCACCGCGCCGCAAACCGCACTGCCCAGCCGCTACACTTCTGCCCCGAGTTTCCCCTGATTTCGAAACCGAAACCACTAAACAGAAACAGGTTTTTTTTTTTTAATTTTTGACGATTTCGATTTCTTTTCTGTGAAATTTGAGTAGATTAGGCAGTGTTTTGCAGTTTACGATGTTAAATTGTTGCCAAAAGGTGAATATGTGAAGTTGTGTGCGAAAATTGGGACTTTTCTGGTTGGATTTGGTGTGTTCGAACTGTCTATCGCAGCGCACGATTTTTTTAGGGTTCTTAGTAGCGTCTGGATCTGCGTCCGGCAAAGTTGACCCGGACGTGGATCCGGACATGTTGAAAGTTTCCAATTTTTCGGCAATTGTTAGCTAGGTTAATGTTGTACTATTTAATGTTATTATTTGCTATGTTTGGATGTTTTAATGCTTTGGTTCTCGTAAATTACCTGTGTGCAAGAATATGTTCAAATAGAACATGCTGCTCGATCGGTTTCGGGTTTTGGTGTGTCTGTGTTGCTTCTCTTTCCTTGCTGTTTAGATTTCTTACTGCTTTTGTTTATCATATAGATGGCTCGCACTAGAGGAGGAGGTGTGAAATACCCCAAACCAATAAAATAAGGACTAAACATCTAATCACATTAATTAAGGCCTAAACATGCCTTAAAAGTGAATTGAGAACAACAGTGGTCAACACAAAGCAAGACATTGCACCATTTGACTATTTAGGGTAAATACATACCAAATAAACTTCTTAGGACCTAAGACTTTGTCCTAAGCATTATAACACATAACTAAACATATTACAATCGTTGGACAACACTCCAACACAAAGAACAAGCATTTACATGCTTCAAGGTCAAGTAGGGAAAAAATGTGCTCTAAGGAACAGAGGCAAACTGAGCCTATGTTCATGGGTCTGCACCACATACGGAGCGAGTGGGCCCATGAGAATGAATTCGAGAGAGAGCACAAATAGATCAGTGGCTCACCCTTTATGTATTGTGGAGCCCAGAAGGGCTCGAGTCATACCCGTCTCTCTGATATGAGGATAATGCACGAGTTGGAGAACTCTATGAGAGCCAAGTATCAAGCGCTCCTTGTTGAGCGGCTGTTGTATACTTGTGGGGTACGGGGGCGTAACCCTTTTTAAGGGGGGTAGAGCCTCTTGGTTGTGCACATGTGTGCACTAAGTTTTTGTTGTTTCGTATGCGGGGCATATGAGGTTTGTTTATTTGTTGTTTCGTATGCATGGCATACAGTGAATTGGTGGTGTGCGGGGCACACGAGATTTTGTCGGTTATATTTGGTACGCGGGGCGTACGTTGTTGATTTGTTTGGTGTGTGATGTGCACTTGTATGTGTGTATCTTATGAGATACCTGTTTGAATGATGTATATACACCTGTGTTTGTAGTACTTTTCTTATGCTACTTATGATATATATATTTATATTGCTTTGTAGAAGGATTACATATGGTATCGCCTAGATACGAAATGGATCATTAGATATGGAATGTGGAACGATGGTATGTTATGGACACCTCGGGGAGGTTGTCAGGGTTTGTAGAATTGATAGGAAATAATGGTGCTGATGGATCACCTATATCCATATATGATTGAACTAACGCCACAGAGTGATGGCTATGTGCCGTATAAGCACAATACGATGTGTGTAAATGATATATCACATAGATATACACTATGGGAATAATGGGTAGTTATATATTTATATACAGACCTATTTGATTAAGCGACTTCGGGACGAAGTCTTTTTAAGGGGGGTAGATTGAAATACCCCAAACCAATAAAACAAGGATTAAACATCTAATCACATTAATTAAGGCCTAAACATGCCTTAAAAGTCAATTGAGAACAACAGTGGTCAACACAAAGCAAGACATTGCACCTTTTGACTGTTTAGGCTAAATACATACCCAAATAAACTTCTTAGGACCTAAGAAATTGTCCTAAGAATTATAACACATAACTAAACATATTACAATCATTGGACAGCACACCAACACAAAGAACAAGCATTTACATGCTTCAAGGTCAAGTAGGGCAAAAATGTGCTAAGGAAACCATAAAGGTCTAATGACCTCTATTTTATATAAAATTGGATTCCTATGATCCAATATCATGTAAGGAACACAACCAAACTGTTCTCAAAGAAAACCAAGCTCAGAAACACCTTGCGACACAAAATGTGCACTAAAACACCTTAAAGCACGTTTTTGTGTAATTGCCTTCTAAATTGGTTTTTAATGGGCTTAAAGGTTATAAATACCTTTAAATATGCTAATATATCCTATTATATCATATTAGCATGCCTAATTCAAAATTTTCAAAAATAATAATAATTAGGCATTTAATAATGAATAGTACCCGAAATTAACATTTAACTACTAAATCAAATTACAAGTCAACACATCTCCCTTGGTCTTGACTATGTTGGGCGGCCACATGGGGCCCTCTCCCATTCTGATTCATCATTTTCAAACACAAGGAACAAGCTTCCAACACCATTCCATGATTTAAGGAAACTACTTTTACTTTTCTTATACTATAATCTAAATATTGCACACTTGCTCCTTGATTGATTAAGTCTCCACGTGAGAGACTCCTTTCCCCTCCAATAACCGATGCCAATCATCCATAGTGACTCATTAGACACTAAATACAATAAACAAAGCAAAAATGTGTTTTAATGACATAAAAGCAAAACTAGCTCAATTATTTCATTTGCCTTGCTTCCCAGCCGACACCAGCTTGCTTCAGCCTCTCTTTTTCTCCTCTTTGACGGTAAGAACATGCTAAGTTCAGAGAAGAACACTTTACTACCTAGGTAAGGTTATTAAGCCTTTAAATGTTCATTCTCTCCACAATTCTTTCCTCTTTCCATGGAGCTAATCATCAACCATTTCCATCCATGTTCCTAGCTTGTTTTGGAGGTTAAAAGATGGGTAAATCTCGGCTCTACCAAGGGAAGGAGGTGGAGAAATCTAATCTTGTTCTTAAGGTATAAAAATGTGCTTTAAGCACTTATCTTTTGATTCTCTTTATTTCCGGTTGAAAAACCTGTTCTCCTAGCCTTATAATCTTCTTCTTAACATACTTATTCAGTTGATATATCAAGAGCTTCAAGGTATAGCCAGATCCAAGCCAAAAACACCATTTTTGGCATTTTAATCAAGGTAAAAATTAGCCATCTTCTAATATGAGTTATACCGGTTTGAAGCCTTGGTTTAGTAGCTCTTTTGATGCTCTTTTTATTCTGTAAAAACAGGCCGAAGAGCACTTGTGCTTGCCTTGGTATTCTAAGGTAAATTTTACCTTGAAATATACATTAAAACACTTCTTATGGTTAGATCTTGCTTGGAGACTAATCATGCCTTAATTGCTGTTTGAAAACATGTAAACTAAGCTGTGGAAATTTTATCTCCAAACAACCGTGGCCAAACAAGGCCTAAACTAGGCAAAAACAAGGTATAAATCACTTAAACCTACACTTGGTATATTAATATGTGTTTATATATATATATATGCGGTGAGTGAATGAGTTTATTAAGGTCTTATTTTGACCTTAGGTGATTAAGGAATGGTTTAGTAAAAATATATAAGTAATTAATTAACATAATTGTCAAATTTAAGACATTATGTGGAAAATTGGTAAATAAGGAAAAGATGGAGGTAAGGCCGAGAGTTTAATGCATTTTTGGGCATTTATGTGTAATTTATTTTATAAGCTAATGTTTGTAATAAGGCCATGTACTTTAGGCCATTTTATTTATGCATTTATAAGGTTTTATTTAAGTTTAGGTGGTAAAAAATACATTACCGTAAGGTATTGGGGTATAAAGTATAATTAAATTAAATTTGGGGGCTATATAAAAATAAAGCCGAAAGTTTGAGGTTAAAAGGGATTTAAAATAAAGATTATAAGATTTTATAAAGTTTTGTGGTTAAATGGTAATTTCTGAAAAATAGGGGTACAAACCGTAATATATGGAGATTAATGGTCAAGGAAATATTACGGAGGTCAACCTTGACCATATGGTAGGTTTTGACCAAATTAGATAAGTTAAATAACTTATTCAAGGTTTTATAATAAGGTAAGTATTTAATTGTAACAATTATATAACATATGTGGTAAATATGTTATTACCGAAAATAAAGGGTGTAAAATGGTATTATAAACACCCATGGGCTATTAGGAATTTTTAGGAATTTATTGGGTTGATTTTAGAATTAAAATAAACTATATATGTATAATATATAGTTATTATGTCATTAAGACACTTTGGATAAATATATGTGGTGGAATAGTAAATACCGAGATTATAAGGGTTAGAAATAATATTTATGACCCTTTGGTGAAATTTGGTGATTTTTAGAATTATATAAGAGTATTTATTAAGATATATGTATAATATATAGTTTTAATGATATGGTAAAACTATATGTTATAAATTGGGCCAAATGGCAATTATAGGAACTTGGTGGGTTAGAAAAATAATATGGAACAGCATAGGGGTCTGTTTGCATATTGTAAATATATATAACCATAAGTTATATTTATATTAAGGTTTAAAATGTTATATTATATGGTATATATAACATGGTATAAATTATGGGGTGATTTTGTAAATAAAGGAAACTATGGATTATGAGAAAGAATAAGGTTTTGATATGGTGCCCATGCGGCAATAATAAATAGTTTTGCATAAAAACTATATGTTATTAATTAAAGGAAATAATAATATCATAATATATGATATTAGTATATGGTATAACATTACATAATGTTATGTGGTCAAAATAGAATTTAAATAAAGAAAAGGGCTGTACCGAATTGTTAAGAGTTGGAAAATGAATTTTAGACTATGGTCTACTAAGTTATAAATGTTATAACAATTGTATGGTATTAATGTGGTTTTTAATGGGATTAAAATAAGTAAAGATATTCACATTAAATAATGTGACAAACTATAAATAAATAGGATTTATAAACTAAGGTATTTATTGATTAAACCTTAGGAGTTGTAAATATACAACATAAAATGTTACATAATATTAGGATAATAATCTTAATATAAGTTGTATAATATAATACAACCAATGGGAATAATCATCTAATATAAGATGATAAAAATGTAACATACAATATAAGAGTTTTATAACTCATGAAACTTACCCATATGGTAAATATACACGTATACAAGAAAAATGTATATAAGGATGGATATATATTATGGTTGGAAACCATATAATATAATGGTGGTGGTTATTACAAAAATAGTTACAAACTATAAGTTATAAGTTTTTGAATGGAAATATTTTATTAAAGATAATGGATTATATAATACAATTTATTATAATGGATGGTGGAAAAATAATACAATATAATGAATCATGCATGCATACATGCAACTATAGGTTATATACCTAAATTTAATGATGGATAATATTGAAATACCCCGTAATTAAAAACAGTGATTAATTAGGCTAATTGTATTTTTAAAGGCTTAATTACACTAAAATAAATACGAGGGAACAAATCCCGAAGAAAACAGACCTTTAAAATGGGTTAAAAGCATAAACGAACCTTAAAGCGCGTTTTTCGAGGAAACCGGGAAAACGTGACTTTAAGCGGGTCAAATAGACTCGTAACAATTTTGGTCAACTAAATAGTCACTAATAAATATTAGTGAAGCTTTAGAACCAATAAAATTAATTAAACGAGAAAATTCCGGAAACGGGTACCGGTTAGTGAAAACTGTAACAACCGGTAAGTTGTGGGGTAAGAGTGCAAATAGAGAAACTTAGTGTGTCCACTTTGCAATTAAAAATGTAAAATCTGTGTGAGTGTGCATATGGGATCCGATTTCCCCCCCCCCCCCCTCCTCACTCACTTAATGTGTCTTATTTGCTAAAAGACAAACCTATTAACTAAAGCAAAAGAAAGAAAAATAAGTCTCTCTCCTCACTTTTCGCTCTTCCTCACGTGGCCCTCCTCTCTATTCTCTTTTCCCCTCCTTCTTCTACCTTGCGATTTTCATGGAGAAAGGAAGAAACTCACACAACTCCCTCCTTCTCTCCTCTTGTTAACCCACAATCTTGCTCCAAAAATTTCAAAATTAGTACCATTGTAATCCCCTTGCAAAGGAGAACACTTCCCTCCTTTCAAAAATCTAAAAGCTCCATTTTCGATTTTATGGGTATTCACCATTTGGAGATTTGAAGCCACCATTAGAAGCACCTTCACCTCCTTATCATTGAGGTAAAAAGAAATTCGAAAATCCATTGTTTCTAGCCCTCATTGGCATTTTAAGAATTTTCAGTTTTTGAACTCTTGCTCTTCCTTGTTCCAGCCGATTTTGGCTCCTTGGTTGGGCTAGAAATCTTGTTCTCTTGCTAGTCAAGAACTTCATCCATTCATTGGAAGGTAATACTCTCTTCTAAACCTAAAACTTAAATTCTAGGGTTAGTATAAAATGAAGCTAAATGGTATTGTGTATGTGTATGTGCTGTAGCACTTGTGTGTGTTTGAGTCTCATTGGGACCGAGAACAAAGGAAGAGGAAAGGAAGAGAAGGAAAAAGGAAGAAAAGAAAACTAGCAAGACAAGGTAATTGCATTTACCTTGAGCTAGTTGTATATGTAGTACTATAACAGTTTTTGGAGTAGTAGAAATGAGTAATGTATTGAGTATGAGTAGTAATAATGTAAAAAATGTATTGGAGAAAAGAATGTAACAGTTTTTGAAGCATTTAAATGAGTTTTAAAAGCTTGGGAAAACATGGGGTATTGAATGGGTATGTGCAGGATTTTATGGATGTTGTAGTGGTATTGAAATGTGTATAATGAGGATTGTGTAACAGGTTATGAGAACATGAATTTGTGAGCTGAATTAGTGTGTGGAGAATGTTAGAAATATAGGGGAAACCATGTCGAATTTTGAGTAGAAATGAGAGGACTTAGGTGGTGTAAAAAGAGGAAGTATTTGGAGAGTTTAAATGGACAGTTTTGTAGTTTGTAACAGATTTTGAAAGAAGTATGTTGAGGGAATGAAACTAGAGTGTAAGGCAATGCATTTTGCATGCTAGGAGTAGCATTAGTGGAAGGAGTATTGCAGTGTAAGAGTTGAGGTCAGAATCTGTAGCATAGTGAAAGAAACCAAAATCTGTAGCATTAGTGTGAAGAAAAACAATGTAAGTGTTGAGATGAGATGTTGGAAATTGGTATAACTTGTGTAAGGATTGAGTAGTAAGTTTGGTGGATGAATTAAGGTGATTTGGAGTGCTTAACTAGTGCTAAATCCTGTGGGGGAAGTATTGGTAAAGATTGGGGAAGCAATGGGTAAAGAATGCAATTGAAAACAGATTTTAAACTGAAGTACTGGGGCCGACCGGACTTGCGACCGGACTTGCAAGTCCGGTCGAACAGACAATTTTCCCGTCAGAATGTTACTGGAATCGACCGGACTTGCGACCGGACTTGCAAGTCCGGTCGAGCAGAAAATTTCCCGTCAGAATGCTACTGGAATCGACCGGACTTGCGACCGGACATGCAAGTCCGGTCGGACCAAAAAAATTCCCCGATGAAACCTACTGGAATGGACCGGACTTGCGACCGGACATGCAGTCCGGTCGGCCAGAAAAATTCCCGTAATGCAAGCTACTGACTTGGACCGGACTTGCGACCGGACTTGCAAGTCCGGTCGAGTCTTTTTTTTTTTTTTAAAAAAAAAGAGTATTTTTATAATATGATTATAGCAATCATATGTACATGTATATATACATATATATGCCTATATACATATATGCATATATATGTAGTAGTACATAATAAATGAAATAGTAAAGGTAAGAAAGTAAAAATAAGAGTAATGAGAAAAGAATGGTTTTATAACCAAGTAGGAAAGTAATAAAGTAGCAAGTATACATTGGAAGTAACAATGAAGGAGTAATTTAGATCAATAATAGATCATTGATCATACTACTTCATGTATGTATAGGAATCAAATAGTTGATCTCCAAAGGAACCGGTAGTACGTATTCGACGGTGTACGGTATGATTTCCTCATGCCCTGTATCCTAACTTGGTTACCCCGATTTGTGTGCTTGTGTGATCACCAACAAGATAAATGCATGAATCGGACTTATATTGCACTTATATGTGTGTGAACTATATTGTTCTTGTTATTGCTCTTGAACTCATAGTTTGTATAATTCATGAAATGAATGGATGGAAATGAAGTGTATGTGTAAGTATGAGCACTTGTGTATGTATGTATGTATGTATGGAAGTAAGTATGGACTTCTACTAATTCCTAACAACCTAACTCCTAACATGAGTAATGAGTAAAATGGAATGAGTAGAAGCCCGATATAGTTTCGGCCACGCGTGAGGATAAGGAACCAAAGAGGTTGGAACCGAATCCTGGCTATGATCTTTTCCTTGGACTAATTCCCTTTGTATGGGTAGCATCCTGGATTAGTGTGCCATCTCAAAGCCCGGTGGTGGGAGATACTCCCTGCCCGGAGGTCATACCGACTTAACTGGAAGTAAAGTATGTAAGAAGTATGTATTGTATTTGTATTGGTCTTGACTGTTGTAAGTCTTTGACCCGGAGTAAAAGTATTGAACACCCGATTAACCCGGGTGTGTAATGAGGCTAACGAGACCTTGTATGTATTGGAGAATTGTATCTCCGTGATGCGGTGAGTATGGTAATTATGAATGAATGACTTGTATTGTATTCCTTGTATGCATTGTATGTATGTATGCTTGGTAAAATGAATGTATTGTATTGTATTGTATGAAGCATGTATGTATGTATGAATGAAACGAACCGCATGTACTCGACCAAATAGTTGGCGTACCCTCGCTAGTACGCGGGGTATGCGGTTATCATATGCAGCGTAAGCTGACCCCCTAGGGGGAATGTTTTTACTCCACAGGTACCCGCGAGGCGTGAAGGTAGAGTAAGGGCCGCATGTAATTCTTTTTGGAGTAGTTAGTAGGAATTGGAATAGTGTACCGAGTTGTACACGGCTAGAGCTTTTGGGTAGCCGGTGTACCATGTGGTACACCTTTTTGGGATATTGAATTCTTGATTGGTTGTGAAGGAGTAGTTGTATAAACTCATCATTTTTGGGAAGTAGACGTGAATGTAATTCATATATTCGGTATACTCGGTAATCAAATGTAAGCTAAGTATTTGGTATTGTAAAGTATGTAGTATTTATGTATTCATTCTAATCGTCAGACCGATACGGTAAGTAGTAGTAGCCTTGTTAACCTTGGATGGTTAATGGCATTGTATCACCCGCCGGAAGTAGGTAAGTATTCCGCTGCGAGTAAGGTAATTATGGGAAGGATTAGAGGATAATGGAAGGATTAGCGGTTGGGGTGTTACAAATATTAAAGAAAAATAACAAATTAAACTTAACAGTCGAAATATTTTGACATACGAGTTTTAGTAACAAGCCGACTGGTTTAGAGAAACCCGTAACAAATAACTGTAGAAATCCGGGGATGAACTGTCGGGGTTACTTGTTATTCGGAGATACCGGATGTAGTTAGTCATGGAGACTGACTTGTAGTTTTATTACCGTTTAGATCATACTTCAGACGGAGGCACTTGACGAGCTAGTGGTCTACACTGCGCATCCTAGGTCTTGGTGAACGGTATGTAAAGGGGTTTGATCCGGGTTGTCCTAAGGAACTCCTTGGGCTCGGATTTGGTTGATATAACTTGTGTGTTATGTGTTTTGGATATATGTATGTGATTGAGTGTTACCGCATTATTATTTATGCACGAGCGTCCTACGGGACTAACACTACGTCGACTATAGATCGACTTATATAAACATACATATACGTTATTGTGATGACAAGACGGTAACTTGATATAATACCATAGTATTAATATTAAGTATATGGCAACCTAAGTAAAACACTTAGGAACGAGTCACGACATTGTCGGTCTCTAGAGCATGGATCTCGAACATGAATATAACCTAGATTATTTCTAGGTATGCGTGAGACCCATTGGGCATCTAACTAATAAATTATATTCTCCATAAGACTAAGAGCATATCTTAAACATTATGAGAGAGATGGTATGAGTTGAGGTGAGGAATCTCGGTAGTTTATGAACTACTTGGTTGCGCATTTGTGATCACTGAGGGGTTCCCGATCGGGTTCCGCTCCAGGTTTATACCCAACGAGCCCTAATTGGATCATGGGTCAGGTGGCTACGGCCTTTTATATGGACGCCTTACGAGGTAAAGTGAATAGTCAAGGGCCTCCGGACCTCTGGCGAAATGAGCACCTTTATGTGTACGGGAGGACTACTGTCCATGGTGAGATTATCGGGTTGTCTCAACATGACGCCCAACTGGTATTAATTAAACATGGTTTGGATGGGGCCTTAAAGGCCAAGGTAAATTAAATATGGAAACCGTACGCTACGGAGATTGTACACTGTACATTATACTGCAATTATTTCGATATGTTTGACTATACAACTGTTGTTTGAGATATTAAATGAATGTTTGGATGGATGGTTATGTATATTTATGCATATATATTACAGTATTGATTATAACTGCAAAATGGTAAAGCATGAAACCAATCTAATAATAAGATGGTTAAGATGACTAAGTGACCATTAGGGTCCAGGCCCGGCATACTCAGCGTCTATCGCTGATACTACACCATTATGTAGGTTGTTGATTATTGTCGAAGCCGTAGTGCGGGAACAGGGTAATTAGAGTTTATTTTGAATACCGCACAGGGAGTTTGTTTGTATAACAATGAAGATGGTGAATTGTATTATGGTACGGTTATGTATATTTGGGATTGGGTAGACGCTCACTTGTCGACATTTATGGTTTATGGACTTAGTATGATGTATAGGAAGTTATCTCGTTATCACAGCGGTTAGCGGTTTCTTTATGTTGGTTGTTGGATATAGTTTGGCTTCGTTACTCGCATGGGCGAGTAATGGCCGGTGACACCCGAGTGAGTATTGTTGTTGTTATTATTTCTTCCGCTGTAAGACGTTTTATTTATTGCTACGAGAGAGATTATTACGTGATTATGGAGAGGGGTGTTACAAAAGTGGTATCAGAGCGGAGTGCCGCTCTGATGACGAGAAAATAGGTAAAGACAGTGAGCTTAGGACATGGGAAATTACAGGAAACGTTTGTGAGGTACGAGACGACTCTTCTTAAAAGATATTGTGTTTACTAACGCAAATTGCGTGACATATTAGCCTTAAAGGAAATTCAATATCTATTGGTTGTGTACGGTGAATTAACGAGTATTTTTGTGACATACTGTACTACAGATGTCTAGGGGAACAAGAGGGCGTGGTACTGGTAGAGGTGGAGGCGGTGACCCCGTGATTCCAGGTGTTGCAGAGACGATTGCTGCTGTTCTCGCACAGCTAGGTACTCAGATTGGAGGAGCACCAGCCCACCCGCCACAGCCCACGGAAACGAACTGGCTGAAGTCAGTTACCGAGACCCGACCACCTACATATTTAGGGGAGCCAGACCCCGTAGCCTTGGAGCGTTTTATTGTTGAACATGATAAGGTCTACGAAGCTTTGTAAGTACCTGCCGACAAGAAGGTCGTCATTGCTGCTTTCCATCTGAAAGATGCAGCCAGCACTTGGTGGAGGTTGGTCAAGGACCATCACCTGGCTATACCCAACTTTTCATGGGCTGCCTTTGTCGAGTTGCTAAGGGGGAAGTACTATCCGGCACATCTCAAGCAGAAGAAGCGCCATGAGTTCGAGACATTGTCCCAGGGAGGTCTGACCGTGGATGAGTATTACGCTCGATTCATTGGTCTGCTGGACTTTATCCCCGGAGTTGATTACTCAGAGACCGTGAAGGTCGAGAAGTTCCGGGGGGATTGCTGTTTCATCCAGATGGCGATGGGTGCTACCCTCTACACTACCATCCAGGTATTAACATGAAAGTCATCAATTCTTTACTTACTACATTACCGATTAACCTTGTGAGAACTTACCAATGAGATTCCAGGAGTGTTATGACGCTGCCTCGAGGACAGAGCTAATGCTCCAGACTCGGGAAGAGACTCTCGGGACAAAGAAGAGAAACAACCCTGAGGGAGAGTCTGAGGGTGGAGGAGCATCTCCAGGCGAGAGCCAGAAGAAGGGAAAGTAAGGACTTATCCCATTCTAAATTGTTACCATATTAAATACCTTATGAATGCTGACCCGGAACCTTAAACAGGAAATTCTTTCAGAAGAAAGGGTAGCAGGGTCACCAGGGAGCGAAGGGAAAAGAGCCCGTCCTTCGGTTGACCGGCCCAATTATAGATGCTCAGCCTTTGAGATCTGCGCCTCCTAAGGGTGAGAACACCTACCTCTTAAATTAAATTGTAACCTTAACCTTATATCATCAGATTTTAACTTAAACTAAATACTACCATTAGGCACCGGACAGCCCCAGCGCCATTTCTATTGTAAGCGTTGTGGGAAGGATCATCCTGGGGTCGACTGCAATGGCCGCAAAGTTGAGTGCCTGTGCTGCAAGAAAGAGGGCCATCGGGAGTTCGAGTGTTGGATGAACCCTGAGAGCCGTAAGTACAGGCCACCAAGGAATACTCAGAAGACCTCAGCTGGAGGATCTGGAGTACCACGAGGCGGTCAGGAGGGACAGACATCTACTGATGCTGGAGCCCAAAAAGGGAAGGGAGTAGACAGGGCATGAGTACCCTGAACTCCATGAGACCGCTGGTGGAAGACTTTTGCTTACTATGTTATGTACTTACCTTGGATTTTAGACAGAGACATGCTTAAATAAGTGGGGGTGTGTCTTTGACCACTCGCCCTTTTTGTGTATCACCTTGAAACTAGTTTTATGGACTCGATACGAGTAATCTTGGAACCTTGACGGATTATATATATATGAACAGGATGTTAATGCTTACATTATCATGTAGCCCATACTCGACGACACAGAGTCAATGAGACCGGTGATTGCTGAACTAATATTTCCACCTGCATGGCGCACTTGCTATTGCAAGCGCTATGACAAGTAAACCACTGAAATTTCCATCTGCCTTGCGCACTTGACAGAGCAAGTGATGCAACTGCAACTGTAACTACTACTAATTTTTAATCTCTTATTTTATACCAAAAAAAAAATTCATACTTTTTCATACAAACCTTAAGATTAGAAACCTATGCAACTTCGAGAAGACCGTTAGTCCAACCACTGCAATTGCAGAAACTATACAGCCACTGTGATTGTAAACCACACCAGTTTAATTGTTCGAGAATTGTCAGACAGGGCTTATTAGCAAATACCATCAGTGTATAACCGCATTTAATGCTAATCACTACTAGTGATGAATGTTTAGTCCTTATGGACAAGCATACCCTTTGTAGATGCACCACCGTCAGTGAGGATGGTTGGGAAGTGAAGAGCCAAGTTGCTCAAGCTATTATGCAATCTGCAGTACATCCAATTAAACGGATGAGGGAACAAGTATAAACTATGGATGAGATATGATCATGATAAACAGGGAGAAAAGGAACATGTGTTGTACTCAAAGAGATCGAGATAAGAGAACCAAGTTTGCTAATTATAGCACGAATTTTACTTATACCGAGCTGAATAACGCCGGCTTATGGCACGAATTACCACCGATGCCACTAGGGCAATAGCACTTATTACAAGATAACCGATAACAAGAACTAATAAACAATTAAAGGACATCCATCAAAAGGGATATTGACAATAGAATACTTCACAATACCCGTGTGACAGACATTACCAGTTTACTATACGAGACATGGGACGACCGCACTCCGATAGGAGCATGTGGGCCTGACAGACTTATTTATGAGTTAGTCGGGTAAGTAGTAATGTATCAGTACGGTACCCCATGCATGTAGACAAGTAGTGTTAGGAACACGAGAAGTAGTCAACTCCATACTAAGGACAGTGATGCAGATTACCTCGATGATGGACGAGAAGAGCCGCAGTTAAACCAACGGGCTAAAGAAACCGAGAACTTTCAACACGCAGAGTAGTAGACAGTATACAGTGAAGACAAGGAAACCCATTATGGATGAATAATATGTAGAATCCTCATAGGGATCAAGCAAACTCTTGTAATCCAGAGGAAATCTACCAGATGATGTGGACATAAACGCGTGACTACGCAATGATGAGAGACAGAGCTAAAATACTAGCAGTTACCTTGAGCAAGGAACAATGGACTTGGAATGTACCACTCACATGATAATTCGCTCATCTTATCTGTTAGGCTCATTAGATATTAGCTGCTGAGAGTTTACGCCTCTGCACTCTGTAGGACTGAGTGTTTTGGTATTGCACTTGGGCAGTTATTAATCTAGTGGGGATACTAGAAGATGTAATGGATATCAACACGAGTGTGTATCAAGAACTACAACAGTGTGTTACTCCGGAACAAAACCACCAGGAGACACGGATGACAATCATCATCTCCGTAGACATATAGGCTGGTACATCTTAGTATTACAAGGACAAGTGCAAAGAGCACTAAGTACTAACAATGGCCAATGTCATACTACACCTCAAGCTGAATATCAGTGAGAGAAGACACACGCATGTATGCTAGTGATCCAAATGCGGGGATACACAACAATGAAAAGAGGCAAACTGAGCCTATGTTCATGGGTCTGCACCTCATACGGAGCGAGTGGGCCCATGAGAATGAATTCGGGAGAGAGCACAAATAGATCAGTGCCTCACCCTTTATGTATTGTGGAGCCCAGAAGGGCTAGAGTCATACCCGTCTCTCTGATATGAGGATAATCCACGAGTTGGAGAACTCTATGAGAGCCAAGTATCCAGCGCTCCTTGTTGAGTGGCTGTTGTATACTTGTGGGGTACGGGGGCGTAACCCTTTTTAAGGGGGGTAGAGCCTCTTGGTTGTGCACGTGTGTGCACTAAGTTTTTGTTGTTTTGTATGCGGGGCATACGAGGTTTGATTATTTGTTGTTTCGTATGCATAGCATACAGTGAATTGGTGGTGTGCGGGGCACACGAGATTTTGTCGGTTATATTTGGTACGCGGGGCGTACGTTGTTGGTTTGTTTGGTGTGTGATGTGCACTTGTATGTGTGTATCTTATGAGATACCTGTTTGAATGATGTATTACACCGTGTTGTAGTACTTTTCTTATGCTACTTGATATATATATTTATATTGCTTTGTAGAAGGATTACATATGGTATCGCCTAGATACGAAATGGATCATTAGATATGGAATGTGGAACGATGGTATGTTATGGACACCTCGGGGAGGTTGTCAGGGTTTGTAGAATTGATAGGAAATAATGGTGCTGATGGATCACCTATATCCATATATGATTGAACTAACGCCACAGAGTGATGGCTATGTGCCGTATAAGCACAATACGATGTGTGTAAATGATATATCACATAGATATACACTATGGGAATAATGGGTAGTTATATATTTATATACAGACCTATTTGATTAAGCGACTTCGGGACGAAGTCTTTTTAAGGGGGGTAGATTGAAATACCCCAAACCAATAAAACAAGGATTAAACATCTAATCACATTAATTAAGGCCTAAACATGCCTTAAAAGTCAATTGAGAACAACAGTGGTCAACACAAAGCAAGACATTGCACCTTTTGACTGTTTAGGCTAAATACATACCCAAATAAACTTCTTAGGACCTAAGACATTGTCCTAAGCATTATAACACATAACTAAACATATTACAATCGTTGGACAGCACACCAACACAAAGAACAAGCATTTACATGCTTCAAGGTCAAGTAGGGCAAAAATGTGCTCTAAGGAAACCATAAAGGTCTAATGACCTCTATTTTATATAAAATTGGATTCCTATGATCAAATATCATGTAAGGAACACAACCAAACTGTTCTCAAAGAAAACCAAGCTCAGAAACACCTTGCGACACAAAATGTGCACTAAAACACCTTAAAGCACGTTTTTGTGTAATTGCCTTCTAAATTGGTTTTTAATGGGCTTAAAGGTTATAAATACCTTTAAATATGCTAATATATCCTATTATATCATATTAGCATGCCTAATTCAAAGTTTTCAAAAATAATAATAATTAGGCATTTAATAATGAATAGTACCGAAATTAACATTTAACTACTAAATCAAATTACAAGTCAACACATCTCCCTTGGTCTTGACTATGTTGGGCGGCCACATGGGGCCCTCTCCCATTCTGATTCATCATTTTCAAACACAAGGAACAAGCTTCCAACACCATTCCATGATTTAAGGAAACTACTTTTACCTTTCTTATACTATAATCTAAATATTGCACACTTGCTCCTTGATTGATTAAGTCTCCACGTGAGAGACTCCTTTCCCCTCCAATAACCGATGCCAATCATCCATAGTGACTCATCAAACACTAAATACAATAAACAAAGCAAAAATGTGTTTTAATGACATAAAAGCAAAACTAGCTCAATTATTTCATTTGCCTTGCTTCCCAGCCGACACCAGCTTGCTTCAGCCTCTCTTTTCTCCTCTTTGACGGTAAGAACATGCTAAGTTCAGAGAAGAACACTTTACTACCTAGGTAAGGTTATTAAGCCTTTAAATGTTCATTCTCTCCACAATTCTTTCCTCTTTCCATGGAGCTAATCATCAACCATTTCCATCCATGTTCCTAGCTTGTTTTGGAGGTTAAAAGATGGGCAAATCTCGGCTCTACCAAGGGAAGGAGGTGGAGAAATCTAATCTTGTTCTTAAGGTATAAAAATGTGCTTTAAGCACTTATCTTTTGATTCTCTTTATTCCGGTTGAAAAACCTGTTCTCCTAGCCTTATAATCTTCTTCTTAACATACTTATTCAGTTGATATATCAAGAGCTTCAAGGTATAGCCAGATCCAAGCCAAAAACACCATTTTTGGCATTTTAATCAAGGTAAAAATTAGCCATCTTCTAATATGAGTTATACCGGTTTGAAGCCTTGGTTTAGTAGCTCTTTTGATGCTCTTTTTATTCTGTAAAAACAGGCCGAAGAGCACTTGTGCTTGCCTTGGTATTCTAAGGTAAATTTTACCTTGAAATATACATTAAAACACTTCTTATGGTTAGATCTTGCTTGGAGACTAATCATGCCTTAATTGCTGTTTGAAAACATGTAAACTAAGCTGTGGAAATTTTATCTCCAAACAACCGTGGCCAAACAAGGCCTAAATAAAAGGCAAAAACAAGGTATAAATCACTTAAACCTACACTTGGTATATTAATATGTGTTTATATATATATATATATATATATATATATATATATATATATTATATATATATATATAATATTATATATATATGCGGTGAGTGAATGAGTTTATTAAGGTCTTATTTTGACCTTAGGTGATTAAGGAATGGTTTAGTAAAAATATATAAGTAATTAATTAACATAATTGTCAAATTTAAGACATTATGTGGAAAATTGGTAAATAAGGAAAAGATGGTGGTAAGGCCGAGAGTTTAATGCATTTTTGGGCATTTATGTGTAATTTATTTTATAAGCTAATGTTTGTAATAAAGCCATGTACTTTAGGCCATTTTATTTATGCATTTATAAGGTTTTATTTAAGTTTAGGTGGTAAAAAATACATTACCGTAAGGTATAGGGGTATAAAGTATAATTAAATTAAATTTGTGGGCTATATAAAAATAAAGCCGAAAGTTTGAGGTTAAAAGGGATTTACAATAAAGATTATAAGATTTTATAAAGTTTTGTGGTTAAATGGTAATTTCTGAAAAATAGGGGTACAAACCGTAATATATGGAGATTAATGGTCAAGGAAATATTAAGGAGGTCAACCTTGACCATATGGTAGGTTTTGACCAAATTAGATAAGTTAAATAACTTATTTAAGGTTTTATAATAAGGTAAGTATTTAATTGTAACAATTATATAACATATGTGGTAAATATGTTATTACCGAAAATAAAGGGTGTAAAATGGTATTATAAACACCCATGGGCTATTAGGAATTTTTAGGAAATTTTGGGTTGATTTTGGAATTAAAATAAACTATATATGTATAATATATAGTTATTATGTCATTAAGACACTTTGGATAAATATATGTGGTGGAACAGTAAATACCGAGATTATAAGGGTTAGAAATAATATTTATGACCCTTTGGTGAAATTTGGTGATTTTTAGAATTATATAAGAGTATTTATTAAGATATGTATAATATATAGTTTTAATGATATGGTAAAACTATATGTTATAAATTGGGCCAAATGGCAATTATAGGAACTTGGTGGGTTAGAAAAATAATATGGAACAGCATAGGGGTCTGTTTGCATATTTTAAATATATATAACCATAAGTTATATTTATATTAAGGTTTAAAATGTTATATTATATGGTATATATAACATGGTATAAATTATGGGGTGATTTTGTAAATAAAGGAAACTATGGATTATGAGAAAGAATAAGGTTTTGATATGGTGCCCATGCGGCAATAATAAATAGTTTTGCATAAAAACTATATGTTATTAATTAAAGGAAATAATAATATCATAATTGTAACACCCCATCCAACAACAACCACATAACAATATCCTGCAGCGGAAAACATACTACTTCACATTACTTAACTCGTTGGTGTTACACGCTGTTAACCACCCACGTGGCCAACAAGGCTATTACATAAACATTGTACCGGTCTGATGGACTAGATTCCCGAGCGTGTACACATTATTATCCCTTTCCATTAACAACAAACCATACCTTCCAACTGTACCGAGTATTCACAAACTGATGCCGATAACAATTTCGGTCCTACTACACCTACTGCATATATACAACTTAAGTGATTACCCATGTACAACGACTACCCCGTCCTACTCTCGAACGGCTTCCAGCTCTTTGTACATGAAAAAAGAAAAGAAGAGAAAGGGTGGCCCCCAAGGGGCTCAGCACCTTCCTGGTATGGTAATCCCGCAGCCCACATGCTACCGGGCCACGCACAACTAATTGTCATCTTAGCATGCGGTTGATTGTATTTAGATCATGCATGCAACTGTAAACACACAACACATAACATTTCGCCTCTATGGGCTCAACAAACGGATAGTACATCCTTACTTGATAAGTCACTCATGGTATTCATTACCCCTATAGTGTTTCTCCTCCAATGGAGCTACTTCCTTAATAGACGACAACTACCCATTAATCGGGTTATCCTTAAACGCCTCTTATCACAAACTGGGATTCATATCCATGATCCACATACTCCACATTTTACAACATATGACACTCATCACATAACAACACATAACAACACTTTCCATGTTTCAACGTGTACATAATAACATTGCAATAGATATTGCATCATAACGACATTACATAACATAACGGGTACGGTTCCCTTTATGAACCGGCCCAAACTTAGTCAGTTCACTTGTAGCCTAGAGAATGTTGCCAGTATCATGATAAGCTCATTACATAACTCGTTACCGTCTCGTTAAATGAACGGATAACTTAACACAAGGTGTCTCGGATATAGTGATCCAAGCACACCGAACAAACATAACATAGTATGCCCCTGTGGCCTGACGTGAGTCAGTAATAGCCTTGGTTAAGCTAAAGGGAAGGTTGGGAACCAAATTGGAAAACAACCATAACATACAGAGAGGATCGAACCTGATATGACAACGACCCCCATACTCACACGCGTGGCCGGAACAGACCGGACTCCTCACTTCCCCCGTTAGCACTTGTTAGAAGTTCAACATTGAACTTAATTAAACAATCACAACATTGGGTTAAGTCTTGTTAGACACACACAAGGGAAGGGAGAGTCATACATTCACACACAAACATCACACACAAACTTCACATAACTAACTCACGCATGGCCGTGGTTAGAACGTTCCTTAGGTCGGAAACGTTATCACCGGATACCGTTCTCTTACGTTTACCTAATAGTGGTTAACTAGCCCTTCAAGCGCATTCGAGGTTACCGGTATCGGCACGTAAACATACAACAACAATAATGACTGTAAACTCGTTCCATGATTTATCTTATAACGTGGCAAACACACAAAAAAACACATTGGCATACAAGCCGGTGTAATCCGGTAGGACGCAGGTTGCAAGAAAACCATACCTGTCACCGGAGTCCACTTTACCACGTCCACTTATGTTCCTCGAGCAATTCTCGAACAACTGATAACATTACATGTACTTTTATTAACATCGGGGTAGCATGATTATTTAATGTCTAATGCTTATAACTTCTCCTCGTTAACTTAGTTACACAACTTTACATTTTAACTTGTTTTACTTTTACATTTCGATACAACTTTTCCCTCACCAAATTGTCATTATAACTCACTTAACATGTCCTTAACAATCTTATAACATCACTACTTAATAACCCCCATCATCCTATAACCTTAAACCATGTTTTTGGTCCGACCGACCTTACCGACCGACCTTACACAAGGTCGGTCCATTCCAGAACACTTTACCGTCAAAATTTCTACTCCGACCGACCTTGTAAGTTCGGTCGCATGTTCGGTCCATTCCCGAGAGTTTCTTCCCTTTGAAAATTCAGGCCCGACCGAACTTGCCAAGTCCGGTCCCATGTTCGGTCGATTCCAGAAACTTAATTCGTACACAAAATACAAGCCCGACCGACCTTGCAAGTCCGGTCCCCAAGGTCGGTCCATTCCAGAAGCCAATTCTCGCAGGGTAAACTGGGCTCGACCGACCTTGCAAGTTCGGTCGCAAGTTCGGTCTGCTCCAGACCCTTATTTCCATTACTCATTTAACTCCAAACTTCACCTCATATATCCTAGTACACCCTAACCTCATTTGGGCACTTCAAACACACCTTAAGACATCCTTAAACACTCATAAAACTCATTTTCTAATTCCTTAAACCTTTACTCATTTCTTCCCAAAATTCCTAACACTTATGTTATTTCCTCCTTAGTTTTCCAAGTGGTGTTTCATGCCTATGATAACCACTATGCCCATAATGCTTTCTCCTCATTTTAACATCATCTCCCAAGCATCATTTCTCACCAACCTAAACCCTAGTTGATGTCTAAGTCCTTTTGTTTACCTAGAACATCTTAAGACATATTTCTCCTCCTTTAAAATGCTTAGGCATTTCCAACACTTCTAGTTCACCAAAACTCATTTAAAACACTTAGAACTTCTTACACATTTTCCAAATTTTGCCATAGCTTCTCTTGTATATTCTCACATCCAAACACTTAGGTTTTTACCTTATTTCATTCAAGAACACCTAAAATCCATCAAGAACTTCTCACACACAACATTCACCAAATTTTACACTACATCACAATATAGTGCATAAACTTAAATTACTTGGCACTTAGGCCCTTAAATAACATGGCTCTTAGGCCCTTAAATACATTAAACTTAAACACTGAATCTCCCACATATATTGCCTTTAACCTGCAATTACATACAACAACACATATGCCCTTTATAAACTCCTTGAGAGCATTTCACTAGCTCATTTACCATTGGCTCCTTAGGCATTTTATTAAGCATATCAAGCTCATTTTCCTAAGGCATTTAAACTACATTGAGATAGCATATTTACCTCTTTTCCTCACAAACTTCTTTCTTGTTTCCTTGTCTAAATTGGTAAGGTTTTTAGTTGCTTGTCAACTTCTAGACATTATACAAATAATATAATGAGTATACAAGCTTTAAGCTTCATCTCATTGTAAACCCTAGTTACATATATTATCTTAAGGTATTAAAATGATTGTTTTACCTTGGAATGGAAAAAGAGCTTGGATATATATCAAGAGAGGACTCCACCAAGCCCTTGGAAGGTTCAAATGAAGCTAAAACAAGCAAGGTAAAGACACCATTGTGAGGTGAATTTTTGGACATCATATAAACATGGAGGAAACATGGATTTTCTTTGAGTTTCCTTACCTTGAAGCGAAGGAGAACAACAAGGTGTGAAAATATTAGCTCAAGCTCCTTCAATGGTGAATCTCCATGGCACCAAAATTGAGTTCTTGAATATTTGAAAAGGTAGAAGTGTAGAGCTTGGTCTAACTAAGACAAATATGGTCTTAGAATTTGATTTGGAGCATGGAGTTGGATTTGGCAAGGAAATGAAGATGGAGAAGAGAGGCTACTATAGCCCATCGGTTTTGAAGAAGAGAAGAGAGAATGAAGACCCGTGTGAATGAGAAGGAAGAAGAGAATGAGAAGGTAAGTAGCTAGCTTAAGATATTTATTTGTTAAAAGCAAATAGTAACTTGCTTTATCCTTTATGTATTTATTTGATAAGTGCTAGCAAGGGTGGTGACTCACACCATGAAAACCGGCCCCCTTTTAATAAGAAGGGTGTTTTTGTCTTTGTTGACCAATTAACTTACTTGTAATAACATATGTTACAAACTAGCTTATAAAAGTTACTATTCATAAAACAAGGCACATAGATGTGAAATTTTTGATTTCCCATTGATATAGACTTCCAAATGTGACACTATATAGTACACATGTTAATTAAAGAGTAATGATGGACATTTAGCCATTCAAAACTCATTTACAAGACAATTTTCCAAAAACGTGCTTTAAGACTCCTTAAAGCACTTTTTGTGTTTTAACTTGTTTTCAAGCTTGGTTTTCTTTGGTAATTGATTTAATATGTTAATTAACATATTTATAAGGTATATGTATGACCATTAGGTCTTATACAAATTTATCCCAAGCTTAGAGCACATTTTTGCTCTTATTGACTTTAAGGTATTTTCTTGTGTTTTGTTTGGTTTAACTTAGAGCACAACTTGGTAGGCTCTTTGGGTCCTAACCAAGTTCACTCATAGCTTAGAGCATGTTTTTGCTCAAACTGTATCTTAGTGCTTTATTGCATTTACTATGGTTTAAACTGTTCACTGATGTCTCTAAGGCACTTTTTAGCCTTTACATACCATAGTTTAGTATTTAAACAATATATCAGGGTTTGGGGTATTTCAATCTACCCCCCTTAAAAGAACTTCGTCCTCGAAGTTCACACTTCCCACACATCATTAGATTAGAATATGGGGATTACTTATAGAAATAAAACTTCCATAACCAAACACACTTTACATCACAACCTCGGACTTAATGGTCCGGGTAACACATTCATATCCATACCTAACATAACATATTCATATGATAACCTCGGACTCAATGGTCCGGGTATCTTAACAATATTTACACATACATAACAACCCTTAGACTCTCTGGTCTTGGGTAACATAAAAACATTTAGACACATAGGTCTTGATAACATAACAGCCTTTAGACACATAGGTCTATGTAACACAACACATTTAGACTCATAGGTCTTAATAGAATACACTTTAGGAGATCAAAGTCAAAATAACATTTATTACACATACCACACAACATGTCATAGCATGTATAACAATCAAAAATATCTTTGATATACAATGTGATCCCGCAGAACCCGGTCGCGATGGACACCTTCCGTCCCCGTGCCTTTGGGAGATCAAAACAATCACTTAAATTTGAATTTTTTTTTGTGAGGTTAAGTAAGAGAACTTTAATTATGTAAAGTATCTATCGACGTTTTATAAATACCAACTCAAAATCCTTTTGAAACACATACAACTCCAAGTCCAATTTATGCTCTTTGCTTCTTTTCTTAGTGTGGTTATTTGTGACCACTTATAGGGAGCTTCAAGAATCATCCAACCCCGATGTGATCAGCATCAGTGTTGAACTATCCTTCCACCCCAATTTGTGTTCGGCTTCCCTTGATCTCATGATAATCAATTTCACCTCCACTTCAATTTCAAGCATCAATAAATCACTCATTTCCAATTTTCTATCTTTTTAATCATTCTAATCATGATCATACATCTCCAAGGGATAGAACTTCATCTATCAGTTATTTACATACACCTTAATGCTGTTACCTAAGGAATCTTATTCTCATTTGGTTTTATATCGGTCTCATACCCTTTCATGAATCACTATATAGTATATATACACATATATTTTATCAAAATACAACACACCATTTCACATTTATACACTGTCGGGGTTTGTTCCCCCGGGAGTTTCTCTACTCCCACACTTGTACTATCACACACAATTGTTAACAAATACACACACTTATCACAATGGTATTCGCATCTTCTGTGCGCAATTACCACAATTAAACAATGAATGAATGCGTATGTTTACATAACACACACACCAATCATCAAAACAAATTATTTTGTGGTATGCACAACATAAATCACGTACACTTGTACGGTAATACACACTAAGTGGTTTTGCGCTCTACCCCCCCTTAAAAGGGATTACACCCACGTAATCAATCACTAAACATTGGCTTAAAATGTTCTGCCGTCGTGAGGTGTTTTAACTTCCACGCGATCTATTACACAATGGATTCTGATTAGAGGATCTTAACCATATTGGCGGTTTAGTCCCTAAACCAAGAATTCTCATTTGAGTTTGTTTAAACTCTTAGTTGGTTTTGATTCAGGCCTGTTAGGCTTCTAGGCGTTAATAATTAGCCATTTACTCATGCTCACCATGTACATTCAACACTTGAATCACTGGCTCACTAGTTTCTGCTGCGAAACTCTAATAACTGTAGAGCTCCCCATTTGTTATTCTTACTATATTGTACATCCCCAATTGTCACCTTCATCTTGGTAATAATGGTTTCTCAACCGACGTGTGGTATCTCTTACCGTTAGCAAATTCGGTGAGTTATAAACTTTCTATCCACTTCCATAGTAATTTACTGTATATACAGCTACGCATTTCACAATGATTGACTTGTTCCCTTCCGACTTACTGTCGGTTGAGATTGAGCTACTACCTAGTGTGTAGTGCTCTCTCAGCTGTTTACAACATTTGGGGTATATTCCATACCGATATTTGGCAGTTAGTGCTACTGTAGTCACTTACTGTTAATCATGTCTCCACATTTGGTTTCATACAAGTACTCTGTTATTGGTGCGGCCTTGCATTTCCTATGCATCGGCCATTATAACATTATTCCTCCACAATTAACATGTTTCCAATTTCCTAGCTATCCCACTCGATCATTACTGCGCAAGTGCAATACCAAAACACTCAGTCATACAGAGTGCAGAGGCGTAAACTCTTGACAGTAAATCTCTTATGCGACTCGCCATGGAATTTACACTGAGTTCCTCATCACATAGTACCTACCACTGGCTTATTGCCCAGTCTGTTTAACATCACTTATCTTGCATCTCCGCCGAGTTTAACTCATAACTGGTCTTATCTGCCACATTATTACTCAATAACATTGATACAACGGTCGCCAGCTGCGAACCGTGCTCTTACTCATTGCATAACAATAACTTACATGGTCTACTTACTGTCACATTAACTTCCACACATATACTTACATCACTCGTATTATGGTTCGTTATTCATTTGGATGACTATTGTATGCTCCTAGAGCGTAGCTCACTCGAGTTACAAGCCGTTGTTATTCAGCCGGGTGCTTCACAAGCTACTAAACTAACTGTTCTCTCGCAATATCAACATGGTCAATCCTTAACATATTTCTAGAACTTGATTCACATAACTACCGCTCCAGCGGTTTCACAATATCGAGAGGTATCCCCACTCTTAAAGCAGTGGTTCGTTCTCCGCTCTATTTACTTGTACCACATAAACTTCTACAATCAATCTAATTTACATAACACATTTTGTTTATGGCTTATAAGCCTTGCTGCCTTGAGCTCCGGTCATTGTAGGCTGTTCACACTCATTTACATCTCTGTACAACATTACATGGTTTAGTGGTAGTATTGGGCTCCGTGACAGGGTCGTTGTATCACGCTTCCTTTCATGGGATGCCCCTTAGGATTGTTAGTCCGTCTCCTGACAACTTATGTCTAAACTGGGTGTTAGTTTCAACCCTTGTGTTTCTATCACGTTATTTTGTTCAACAATTGCTGATGCAACACCCTTTAAGGTTTGCTCCTGGGTATTGCTAAGTTATGCCATTACATCTGGCTCACACTTATTGGTATATTTAGTTAGCCACGCCGTTTGCGTTCTTAACTGGCTTATTATCTCCTTCTGTGAAGATCAACATTTCCTGGTAGTGTAGGTACTCATTCTTGGAGTTTCATCCCGTTCATTGCACATTAATGTGTCCACATTAGGCATCTGCTTAGCCATGGACAGGCTGGGTCACCGTTCCAGCTAACATGTTTATCCCTGAGGATCCTTAAGACGTATACGATGTCTTTACATTACAGTTAGTGCACTTCGCACCTCCTGACTCTTAAGCATTTCGTTGAAAGGAATTCACTAATTCCTTTAGTCTCGTTAACTTAACTGAGTTCCTTTACTTTAACCATTCATGGTAATCCTTAGCTCTTGTTTGACTCTTACTGCTGACCGTAGAACGGAGTCGACTACTTCCCGTGTTTCTTACTCTACTCGTATACATATGTGGGGTACCCTACTGATACATTACTACTTACCCAACTAACCCATAAGTAGGTCTGTCAGGCCCACAAGCTCCTATCGGAGTGCGGTCGTCCCACATTTCAGTTGGTACACTCGTAGTGTCCGTCACACGCCTAGGTGAAGTATTCTGTTGTCAACTCCCTTATATTGTCCCATGACAATATGCGTTCCGTGCTTCCCGAACTTAATCGAGGGCAAGTTTATCCGCTGTTTTATCTTTATCAACTGCCCTTGGTTTTACTGGTTTGGTTTAGAAGAAGGTTAGAAAGAAGTATTGGTTTGAAAGAAAATTTGGTTTTGAAAAGGAAAGAGTTTGAATAAATCTGGGTTGAAAGAAAAATTCTCATGGTTTCACAACATCTTCTTACCTTAACCAAGTCTAGCTTCTTGCTGACTGATATACTTACTATTACAAAGGTTAGGCTAACAGGCCCTTCCACTGTTATGACGATCACATTTAACTTTATGGTACTTTACCAAGTACTTGTAGTGGTTATAAATTCCCCGAACAGCCCTATTATAGCAGCACTTGCTATAGCAAGTGCGCCATGCTAACTGGCTATCGGTTAAACACACATACTGGTAGCGGTATTGTTTTTTTTTTACCCGCACTGTCATCAGTGGCCTTGTTGGCCCTCACTGATCTTACTATCTTGATAATAACTCCTCTAGGTGACTTCTCATTGTCTTCACATGATAATCATCAACTAGGGTGTTTCCCATTCTGGGAGACCCCCTTTTCTTTTGTATTGTTTCGTCTTCGTAGCCCGTTCCACGTATTTGTCGTGGTTACTGAGACTTGTCTCTTGTTTGGGCTCTACGTTGTAGTTCCTTTGTCGGTTGGTATACCGTTGGTGTATTATCTATCAACTGTGGTCCCGTAGACACTCGTCTCGGGTTTCACTAATCCACTTCTTGCCTGTTGCACGGTCGGTGCGTTGCAAGCTGGTTATTCTCGACTGCTCGGCATGTCGACCCAGGTTGCCGGAAATTCTATTCTCTTATACACAAAATTCCTCATTCTTCGCTATTTAATGCGGTTAACATTGTCCAGATGGAAACCGTCTCCGGGATTCCCAGTTTTTAGGATCTACCGTATGACAGGTTCTCCCGTACTCTAAAGGTATTTAATAACAGCCAGATCGGGTATTCCCGAGTAAGAGTGGACTTCCATCTCTCTGGCATTGTTTCCCAAGTTATATAACAGGGATTGTGGAGGGCGGGAAGGATATAGTAGGTTTCCAGTACACGCTGGTAATTCCAAACTGGCGTATCTCTCACGCTATCACTCAACCCTTAACCCAAGGTACTAAAATCCTAACTCGGTACTTCCTAAGCTCGGTAATTCAGTCATCAGAGCGATACTTCGCTCTGATACCACTTTTTGTAACACCCCATCCAACAAAAACCATATAACAACATCCTGCAGCGGAAAACATACTACTTCACATTACTTAACTCGTTGGTGTTACACGCCGTTAACCACCCACGTGGCCAACAAGGCTATTACATAAACATTGTACCGGTCTGATGGACTAGATTCCCGAGCGTCTACACATTATTATCCCTTTCCATTAACAACAGAACATACCTTCCAACTGTACCGAGTATTCACAAACTGATGCCGATAACAATTTCGGTCCTACTACACCTACTGCATATATACAACTTAAGTGATTACCCATGTACAACGACTACCCCGTCCTACTCTCGAACGGCTTCCAGCTCTTTGTACCTGAAATAGGAAAAGAAGAGAAAGGGTGGCCCCCAAGGGGCTCAGCACCTTTGCTGGTATGGTAATCCCGCAGCCCACATGCTACCGGGCCACGCACAACTAATTGTCGTCTTAGCATGCGGTTGATTGTATAGATCATGCATGCAACTGTAAACACACAACACATAACATTTCGCCTCTATGGGCTCAACAAACGGATAGTACATCCTTACTTGATAAATCACTCATGGTATTCATTACCCTTAGAGTGTTTCTCCTCCAATGGAGCTACTTCCTTAATAGACGACAACTACCCATTAATCGGGTTATCCTTAAACGCCTCTTATCACAAACTGGGATTCATATCCATGATCCACATACTCCACATTTTACAACATATGACACTCATCACATAACAACACATAACAACACTTTCCACGTTTCAACGTGTACATAATAACATTGCAATAGATATTGCATCATAACGACATTACATAACATAACGGGTACGGTTCCCTTTATGAACCGGCCCAAACATAGTCAGTTCACTTGTAGCCTAGAGAATGTTGCCAGTCTCATGATAAGCTCATTACATAACTCGTTACCGTCTCGTTAAATGAACGGATAACTTAACACAAGGTGTCTCGGATATAGTGATCCAAGCACACCGAACAAACATAACATAGTATGCCCCTGTGGCCCGACGTGAGTCAGTAATAGCCTTGGTTAAGCTAAAGGGAAGGTTGGGAACCAAATTGGAAAACAACCATAACATACAGAGAGGATCGAACCTGATATGACAACGACCCCCATACTCACACGCGTGGCCGGAACAGACCGGACTCCTCACTTCCCCCGTTAGCACTTGTTAGAAGTTCAACATTGAACTTAATTAAACAATCACAACATTGGGTTAAGTCTTGTTAGATACACACAAGGGAAGGGAGGGTCATACATTCACACACAAACTTCACATAACTAACTCACGCATGGCCGTGGTTAGAACGTTCCTTAGGTCGGAAACGTTATCACCGGATACCGTTCTCTTACGTTTACCTAATAGTGGTTAACTAGCCCTTCAAGCGCATTCGAGGTTACCGGTATCGGCACGTAAACATACAACAACAATAATGACTGTAAACTCGTTCCATGATTTATCTTATAACATGGCAAACACACAGAAAAACACATTGGCATACAAGCCGGTGTAATCCGGTAGGACGCAGGTTGCAAGAAAACCATACCTGTCACCGGAGTCCACTTTACCACGTCCACTTATGTTCCTCGAGCAATTCTCGAACAACTGATAACATTACATGTACTTTTATTAACATCGGGGTAGCATGATTATTTAATGTCTAATGCTTATAACTTCTCCCCGTTAACTTAGTTACACAACTTTACATTTTAACTTGTTTTACTTTTACATTTCGATACAACTTTTCCCTCACCAAATTGTCATTATAACTCACTTAACATGTCCTTAACAATCTTATAACATCACTACTTAATAACCCCCATCATCCTATAACCTTAAACCATGTTTTTGGTCCGACCGACCTTACCGACCGACCTTACACAAGGTCGGTCCATTCCAGAACACTTTACCGTCAAAATTTCTACTCCGACCGACCTTGTAAGTTCGGTCGCATGTTCGGTCCATTCCCGAGAGTTTCTTCCCTTTGAAAATTCAGGCCCGACCGAACTTGCCAAGTCCGGTCCCATGTTCGGTCGATTCCAGAAACTTAATTCGTACACAAAATACAAGCCCGACCGACCTTGCAAGTCCGGTCCCCAAGGTCGGTCCATTCCAGAAGCCAATTCTCGCAGGGTAAACTGGGCTCGACCGACCTTGCAAGTTCGGTCGCAAGTTCGGTCTGCTCCAGACCCTTATTTTCCATTACTCATTTAACTCCAAACTTCACCTCATATATCCTAGTACACCCTAACCTCATTTGGGCACTTCAAACACACCTTAAGACATCCTTAAACACTCATAAAACTCATTTTCTAATTCCTTAAACCTTTACTCATTTCTTCCCAAAATTCCTAACACTTATGTTATTTCCTCCTTAGTTTTCCAAGTGGTGTTTCATGCCTATGATAACCACTATGCCCATAATGCTTTCTCCTCATTTTAACATCATCTCCCAAGCATCATTTCTCACCAACCTAAACCCTAGTTGATGTCTAAGTCCTTTTGTTTACCTAGAACATCTTAAGACATTATTTCTCCTCCTTTAAAATGCTTAGGCATTTCCAACACTTCTAGTTCACCAAAACTCATTTAAAACACTTAGAACTTCTTACACATTTTCCAAATTTTTCCATAGCTTCTCTTGTATATTCTCACATCCAAACACTTAGATTTTTACCTTATTTCATTCAAGAACACCTAAAATCCATCAAAAACTTCTCACACACAACATTCACCAAATTTTACACTACATCACAATATAGTGCATAAACTTAAATTGCTTGGCACTTAGGCCCTTAAATAACATGGCTCTTAGGCCCTTAAATACATTAAACTTAAACACTGAATCTCCCACATATATATTGCCTTTAACCTGCAATTACATACAACAACACATATGCCCTTTATAAACTCCTTGAGAGCATTTCACTAGCTCATTTACCATTGGCTCCTTAGGCATTTTATTAAGCATATCAAACTCATTTTCCTAAGGCATTTAAACTACATTGAGATAGCATATTTACCTCTTTTCCTCACAAACTTCTTTCTTGTTTCCTTGTCTAAATTGGTAAGGTTTTTAGTTGCTTGTCAACTTCTAGACATTATACAAATAATATAATGAGTATACAAGCTTTAAGCTTCATCTCATTGTAAACCCTAGTTACATATATTATCTTAAGGTATTTTCTTGTGTTTTGTTTGGTTTAACTGTCTACCAAAGTTTCCTAAGGACTTAATTAGCCTTATTAAATCATAATTGAATATTATTAAGTCTTGGTAGGCTCTTTGGGTCCTAACCAAGTTCACTCATAGCTTAGAGCATGTTTTTGCTCAAACTGTATCTTAGTGCTTTATTGCATTTACTATGGTTTAAATTGTTCACTGATGTCTCTAAGGCACTTTTTAGCCTTTACATACCATAGTTTAGTATTTAAACAATATATCAGGGTTTGGGGTATTTCAATAATATATGATATTAGTATATGGTATAACATTACATAATGTTATGTGGTCAAAATAGAATTTAAATAAATTCAAGGGCTGTACCGAAATATTAAAGGTTGGAAAAGGAATTTTAGACTAAGGTCTATAATGTTATAAATGTCATAACAATTGTATGGTATTAATGTGGTTTTTAATGGGATTAAAATAAGTAAAGATATTCACATTAAATAATGTGACAAACTATAAATAAATAGGATTTATAAACTAAGGTATTTATTGATTAAACCTTAGGAGTTGTAAATATACAACATAAAATGTTACATAATATTAGGATAATAATCTTAATATAAGTTGTATAATATAATACAACCAATGGGAATAATCATCTAATATAAGATGATAAAAATGTAACATACAATATAAGAGTTTTATAACTCATGAAACTTACCCATATGGTAAATATACACGTATACAAGAAAAATGTATATAAGGATGGATATATATTATGGTTGGAAACCATATAATATAATGGTGGTGGTTATTACAAAAAATAGTTACAAACTATAAGTTATAAGTTTTTGAATGGAAATATATTTTATTAAAGATAATGGATTATATAATACAATTTATTATAATGGATGGTGGAAAAATAATACAATATAATGAATCATGCATGCATACATGCAACTATAGGTTATATACCTAAATTTAATGATGGATAATATTAAAGAAAAATAACGAATTAAACTTAACAGTCGAAATATTTTGACATACGAGTTTTAGTAACAAGCCGACTGGTTTAGAGAAACCCCTAACAAATAACTGTAGAAATCCGGGGATGAACTGTCGGGGTTACTTGTTATTCGGAGATACCGGATGTAGTTAGTCATGGAGACTGACTTATAGTTTTATTACCGTTTCGATCATACTTCAGACGGAGGCGCTTGACGAGCTAGTGGTCTACACTGCGCATCCTAGGTCTTGGTGAACGGTAGGTAAAGGGGTTTGATCCGGGTTGTCCTAAGGAATTCCTTGGGCTCGGATTTGGTTGATATAACTTGTGTGTTATGTGTTTTGGATATATGTATGTGATTGAGTGTTACCGCATTATTATTTATGCACGAGCGTCCTACGGGACTAACACTACGTCGACTATAGATCGACTTATATAAACATACATATACGTTATTGTGATGACAAGAAGGTAACTTGATATAATACCATAGTATTAATATTAAGTATATGGCAACCTAAGTAAAACACTTAGGAACGAGTCATGACATTGTCGGTCTCTAGAGCATGGATCTCGAACATGAATATAACCTAGATTATTTCTAGGTATGCGTGAGACCCATTGGGCAGCTAACTAATAAATTATATTCTCCATAAGACTAAGAGCATATCTTAAACATTATGAGAGAGAGATGGTATGAGTTGAGGTGAGGAATCCCGGTAGTTTACGAACTACTTGGTTACGCATTTGTGATCACTGAGGGGTTCCCGATCGGGTTCCGCTCCAGGTTTATACCCAACGAGCCCTAATTGGATCATGGGTCAGGTGGCTACGGCCTTTTATATGGACGCCTTACGAGGTAAAGTGAATAGTCAGGGGCCTCCGGACCTCTGGCGAAATGAGCACCTTTATGTGTACGGGAGGACTACTGTCCATGGTGAGATTATCGGGTTGTCTCAACATGATGCCCAACAGGTATTAATTAAACATGGTTTGGATGGGGCCTTAAAGGCCAAGGTAAATTAAATATGGAAACCGTACGCTACGGCGATTGTACATTGTACATTATACTGCAATTATTTCGATATGTTCGACTATACAACTGTTGTTTGAGATATTAAATGAATGTTTGGATGGATGGTTATGTATATTTATGCATATATATTACAATATTGATTATAACTGTAAAATGGTAAAGCATGAAACCAATCTAATAATAAGATGGTTAAGATGACTAAGTGACCATTAGGGTCCAGGCCCGGCATACTCAGCGTCTATCGCTGATACTACACCATTATGCAGGTTGTTGATTATTGTCGAAGCCGTAGTGCGGGAACAGGGTAATTAGAGTTTATTTTGAATACCGCACAGGGAGTTTGTTTGTATAACAATGAAGATGGTGAATTGTATTATGGTACGGTTATGTATATTTGGGATTGGGTAGACGCTCACTTGTCGACATTTATGGTTTATGGACTTAGTATGATGTATAGGAAGTTATCTCGTTATCACAGCGGTTAGCGGTTTGTTTATGTTGGTTGTTGGATATAGTTTGGCTTTGTTACTCGCATGGGCGAGTAATGGCCGGTGACACCCGAGTGAGTATTGTTGTTGTTATTATTTCTTCTGCTGTAAGACGTTTTATTTATTGCTACGAGAGAGATTATTACGTGATTATGGAGAGGGGTGTTACAAAAGTGGTATCAGAGTGGAGTGCCGCTCTGATGACGGGAAAATAGGTAAAGACAGTGAGCTTAGGACATGGGAAATTACAGGAAACGTTTGTGAGGTACGAGACGACTCGTCTTAAAAGATATTGTGTTTACTAACGCAAATTGCGTGACATATTAGCCTTAAAGGAAATTCAATATCTATTGGTTGTGTACGGTGAATTAACGAGTATTTTTGTGACATACTGTACTACAGATGTCTAGGGGAACAAGAGGGCGTGGTACTGGTAGAGGTGGAGGCGGTGACCCCGTGATTCCAGGTGTTGCAGAGACGATTGCTGCTGTTCTCGCACAGCTAGGTACTCAGATTGGAGGAGCACCAGCCCACCCGCCACAGCCCATGGAAACGAACTGGCTGAAGTCAGTTACCGAGACCCGACCACCTACATATTTAGGGGAGCCAGACCCCGTAGCCTAGGAGCGTTTTATTGTTGAACATGATAAGGTCTACGAAGCTTTGTAAGTACCTGCCGACAAGAAGGTCGTCATTGCTGCTTTCCATCTGAAAGATGCAGCCAGCACTTGGTGGAGGTTGGTCAAGGACCATCACCTGGCTATACCCAACTTTTCGTGGGTTGCCTTTGTCGAGTTGCTAAGGGGAAGTACTATCCGGCACATCTCAAGCAGAAGAAGCGCCATGAGTTCGAGACATTGTCCCAGGGAGGTCTGACCGTGGATGAGTATTACGCTCGATTCATTGGTCTGCTGGACTTTATCCCCGGAGTTGATTACTCAGAGACCGTGAAGGTCGAGAAGTTCCGGGGGGGATTGCTGTTTCGCATCCAGATGGCGATGGGTGCTACCCTCTACACTACCATCCAGGTATTAACATGAAAGTCATCAATTCTTTACTTACTACATTACCGATTAACCTTGTGAGAACTTACCAATGAGATTCCAGGAGTGTTATGACGCTGCCTCGAGGACAGAGCTAATGCTCCAGACTCGGGAAGAGACTCTCGGGACAAAGAAGAGAAACAACCCTGAGGGAGAGTCTGAGGGTGGAGGAGCATCTCCAGGCGAGAGCCAGAAGAAGGAAAGTAAGGACTTATCCCATTCTAAATTGTTACCATATTAAATACCTTATGAATGCTGACCCGGAACCTTAAACAGGAAATTCTTTCAGAAGAAAGGGTAGCAGGGTCACCAGGGAGCGAAGGGAAAAGAGCCCGTCCTTCAGTTGACCGGCCCAATTATAGATGCTCAGCCTTTGAGATCTGCGCCTCCTAAGGGTGAGAACACCTACCTCTTAAATTAAATTGTAACCTTAACCTTATATCATCAGATTTTAACTTAAACTAAATACTACCATTAGGCACCGGACAGCCCCAGCGCCATTTCTATTGTAAGCGTTGTGGGAAGGATCATCCTGGGGTCGACTGCAATGGCTGCAAAGTTGAGTGTCTGTGCTGCAAGAAAGAGGGCCATCGGGAGTTCGAGTGTTGGATGAACCCTGAGAGCCGTAACTACAGGCCACCAAGGAATACTCAGAAGACCTCAGCTGGAGGATCTGGAGTACCACGAGGCGGTCAAGAGGGCCAGACATCTACTGATGCTGGAGCCCAGAAAGGGAAGGGAGTAGACAGGGCATGAGTACCCTGAACTCCATGAGACCGCTGGTGGAAGACTTTTGCTTACTATGTTATGTACTTACCTTTGATTTTAGATAGAGACATGTTTAAATAAGTGGGGGTGTGTCTTTGACCACTCGCCCTTTTTGTGTATCACCTTGAGACTAGTTTTATGGACTCGATACGAGTAATCTTGGAACCTTGACGGATTATATATATGAACAGAGCAAGTGATGCAACTGCAACTGTAACTACTACTAATTTTTAATCTCTTATTTTATACCAAAAAAAAAATTCATCCTTTTTCATACAAACCTTAAGATTAGAAACCTATGCAACTTCGAGAAGACCGTTAGTCCAACCACTGCAATTGCAGAAACTATACAGCCACTGTGATTGTAAACCACACCAGTTTAATTGTTCGAGAATTGTCAGACAGGGCTTATTAGCCAAATACCATCAGTGTATAACCGCATTTAATGCTAATCACTACTAGTGATGAATGTTTAGTCCTTATGGACAAGCATACCCTTTGTAGATGCACCACCGTCAGTGAGGATGGTTGGGAAGTGAAGAGCCAAGTTGCTCAAGCTATTATGCAATCTGCAGTACATCCAATTAAACGGATGAGGGAACAAGTATAAACTATGGATGAGATATGATCATGATAAACAGGGAGAAAAGGAACATGTGTTGTACTCAAAGAGATCGAGATAAGAGAACCAAGTTTGCTAATTATAGCACAAATTTTACTTATACCGAGCTGAATAACGCCGGCTTATGGCACGAATTACCACTGATGCCACTAGGGCAATAGCACTTATTACAAGATAACTGATAACAAGAACTAATAAACAATTAAAGGACATCCATCAAAAGGGAGATTGACAATAGAATACTTCACAATACCCGTGTGACAGACATTACCAGTTTACTAAACGAGACATGGAACGACCGCACTCCGATAGGAGCATGTGGGCCTGACAAACTTATTTATGAGTTAGTCGGGTAAGTAGTAATGTATCAGTACGGTACCCCATGCATGTAGACAAGTAGTGTTAGGAACACGAGAAGTAGTCAACTCCATACTAAGGACAGTGATGCAGATTACCTCGATGATGGACGAGAAGAGCCGCAGTTAAACCAACGGGCTAAAGAAACCGAGAACTTTCAACACGCAGAGCAGTAGACAGTATACAGTGAAGACAAGGAAACCCATTATGGATGAATAATATGTAGAATCCCCATAGGGATCAAGCAAACTCTTGTAATCCAGAGGAAATCTACCAGATGATGTGGACATAAACGCGTGACTACGCAATGATGAGAGATAGAGCTAAAATACTAGCAGTTACCTTGAGCAAGGAACAATGGACTTGGAATGTACCACTCACATGATAATTCGCTCATCTTATCTGTTAGGCTCATTAGATATTAGCTGCTGAGAGTTTACGCCTCTGCACTCTGTAGGACCGAGTGTTTTGGTATTGCACTTGGGCAGTTATTAATCTAGTGGGGATACTGGAAGATGTAATGGATATCAACACGAGTGTGTATCAAGAACTACAACAGTGTGTTACTCCGGAACAAAACCACCAGGAGACACGGATGACAATCATCATCTCCGTAGACATATAGGCTGGTACGTCTTAGTATTACAAGGACAAGTGCAAAGTGCACTAAGTACTAACAATGGCCAATGTCATACTATACCTCAAGCTGAATATTAGTGAGAGAAGACACACGCATGTATGCTAGTGATCCAAATGCGGGGATACACAGCAATGAAAAGAGGCAAACTGAGCCTATATTCATGGGTCTGCACCTCATACGGAGCGAGTGGGCCCATGAGAATGAATTCGGGAGAGAGCACAAATAGATCAGTGCCTCACCCTTTATGTATTGTGGAGCCCAGAAGGGCTAGAGTCATACCCGTCTCTCTGATACGAGGATAATCCACGAGTTGGAGAACTCTATGAGAGCCAAGTATTCAGCGCTCCTTGTTGAGCGGTTGTTGTATACTTGTGGGGTACGGGGGCGTAACCCTTTTTAAGGGGGGTAGAGCCTCTTGGTTGTGCACGTGTGTGCACTAAGTTTTTGTTGTTTTGTATGCGGGGCATACGAGGTTTGTTTATTTGTTGTTTCGTATGCATGGCATACAGTGAATTGGTGGTGTGCGGGGCACACTAGATTTTGTCGGTTCTGTTTGGTACGCGGGGCGTACGTTGTTGGTTTGTTTGGTGTGTGATCTGCACTTGTATGTGTGTATCTTATGAGATACCTGTTTGAATGATGTATATACACCCGTGTGTGTAGTACTTTTCTTATGCTACTTGTGATATATGATATATATATATATATATTTATATTGCTTTGTAGAAGGATTACATATGGTATCGCCTAGATACGAAATGGATCATTAGATATGGAATGTGGAACGATGGTATGTTATGGACATCTCGGGGAGGTTGTCAGGGTTTGTAGAATTGATAGGAAATAATGGTGCTGATGGATCACCTATATCCATATATGATTGAACTAACACCACAAAGTGATGGCTATGTGCCGTATAAGCACAATACGATGTGTGTAAATGATATATCACATAGATATACACTATGGGAATAATGGGTAGTTATATATTTATATACAGATCTATTTGATTAAGCGACTTCGGGACGAAGTCTTTTTAAGGGGGGTAGATTGAAATACCCCAAACCAATAAAACAAGGATTAAACATCTAATCACATTAATTAAGGCCTAAACATGCCTTAAAAGTCAATTGAGAACAACATTGGTCAACACAAAGGAAGACATTGCACCCTTTGACTGTTTAGGGTAAATACATACCCAAATAAACTTATTAGGACCTAATACATTTTCCTAAGCATTATAACACATAACTAAACATATTACAATCGTTTGACAACACTCCAACACAAAGAACAAGCATTTACATGCTTCAAGGTCAAGTAGGGCAAAAATGTGCTCTAAGGAAACCTTAAAGGTCTAATGACCTCTATTTTATATAAAATTGGATTCCTATGATCAAATATCATGTAAGGAACACAAAAAAACTGTTCTCAAAGAAAACCAAGCTCAGAAACACCATGCGACACAAAATGTGCACTAAAACACCTTAAAGCACGTTTTTGTGTAATTGCCTTCTAAATTGGTTTTTAATGGGCTTAAAGGTTATAAATACCTTTAAATATGCTAATATATCTTATTATATCATATTATCATGCCTAATTCAAAGTTTTCAAAAATAATAATAATTAGGCATTTAATAATGAATAGTACCCGAAATTAACATTTAACTACTAAATCAAATTACAAGTCAACACATCTCCCTTGGTCTTGACTATGTTGGGCGGCCACATGGGGCCCTCTCCCATGCTGATTCGTCATTTTCAAACGCAAGGAACAAGCTTCCAACACCATTCCATGATTTAAGGAAACTACTTTTACCTTTCTTATACTATAATCTAAATATTGCACATTTGCTCCTTGATTGATTAAGTCTCCACGTGAGAGACTCCTTTCCCCTCCAATAACAGATGCCAATCATCCATGGTGACTCATCAAACACTAAATACAATAAACAAAGCAAAAATGTGTTTTAATGACATAAAAGCAAAACTAGCTCAATTATTTCATTTGCCTTGCTTCCCAGCCGACACCAGCATGCTTCAGCCTCTCTTTTGCTCCTCTTTGACGGTAAGAACATTCTAAATTCAGAGAAGAACACTTTGCTACCTAGGTAAGCTTATTAAGCCTTTAAATGTTCATTCTCTTCACAATTCTTTCCTCTTTCCATGGAGCTAAGCATCAACCATTTCCATCCATGTTCCTAGCTTGTTTTGGAGGTTAAAAGATGGGAAAATCTCGGCTGTAACAAGGGAAGGAGGTGGAGAAATCTAATCTTGTTCTTAAGGTATAAAAATGTGCTTTAAGCACTTATCTTTTGATTCTCTTTAATTACGGTTGTAAAACCTATTGTCCTAGCCTTATAATCTTCTTCTTAACATACTTATTCAGTTGATATATCAAGAGCTTCAAGGTATAGCCAGATCCAAGCCAAAAACACCATTTTTGGCATTCTAATCAAGGTAAAAATTAGCCATCTTCTAATCTGAGTTATACCGGTTTTAAGCCTTGGTTTAGTAGCTCTTTTGATGCTCTTTTTATTCTGTAAAAACAGGCCGAAGAGCACTTGTGCTTGCCTTGGTATTCTAAGGTAAATTTTACCTTGAAATATACATTAAAACACTTCTTATGGTTAGATCTTGCTTGAAGACTAATCATGCCTTAATTGCTGTTTGAAAACATGTAAACTAAGCTGTGGAAATTTTATCTCCAAACAGCCGTGGCCAAACAAGGCCTAAACTAGGCAAAAACAAGGTATAAATCACTTAAACCTACACTTGGTATATTAATATGTGTTTATATATATATATATATATATGCCGTGAGTGAATGAGTTTATTAAGGTCTTATTTTGACCTTAGGTGATTAAGGAATGGTTTAGTAAAAATATATAAGTAATTAATTAACATAATTGTCAAATTTAAGACATTATGTGGAAAATTGGTAAATAAGGAAAAGATGGTGATAAGGCCGGGAGTTTAATGCATTTTTGGGCATTTATGTGTAATTTATTTTATAAGCTAATGTTTGTAATAACGCCATGTACTTTAGGCCATTTTATTTATGCATATATAAGGTTTTATTTAAGTTTAGGTGGTAAAAGTACATTGTCGTAAGGTATAGGGGTATAAAGTATAATTAAATTAAATTTGGGGGCTATATAAAAAAAAGCCGAAAGTTTGTGGTTAAAAGGGATTTAAAATAAAGATTATAAGATTTTATAAAGTTTTGTAGCTAAATGGTAATTTCTGAAAAATAGGGGTACAAACCGTAATATATGGAGATTAATGGTCAAGGAAATATTAAGGAGGTCAACCTTGACCATATGGTAGGTTTTGACCAAATTAGATAAGTTAAATAACTTATTTAAGGTTTTATAATAAGGTAAGTATTTAATTGTAACAATTATATAACATATGTGGTAAATATGTTATTACCGAAAATAAAGGGTGTAAAATGGTATTATAAACACCCATGGGCTATTAGGAATTTTTAGGAATTTATTGGGTTGATTTTGGAATTAAAATAAACTATATATGAATAATATATAGTTATTATGTCATTAACACACTTTGGATAAATATATGTGGTGGAATAGTAAATACCGAGATTATAAGGGTTAGAAATAATATTTATGACCCTTTGGTGAAATTTGGTGATTTTTAGAATTATATAAGAGTATTTATTAAGATATATGTATAATATATAGTTTTAATGATATGGTAAAACTATATGTTATAAATTGGGCCAAATGGCAATTATAGGAACAGCATAGGGGTCTGTTTGCATATTGTAAATATATATAACCATAAGTTATATTTATATTAAGGTATAAAATGTTATATTATATGGTATATATGACATGGTATAAATTATGGGGTGATTTTGTAAATAAAGGAAACTATGGATTATGAGAAAGAATAAGGTTTTGATATGGTGCCCATGCGGCAATATTAAATAGTTTTGCATAAAAACTATATGTTATTGATTAAAGGAAATAATAATATCATAATATATGATATTAGTATATGGTATAACATTACATAATGTTATGTGGTCAAAATAGAATTTAAATAAAGAAAAGGGTTGTACCGAATTGTTAAGAGTTAGAAAATGAATTTTAGACTATGGTCTACTAAGTTATAAATGTTATAACAATTGTATGGTATTAATGTGGTTTTTAATGGGATTAAAATAAGTAAGGATATTCACATTAAATAATGTGACAAACTACAAATAAATAGGATTTATAAACTAAGGTATTTATTGATTAAACCTTAGGAGTTGTAAATATACAACATAAAATGTTACATAATATTAGGATAATAATCTTAATATAAGTTGTATAATATAATACAACCAATGGAATAATCATCTAATATAAGATGATAAAAATGTAACATACAATATAAGAGTTTTATAACTCATGAAACTTACCCATATGGTAAATATACACGTATACAAGAAAAATGTATATAAGGATGGATATATTATGGTTGGAAACCATATAATATAATGGTGGTGGTTATTACAAAAAATAGTTACAAACTATAAGTTATAAGTTTTTGAATGGAAATATATTTTATTAATGATAATGGATTATATAATACAATGTATTATAATGGATGGTGGAAAAATAATACAATATAATGAATCATGCATGCATACATGCAACTATAGGTTATATACCAAATTTAATGATGGATAATATTAAAGAAAAATAACGAATTAAACTTAACAGTCGAAATATTTTGACATACGAGTTTTAGTAACAAGCCGACTGGTTTAAAGAAACCCGTAACAAATAACTGTAGAAATCCGGGGATGAACTGTCGGGGTTACTTTTTATTCTGAGATACCGGATGTAGTTAGTCATGGAGACTGACTTATAGTTTTATTACCGTTTAGATCATACTTCAGACGGAGGCGCTTGACGAGCTAGTGGTCTACACTGCGCATCCTAGGTCTTGGTGAACGGTATGTAAAGGGGTTTGATCCGGGTTGTCCTAAGGAATTCCTTGGGCTCGGATTTGGTTGATATAACTTGTGTGTTAAGTGTTTTGGATATATGTATGTGATTGAGTGTTACTGCATTAATTATTTATGCACGAGCGTCCTATGGGACTAACACTACGTCGACTATAGATCGACTTATATAAACATACATATACGTTATTGTGATGACAAGACGGTTACTTGATATAATACCATAGTATTAATATTAAGTATATGGCAACCTATGTAAAACACTTAGGAACGAGTCACGACATTGTCGGTCTCTAGAGCATGGATCTCGAACATGAATATAACCTAGATTATTCTAGGTATGCATGAGACCCATTGGGCAGCTAACTAATAAATTATATTCTCCATAAGACTAAGAGCATATCTTAAACATTATGAGAGAGAGAGAGATGGTATGAGTTGAGGTGAGGAATCCCGCTAGTTTACGAACTACTTGGTTGCGCATTTGTGATCACTGAGGGGTTCCCGATCGGGTTCCGCTCCAGGTTTATACCCAACGAGCCCTAATTGGATTGTGGGTCAGGTGGCTACGACCTTTTATATGGACGCCTTACGAGGTAAAGTGAATAGTCAGGGGCCTCCGGACTCTGGCGAAATGAGCACATTTGTGTGTACGGGAGGACTACTGTCCATGGTGAGATTATCGGGTTGTCTCAACATGACGCCCAACTGGTATTAATTAAACATGGTTTGGATGGGGCCTTAAAGGCCAAGGTAAATTAAATATGGAAACCGTACGCTACGGCGATTGTACACTGTACATTATACTGCAATTATTTCAATATGTTCGACTATACAACTGTTGTTTGAGATATTAAATGAATGTTTGGATGGATGGTTATGTATATTTATGCATATATTACAGTATTGTTTATAACTGTAAAATGGTAAAGCATGAAACCAATCTAATAATAAGATGGTTAAGATGACTAAGTGACCATTAGGGTCCAGGCCCGGTATACTCAGCGTCGATCGCTGATACTACACCATTATGCAGGTTGTTGATTATTGTCGAAGCCGTAGTGCGGGAACAGGGTAATTAGAGTTTATTTTGAATACCGCACAGGGAGTTTGTTTGTATAACAATGAAGATGGTGAATTGTATTATGGTACGGTTATGTATATTTGGGATTGGGTAGATGCTTACTTGTCGACATTTATGGTTTATGGACTAAGAATGATGTATAGGAAGTTATCTCGTTATCACAACAGTTAGCGGTTTGTTTATGTTGGTTGTTGGATATAGTTTGGCTTCGTTACTCGCATGGGCGAGTAATGGCCAGTGACACCCGAGTGAGTATTGTTGTTGTTATTATTTCTTCCGCTGTAAGACGTTTTATTTATTGCTACGAGAGAGTTATTACGTGATTATGGAGAGGGGTGTCACAAGGTGCTACACGCACGGGGTCCTCTTCGAGGAACCCACGCCCTGACGACCAGTCAGAGCCGGCCCCCACCCCACTCCGACCTGATGGCTTCCGATCTGCTGCCGCCCGGACTTGGTATGATCAGGGCGGGTCCTTCGTCATTGAGAGGGCGCATCACAGCAGTGGCATCAGCTGCCACTGGGCTTACAGACATATTTGGTGGTATTGGCACCAGCAGTATCCTGCGCATGGGCGAGGGTGTCTTCTCACCGGACCTGGTACGGGAATTTTTATGCCAATGCTGTGGCATCAGACACGACAAACATGATCACATCCTATGTGCGCCAGCTCCATGTTGAGGTAACCCCTAAGACTTTCAGTGTTTTTTACTCCTCCCGGACAATGATGTGACCCATCTAGATTTTACGGAGGACGAGCTTAGGCAGAGTAAGTCTAGGTGGTTACAAGAGGTCGGGAGTACTACTCGCCGACGGGTGAGGAGAGTAAGACCGTATTCCCATATGCTCTCCTCCCCTCCCTTCCCCAGAGGACCCTTGCAAAGATCCTCAGTCATCAGATCCGGCCTCATGCCGGAAATGATGATTCTGACGAGGATTGCGTTCTCCTCGACTACCTCCTGGCCTCACCACATCCACCATCTCAGCAGCTCTCGCTCCCTTTCGTGATGTTTAGGCAGATGCATAGGGTGGTGACTTATTTGAGGACGACGAAGAAGAAGATCACCCCTATCTTCCCCATATTTATTCAGTATCTTGCCGCCACCCTCCCCAGGAGATCTTCACTGATATTGAGGTGAGGGAGGGGGAGACACCCATCTCCGTCGGGACCTTCAGGAGATGGGGCTTCTTACGCCTCGATGACGGCACTGGGTGAAGGGCAGCTCGGGCCTAGGATCAGAGGCACCTCTGTGAGTTCCAGCTCTACTCCGGCGGCCACTGCTACCATGGAACCTCTCATACCCCTGATAAGTGCAAAACATATAGACTTATTAAGGTTTAATCACCTTATAATTTGCAGCATTTTAAGTAATGTTTCTCACTTATCTTGGTTTTTTTCTATAATTATGTTGTGATATTAACTGATGTATTATATGTGTTAAATGTAGAAAAAATGCCATATAAATACATATATCAAAAGGGATTAAAAAGAGTCACGCGAGATGCACGCGATTGGCCTTATTTCTGTGGCACGTCCGTGCCGTCTGTGGAACAAAGGCCGGACAGGAGTAGAGACATCCGTGCCCGTCCGTAGAGAAAAGGCCGGACAGAAGTGAAGAATGGTGTGTCCGTGGAATAAAGGGCGGACAAGGGACAACGCGTCCGCGGATTTAAACACGGACAAGGGCCGGACTAGCCACAACCGTGCCCTGTCCGCGGAAATAAACCCGGACAAGAGACAACGCGTCCGCGGATTTAAACACGGACAAGGGCCGGACTAGCCACAACCGTGCCCTGTCCGCGGAAATAAACCCGGACAAGAGACAGCAGCGTGTGAGACGTCCGAGGATTAATCCAAGGACACAAACAAGGACGTGTGTAAATATACAATCCAGATCCAGAATTAGACGCGATTGATTTCGGCGCCTACAAACATATCTATCTACTCTCACCAATATCAGGCGCCGCAGCACACCTTAAATTCCTCACACGGTGTTCCCTCTGTCTTCTTCCTCTTCCTTTCTTCTATAAAACCCACGCCCCATTTATCTTCTCCAGTGTTCCCTTGCAGGATCCAATCTATCCATCATCGATCCACTACACCACAATTCACACGTTCATCCCATTTCTCTTCTCCCGTCTTCTCCATTTATTTTCTTTTCATTCCACCATATCCACCTCTAGTCCTACGTATTCAAATAGAAGATCAAACTATTTAATATGTTAGGCTAGAATATGCATACTCTGGGAATGGTTATTATGTGTTTGTATTAATTATGCAATATGTTTACTGGTTTTATTTAAATACAGTTTGTTACGATTAAAGCTTATCTCTCGCCTTTTTAATAAATGTCATGAGTTTATTAAATTGCTTTACTAAATCTATTTTAATCTGATCAATGATAAATAGATAGGTTAATTAAGCCGTAAATCTGGAGGAAACTTGTTTTCATCGGATAAGTTAGTACTCAGATGCAAAAATAATTTCTCATATCTAAACCGTCCGTTTACATGTGTTTTGCTTGAGTTTTCATCAGACCTTGCATTTTCTGGTAAACGAGTTCTTATGAGGCTATGATTTAGTCCTTAAGATAATAAGAGGAATTTTGCCAAACAATTATAATTAAGCCAGTAGACATAGCATGAAAGAGCAGATTATATTAACCTGACCCAGAGTCCCATTTAATTTACCTATTTACTTAGTTTATTTTATCTTTCCTTTCTATTTGTAAAAACAAGTCAAATAATCCCCCTTTTTGTGACAAAGCTTAGGTACTTAATAATTCCCCTTAGTCCCACGGTTTGATATCCGGTCGCTTACACTTGACTATACTACTGCGACCGGATTTGTTTGCAGCCCGACGGTTATTTTGAGTTTTTAATTTCTTTTCATTTGTTTTAATTACACTATTCCAACCACCCACAATAAACAGTCTGCAAAATGGCGCCGTTGCCGGGGACTAGATTTATTCTAGTCCCTAATCCCTGGATTATTCACCTGTTATATTATAATATTGTGTTTTCTTTATTCTGTTAATATTACGTCTATATTATTTTGTCTGTTGTTAATATTAATTATCTACTATATTTTGTTTATATTATTATGTTTGTTCTTTAATCTAACTTCTAACATTTTAATTTTCTGTAAATTAACTTCTAACATTTAAATTTCAGCAAATTAACTTCTAACATTTAAATTCCAGTCATTTAAATTTCCTGTCAATTATTTTCAGCAATCTAACTCCTAACATTTAATTTTCAGCAATCTAACTCCTAAAATTTAATTTTCCTAACATTTACTTTTCTGTCATTTAATTTCGTGTCATTTTATTTCTTGATGTTTCATTGTTTACGGTTTAATTAAATAAAAAAACGAAGTTAAGTTGTGTCCGGCCTTAAAAAGCCGGACACAAACACGGACGCACTAAGAAAAACAAAAAAAAAGAACGGGACTTACGTCCGCCTTTAAAAGGCCGAACGCAAGTCGGAAGGGAAATAGAGGCGTCCGCCCTTATTAGGGCGGACAGAAACACGGACGTTGAAACAAACAACGCGTCCGCCCTTATTTCCACGGACGCAAGGACGGACGCGCTGTTATTCTAAAAAAAAATATAGGGCTTCTTCAACCCCGATGCCCAGAAACCAAACCCATCTTCCTCCTCCTCTCGGCGCTGCTCTTCTTTCGCCACCACCACGAACGCTACGCACCCAAGGCCAGCACCAACGCCGTCGACGCGCGCATTCCGACGCCGCCCTCCACCACCGGCGACAACCAGCGACGCACCACCACGCCCACGCTTCTGATACCAACAAAACAGTTCTGCTGTCTATACATGTTTTTCTTTTCAGAAAACAATTTTATATTCAAACATATAGCTGAACTCGCATATGGAAAGCAACCTCAGTTGCTTTGGAAATTTTTATATCTCCGGTTGAACACTTGCGTGAACTTAAGTGTGAGGAACGTCTCACCCCTACCAAAGCTTTAAGTGTGAGGAAGGGCGCCTTCCTCAATCTACGATACAAGGGGAGACTCAGTTCTTTCTTTATTATATTAATGTTCAACCTATCTGACATTTAAGCTTCTCTATTAATTTAATCCTTTATGAGTCTGTCATATTTTGAAAGGTCCTTTTTCTTGAAATAATTTTGAACAATGAGGACATTGCTCCTCTCAAGTGTGAGGAAGTAGAGACCTTTCCCTGAAAATATGACAGTTGTTCGTTAATGCCACACTCGCTTTTTGCTACTCTAATTGCCAACTTTTTTGAAAAAATGAGATAAAATAATTGTATAAGTTTTTGAAGCTATGTCAAGTGACAACTGAAATAATCGTTTTGTTTAAAGAGTTTGTATAAAATTATTTTCAATCAAAATACTCTATTTTCACTCAAAATACGATAGATCTGCTAATTGTAAAAACCAATTTAGTTTAGCTTGGGATTATGGAAATGATTGGAAAGTTAGGAAAGAAAAGGATAAAGACAAGGTACTCCGCTGTTTATGAATTTTTCTAAAACCAAAAACAGGCCTCGTTTATCCGGTTACTAAGTTCTTCGGGGTGCTTTAACACCTATCTACCTAAGGTCTCGTGATCTGGGATAGAAGACCCAACACCGCTACAAGGATAGAGAGAAAAGTCTGGGGTACAGAAAAATAATGCAATAAAAAAAATGTTTGTTTAGTATGTACATTTCTACATTCAAAAAATGATGAAAGCAATAAATTGCAATTTATATTTATAAACATGAGTACGTGGTGTTGAAAGGTATTGCGGAATAAGGCATTACTTCACACCCCTTGTCATCCCGGTTTAGAGAAATGAAATTGGAGGAAAATCCCTGGTTAATCTAACTTGTTTTCTGCAATCTAGTTTTTCTATGCTTTTATTAAATTGTTCTTCTTCACTGTTTGCAAAAACCTACTTCTCAGAGCAGAATTATTCTTTTAATTGTCACTTTGTGTAAATCCCTTCTACACTTATTTAATCTTGTTTTATACTACGGCTTAGAGATAATTATATTCCTTATTTTGCTTGAGGACAAGCAAAAGCTTAAGTGTGAGGAAGTTTGATAAGTGGAAAACATATAGACTTATTAAGGTTTAATCACCTTATAATTTGCAGCATTTTAAGTAATGTTTCTCACTTATCTTGGTTTTTTTCTATAATTATGTTGTGATATTAACTGATGTATTATATGTGATAAATGTAGGAAAAATGCCATATAAATACATATATCAAAAGGGATTAAAAAGAGTCACGCGAGATGCACGTGATTGGCCTTATTTCTGTGGCACGTCCGTGCCACGTCCGTGGAACAAAGGCCGGACAGGAGTAGAGACGTCCGTGCCGCGTCCGTAGAGAAAAGGCCGGACAGAAGTGAAGAATGGTGTGTCCGTGTCACGTCCGCAGAATTAAGCACGAACAAGAGAAGAGAAGAAGACCGTGTCACGTCCGTGCCACGTCCGTGGAATAAAGGGCAGACAAGGGACAACGCGTCCGCGGATTTAAACACGGACAAGGGCCGGACTAGCCACAACCGTGGCCTGTCCGCGGAAATAAACCCGGACAAGAGACAGCAGCGTGTGAGACGTCCGAGGATTAATCCAAGGACACAAACAAGGACGTGTGTAAATATACAATCCAGATCCAGAATTAGACGCGACTGATTTCGGCGCCTACAAACATATCTATCTACTCTCAGCAATATCAGGCGCCGCAACACACCTTAAATTCCTCATGCGGTGTTCCCTCTGTCTTCTTCCTCTTCCTTTCTTCTATAAAACCCACGCCCCATTTATCTTCTCCTGTGTTCCCTTGCAGGATCCAATCTATCCATCATCGATCCACTACACCATAATTCACACGTTCATCCCATTTCTCTTCTCCCGTCTTCTCCATTTTATTTTCTTTTCATTCCACCATATCCACCTCTAGTCCTACGTATTCAAATAGAAGATCAAACTATTTAATATGTTAGGCTAGAATATGCATACTCTGGGAATGGTTATTATGTGTTTGTATTAATTATGCAATATGTTTACTGGTTTTATTTAAATACAGTTTGTTACGATTAAAGCTTATCTCTCGCCTTTTTAATAAATATCATGAGTTTATTAAATTGCTTTACTAAATCTATTTTAATCTGATCAGTGATAAATAGATAGGTTAATTAAGCCATAAATCTGGAGGAAACTTGTTTTCATCGGATAAGTTAGTACTCAGATGCAAAAATAATTTCTCATATCTAAACCGTCCGTTTACATGTGTTTTGCTTGAGTTTTCATCGGACCTTGCATTTTCTGGTAAACGAGTTCTTATGAGGCTATGATTTAGTCCTTAAGATAATAAGTGGAATTTTGCCAAACAATTATAATTAAACCAGTAGACATAGCATGAAAGAGCAGATTATATTAACCTGACCCAGAGTCCCATTTAATTTACCTATTTACTTAGTTTATTTTATCTTTCCTTTCTATTTGTAAAAACAAGTCAAATAATCCCCTTTTTTGTGACAAAGCTTAGGTACTTAATAATTCCCTTAGTCCCACGGTTCGATATCCGGTCGCTTACACTTGACTATACTACTGCGACCGGGATTTGTTTGCAGCCCGACGGTTATTTTGAGTTTTTAATTTCTTTTCATTTGTTTTAATTACACTAGTTCCAACCACTCACAATAAACAGTCTGCAACCCCCAGTGATGAGCATCCCGCCAGAGATGCAGACCATGATGGACTCCCTACTCCAGCAGCAGCAGAGGATGGAGCAACGCTTTGGGGGGATGGAGCAGCAGTTTGGGGATGTACGACAGCAGGTCGGGGATGTCCAGCAGCACCAGGTGCGCATGGAGGGACACATAGATGACATCCGCCAGACTCAGTGGCACCTCCAGACTGAGCAGACTTCCCTCCGCGACACCCAGACTATGCTCACAGAGCGCTTGGAGCGCAGTGATGCTTTTCAGCGAGAGACTGCTCAGTTCATGGCACAGGCATCTGCTCACCAGAGAGAGGCATCAGTTCATCAGGCCCAGACTAGCCAGCTCTTACAGATGCTCATGGCCCAGATGGGAGCGAGACCTCCACCACCACCACCGCCTCAGTGACCGTCACCCTATCTTTACTGCTTTCTTTTCTTTTGTTTGTTTTTCTGTACTTTTCTTTTTCTTTGACTTATTTAACTTTTGTTTGTTCAAACTAACAGTAAAACACGAGACTGCAGGTGAAGTGGTAATGATTATATTAGGCAGTGTTTTCAATTCTTAATTGCTAAATTACATGTTTCTCTGAGCAGTGCAACGTTCTTAAACGATTAATTTACATGTTACCTCTACTGCGAAATAAACGGCTATAAGTGCAGGAAATGGAACCACACTACTTGCGAACGTCTGCTAAGCTTGAATGATGGGGAGTTTTCTTTCTCTAAATATTACTCATACGATTCACATATTCCCTGTCGTTCGCGTTAATGCACTTTATTCTATGGTTGTACATGCCAGTGAAAAATTAGCAACTTTTACTCTGCACCACACGCATATTGTCCGTGACTCATGAGGAATATCTCGACCCCTGCAAAACTTCAAGTGTGAGGAAGAACATCTTCCTCAATCTATAACACCAGGGGAGTCTCAGTTCCAACTTTAACATAGTGATGTTCCGCTTTTGCTTGCGTTAAGGGATAATTATTGCGTATGCATCCACTATGAGTATAGCATGTTTTGAAAGCTCTTTTAACTGCTTTTCTTTTATGACCAATGAGGACATTGCTCCTCTAGAGTGTGAGGAAGGAAAGACCTTTCCCTGAAAACATGCTAGTTGTTCTTTGATGCCACACTTGCTTTTTGCTACTCTAATACCTGTGCACACTGAGTGAAATTGAACCAAGTGGAAACCGTAGTTATCTTTTTGCTTGATGAGGTTTGTATAAATAATTTTATTTAAAAATACTCTCTTTTCACTAAAATCTGGTAGATTGGCTAGTTGTGGAAACCAGATTATTTTAGCTTGGGATTTTAGAAATGAAGTGAATGTTTGGAATGAAAAGGATAAGGCAAGGTACTCCACTGATCAATTTTTTTTTCCTAACAATAGCAGGCCTTGTCTATTCGGTTATTAAGCCTTAAGGGTGCTTTAACACCTATCTACCTAAGGTCTCGGGATCTGGGATAGTTGGCCCAACACCATCTCAAGGATAGAGAGAAAAGTGTGGGTTACGGAATAACTCTGCAAAAATTTTCAATATTAGCTTGTTTTATACATAATTCTTGAAGAAGAATGCTTTCGCTTCCAGAAGAGATAATTGCAGTTAAATTTATTCTTTTGATCATGAGTGTGTGGTGTTGAAAGGTATTGCGGAATAAGGCATTACTTCACATCCCTTGTCATCCAAAGGTTAGAGGAATGAAAATTGGTGGAAAGTCCCAAGCTAAGTTAACTTGTTTTCTACAATCTAGTTTCTCTAAGCTTTTACAAAATTGTTCTTGCTTAACTGTTTGTGAAAACCTACCTCTAGAGAGCAAGATTATTCTTTCATTTATCACTTTGTTTGATTTCGCCCTGCACTTGTTTAATTTTGAGATTATTTAACGTTTTTAGAGATATTCTTATTCCTTATTTGCTTGAGGACAAGCAGAAGTTTAAGTGCGAGGAAGTTGATAAGTGTGAAACATATAAGCTTTTAAGGGCTTAATTACCTGATAATCTGCTACAATTTAAGCAATGTTTCCCACTTATTTTGTGTTTTTCCTAAGAATAATGTTTTGATATAAATTGATGCATTCTATATGTAAATATAGGAAAAACCCAGAGAAATGAAGACATTACATCATAAGGGTTACAACACAACAAACGGGGAACAAATCAGGAGAAGAGACACAAAAAATTGTCACGTCCGGGTCAACTTGGCCGGACGCAAATCCGGACGTCTCATGTCTGGATCCGGACGCAAGTCGGACGTGACCCGAGATCCAGCTCCAAGAGTTCTGCGTCTTGTCCGGATCCGGACAACGATCCGGACACAACCCAAGTTTCAGATCCAAAACCGCCGTCTCACGTCCAGATCCGGACACAGATCCGGACGTCACACAGAAATGAAAAATAAAAACGCATCGCGTTGATAATCGGGCTTTCGGTGCAATTATCAGCCGAGCGGCAGTTTAGCCCACACTTCCCCTAAATTAAGGCACGACCATGCTCAATTAATTTCCCTAACTCACCACACCATTAACCTATGTTTTGATTCTAAGCCTATATAAACCCAGCTCCTATTTCATTTCAATTGGTGCCGGACTTGTGAGTCTAACTCCTTTTCTCCCTCTCTACATAGCCTCTCATCCACGATAATCCTTCATCTCCATTCATAAATCTTCATCCGTAACCCTTCCCCCTCACTCACAGACAGAAACTGCTCACGGCGCTGCATGTACCCACGTCCGGATTGACGTCCGAATCCGGACAGGCGCAGGACAAGGCGTCCAGATCTACGTCCGACCCAAGACAGCATGACGTGACACAAAAGAGAGTGGACACGGCGACGGCTTCTAAAATCAGTTTTTCTGCTAAATCCCTCTATCCTTATGCTGTTTATATTGAGCATTGTTATTTTGTTTATGGCTGAGTAGTCACCTTCATTTCGGTTTACTATGTATCTCTAGATTCATTATTTTGGAACCTTTGTGATGTTCTGCAGTACTTTAGAATAAAGTTCTTTTCCCTTATGAATTCCTAAACTTCTTAATCTGATCAATTATTGAGTTTATCAGTTTGTTAGCATATAAGTGAGAACTGCGGCTATTAATAGACTATAAGGAAAAGAACCAGTTAGTATAGAGATGGTAATTGAAATACCCCGAACTTAAATATAGGGATTAAAATTAATCTAATACGTATTTAAGGGCCTAATGACGCCTAAGTAATATTGGAAAGGAAAAATAAATCCAAAAGAAATGAAGAGATGCTTAAAAAGCGAAAAACGCTAAATAAGCGTTAAATAACCATAGGAGGTATGAGACCTCGGTTAGCGTATTATATGGATTCTAAAAGTTTAATAAGACCCAAATAATATATGGGAACAACTCCCGAAGAAAACGGATCCAAATAAGGTATTAAAACGCTAATAGAGCTTTAGAGCACGTTTTTCGAGGAAACCCGAAAACATGACTCTAAGTGGTCAAACAGACCCATAAAAATTATAAACCATTAAATAATAATTATTAAGCATTTATGGGAGCTTATTAGTCAATAAAAATAAAGAAACAAGAAAATTCTGGAAAACGGGCCCGATTAGTGAATAGTACCTAAACCGAGTAAAATAATGAGCGTTTTCTGTAAAAGACGAAAAACGCTCCAAACAGTAGTAATATGAGGGCCGGTTTTTAATGGGTAAATTAACCCCTCACACACACATGTAACTAGCTAACTAAATAAGAGAGCAAAAAGCAAAAGTAATAAAGTAAAAACTATTTTACCCCCACTTACTCTCTCACCTCCCTTATTTCACTCATCTCTCTCCCATTTCTCCCTCTCTCACGGATTTCTCCCCCCTCTCTCCTCTGGTGTGGCAATTTCAAAGCTCCACATGAGCTCCAATGGCAACCTCATCTTCCCTCCATGCTCTACCTCCATTTGAGCTCCAATCACAAAAATAACTACATATTTGAACTCCCCTCACTCTCCTCTACACTTCCCTCTTTTCGGAATTTCAAAATGAGGAAGTTCATTTTCGTGGGTATACCCCATTCAAAGAGAAAAGCACACCATTATGGAGCTTGGAGTCTCCTCTTTCCAACAAGGTAAAAATCTCCATGAAAACCTTAAGTTTTCTTCATCTCCTTTGGTAGCCGATTTTTACCCTTGTGTAATGCCTTGTTCTCTCTCTCTCTTTTGAGCATAATATCAACCTAGCAATGGTGGTGGATTCACCTTCTTGAACCAAGGGCTAAAACCCCTTCTAAAACACTCCAAAGGTAAACCCTAGAAATCTTGCTTTAAACAATTCATTGGACTAGCATTAATTTAAGGGTTAGTATATTAATTGTAGTTGTTTTGTGTTCATTGGGTGATGGGGGAGTTTGGCAACTCCATTCCCCACATGGCCGATTTGGGCAAAAAGAGAGAAGGAGAAGTGGAAAAGGAATGAAGGAATTGTAAGCTCAAGGTAAGGGCTCTCTCCTAAGGTTAAGATTTAATGTATTAGAGTAATGGGAATGGGTAACCAATTTAAAAGAACCTAAACTATGGTATTAATATTGGAGTTTATGAAGTTTTGAGTATTAGGGAACTAGTAAGTAAATTGTAGGCCTTAGAGCCAAGTATATTGTGTATGAGTATTGGTATTGATGCATGATGAGTATTGATGTATTGTGATGGTTTGTATAGCTTTGTGTGCTGGTAGGACCCTTGTATGGGTGTGGCTAGATTAGGAATGAATTTGATGAAAAAGTGGGTTTGAGAAGTAAGGAAAGTAGGTGTGAACTATGGTGAAATTTGGTAGGAAATTATGTATCAAGCAATGACTTGGTGAATGGGAACCAAGGTGTATATTGATTGGTAGATATGTTTAGTAGTGATGAAGAGGTAGTTGTAGTATGAGAAACAAGAAGTGTAAAATCTGTAGCAATGTGTGTAAAAATGCCTTGGAGAAGTTAGGAAAAATTAGTGTGTTGGAATTGGTGAAATGAATGTTGGACTTGGATATAGATGGTACAATTGCTTTGAAATGAATTTGGCATGGTAAGAGGAGGTATTTGGGATGCTAGGAGTGACATTGGTAGAGGAAGTATTGGATGGTAGAAGTTGGTTTAAAAATCTGTAGCAATGAAGAAAGAAAATAGGTATAAGTGTTGGAATGAAGTGAGGAAAATTGTGTAAGTGGATTGATGGATTTGGTAAGGAGTTTGGTGGATGAACTAAGGCAATTTGGAGGGCCTAGGTAGTGTTTAAACATGTGGGATTACATGTAGGAAGATTGGAGAAACAATGGGCAAAGTATGGAACTGAAAACAGAAATAAAAATGCAAATACTGGGCCGGACCGACCTTGGGACCGAACTTGCAAGGTCGGTCGAGCCCAGATTTACAAAGACGGGAAAGCTTTTGGAATGGACCGAACTTGCGACCGGACTTGCAAGTTCGGTCGGACCAGAGAAATTCTCCCGTCTGTAACCTACTGGAATGGACCGACCTTGCGACCGGACTTGCAAGGTCGGTCGACTCAAAAATTATCCGTCTTGTAAGCTACTGGAATGGACCGACCTTGCGACCGGACTTGCAAGGTCGGTCGGGCTAAAATTTTCCGTTAAGTAACTCACTGGAATGGACCGACCTTGGGACCGGACTTGCAAGGTCGGTCGGCCCTATATTTCCCAGCGTAATTTCTTACTGACTTCGACCGACCTTGGGACCGACCCTGGGTAAGGTCGGTCGAGTCAAAACTTACAAAAAAAAAACTATAAGACTATGGTTAGTATATATATATATATATGTATATGTATACCCACCTATACATATGTGCATAAATATGTAAGTATACCATTGTTAAGCAATGCAAAGTAAGTAAGCAAAATGTAAGTATAAGAATGTTAAGACGTAGTAAGTATGAGTTAGGAAGCGTAAGGGTAACCGAATTAAATTAATGATAGTTAGATTAATTGTTCGGTTGTATGTATATCATAGGATTTGATTTGTGAACACCGGAGGAAGGTTGGGATACAAGTACAACGGTGAAAGGTATGATTTCTTCATGCCCTGTATCCTAATCTGGTTACCCCGATTTGTGTGCTTATTTGATCACCTAATAAAATAAATGCATGAATCGGACTATATTGCACTTACCTGTGCTTGTTTACATTGTTCTTGATATTTGTCTTGAACAATAGTTTGTATAATTCATGAAACATATGAATGATGATGAAGTGTATTGTATTTTGTAGTGTACTTGTATGTTGTACTGTATTTTGTATGGATGTGTATATGAGCCTTGTGTTATATTATTGTGGCTTGAATGGATGACTTCTACTAATTCCTAACTAACTAACTCCTAACTTAAGTGAGTAAATTGGAATGAGTAGAAGTCCGATATAGCTTCGGCCACGCGTGAGGATGCGGAGTCACAAGAGGTTGGCTGCAATTCCTGACTCTTAAACTGGTCCGCGGCCCAAATCCCTTAAATGGGTAGCATCCCGGATTGGTGAGTCAAGTAAATCCCGGAGGTGGGACGGAGTAGTCCCCAGGGCCGGAGGTCCCGACGACTTAACATGAGTAAGAGTAAGAGTAAGTAAGTAAGTATGAGTACGAGAATGAGTATGTATGTGTATGTAGGAAGTAACGATTAAAAGAGTAATCTCCACCTGATTAACCCGGGTGGACCAATGAAGCTAACAAGTATTGTATATTGTGTATGTAATGTGTATGTGTAATTCGGAAAAAGGTAAGTATGTATTGAATGGTTATGTTGTACTTCTTGTATGTAATGAAGTGTATGTATGTGTGTATGTCTTGCGTAATGTATTGTAATATTATGTATAAGAGCATGTATGCATGTATGTTTGAATGAAATCAACCGCATGTATTCGACCAAGTGGTTGGCGTACCCTCACTAGTACGCGGGGTATGTGGTTATCATGCGCAGCGAAAGCTGACCCCCTAGGGGGAACGTTTTTAGTGTGCAGGTACCCGAAGCGGATGTGGTCAAGGTAAGAGACCGGTGGCACACCCTTGTACTTAGAAGGTAAGTAGTTGTGAGGAATGGGTAGATGTAGACTCTTAGTGAGTATGTATGAACTTGGAAGAGACATTACAATTGTATAAGGATCCTAGTAGACTCGGTTAAGTATACTGTATTGTATGGATTATGGAGGAGTAAGTATTGAATGGAGCATTGCTGTATTTGTTTGATGAATGGAGTATGTATTATAGATGTGTAGTACTCGGGATTCCGGTCCATCAGACCAATGCTGTATGTAGAAGAAGTAGCCTTGTTAGTCACGTGGGTGACTAACGGCATTGTACCACCTATTGTATGTAAGTATGTATCCGCTGCGTGTATCTGATGTGTAAGGAGATTGGACGGTAAGCAATGTATTAATGGTAGGGGTGTTACAAAAAGGGGTATCAGAGCGAAGTATCGCTCTGATGAATGGAAATACCGAGTTTAGGAATACCGAGTTAGGAATTAGAAGCTTAGGGCTAAGGGCTGAGTGTTAGCATTAGAGATATGCTAGTTAGGAACTACCGGTGAGTACCGGATACCTACGATACCAGACCCGCCCTCCACTAACCCTACTGTATAACTGGGGAAAGAATGCCAGAGAGATGGAAAGTCCTCTCATACTCGGGAAAACCCGATCTGGCAGTTGTGAAGCCGTCACACAGCAAACAAGAACCGGCGTATGGTAGATTCCAAGGATTGGAAGACCCAGAGATGGATCCCGGTTGAACAACAATACCCGCACTTAATAGCGGTGGAATGAGCACTCCAACCACGCGGAGGCTGCAACTTACAACAGCATGGGGCGACGTGCTTAGCAGTCGCGAAACCTAGCTAACCAACCAGCAGCAGGAAAGGAGCACTAACCGTGCAACGAAATGGAAAAGGAGCAGTAATGGAACCCGAGACACAAGTTGCGGGACAACAGTAATAGCCAAGCAACACCACTAACGGTATGCTAGCTGGCTAAGGACATAGTCGGGAGTGATTGACTCCAAAACTACAACGCCAAATAGGTTACAAACCTGGCCAACATAGCTCCGACAGCTACAAGAACATTCACAAGCTATAAGCTGATGCAACTACAACCGCAGTACCTAAACAAGGAAGGCTCAGTGACCGCCACAGATGTGTGGGAACGAGCCACAAGGAATGACACTAAACCAAATAGAGTGGGAATCTCCCAGGATTGGAGAAGTACCCAGATCTACGACAGCCATGTCTAGACCACCAAGAAGCTACCTAAGGGATCGAGTATACCAATTATAGATCGATAAGATCGAGGGAAGAGTAAACAAGACTATCAAGTACCAGTGAAAACCATACCGTGACCGGTGTAGCTTTATCCAAAAACCACCGATACCACGCACTTGCCAAGGCAAGTGCAGTAAAGACGGAGATATGTAAAGGAACACTAACACGTCACAAGTACATAGTAATGTACGGTGAAATACCCCGTAATTAAAAACAGTGATTAATTAGGCTAATTATATTTTTAAAAGCTTAATTACACTAAAATAAATACGAGGGAACAAATCCCGAAGAAAAAGGACCTTTAAAATGGGTTAAAAGCATAAACGAACCTTAAAGCGCGTTTTTCGAGGAAACCGGGAAAACGTGACTTTAAGCAGGTCAAACAGGCTCGTAACAATTTTGGTCAATTAAATAGTCACTAATAAATATTAGTGGGGCCTTAGAACCAATAAAATTAATTAAACAAGAAAATTCTGGAAAACGGGTACCGGTTAGTGAAAACTGTAACAGCCGGTAAGTTGTGGGGTGAGAACGCAAATAAAGAAACTTAATGTGTCCACTTTTGTAAATAAAAATCAAAAATTGGAGTGTGTGTGAGTGTGGGATCGAGAGCCCTTCTCTCTCACTCTCTTTATGCTCTTTATGTGCTAAAAGACAAAGGGAATAAGTAAAAGCAAAAAAAATAACCCTCTCTCTCCTACCCCCACTCCTCTCTCACGATTTCTCTCACCTCTCTATTCTCTCTTCTTCTTCCTCCTGCGATGGATATGGAGTTTTGAAGAACCCCACAAAACTCCTCACTTCTCTCCTCTCTTTGAGCACTCAAACCTCCTCCAAATCCAATAAAAATTATACCATTGCAACCCCCTTGCAAAGGAGAACGTTTTCATCCTTTCAAAAATCCAAAAGCTCAACTTTCATTTTGATGGGTGTTCCCCATTTGAAGATTCAAGTCCACCATTAGAAGCACCTTCACCTCCTTATCATCTTAAGGTAAAAAGAATTTCAAAAATCCATCATTTCTAGCCCTTGTTTGCATTATAAGAATTTCCATGTTTTGAACTCTTGGTTCTTCTTGCTCCAGCCGATTTTGGCTTCTCCATTGGGCTAGGAATATTGTTCTCTTGCTAGTCAAGAACTTCATTCACCCATTGAAAGGTAATACTCTTGTCTAAACCCTAAAACATTAAATTCTAGGGTTAGTATAAAATAAATGCTAAATGGTATTGTATATGTGTATGGGCTGTAGCACTTTGTGTGTGGGAACCCCCATTGGGACCGAGAACAAAGGAGAAGAAAAGAAGAAAAGGAAAGGAATGGAAAGAAAAAAAAACTAGCAAGACAAGGTAAATGCTCTTACCTTGTGTTAGTTGGTGTATTGTAATGTAACAGTTTTTAAGTAGTAAAATGAGTAATGTATTTGAGTAATGAGTAGTAGTAATGTAGTAGTGTATTGGAGAAGAGAATGTAACAGTTTTTGAAGTTTTAAATGATGGTTGAAACTTGGGAAAACATTGGGTAGTGAATGTGTATGTGTGCTGGAATTTCATGTGTTGTAGTAGTGTTGGATTGTGAGAATAATGTATTGTGTAAACAGGTTGTGAGAATGTGAACTTGTGAGCTGAAATAGTGTGTGGAGAATGTTAGAAATATAGGGGAGACCATGTCGAATTTTGTGTAGAAATGAGAAGACTTAAGTTGTTTAAGAAGAGGAAGTATTTGGAGAGTTTAAAAGGGATGTTTAGGGGCTTGTAACAGATTTTAGTATGAGTGTGTAAATGGGATGGAATTGGGTTGAGAGTTAATGTATTTAAGATGCTAAGAGTAGCATTAGTTGAGGGAGTATTGGAGTGTAAGAGTTGAGGTGAAAATCTGTAGCAGAATGAAGAAACCAAAATCTGTAGCATTAGTGTGAAGAAAACCAATGTAAGTGCTAGATTGAGATGATGAAAATTGGTGTAAGTTGTGTAGGAATTGAGTTGTAAGTTTGGGAGATGAATTAAGGTGATTTAGAGCATCAAAATGAGTGGTAACATGTTGGGAATGAGTAGGAAAGGATTGGGTGTGAATTGAGTAGAGTTTGAAGTTCAAAATAAGTAATTAAAATGGGTACTGCTAGACCGACCCTAGACCGATCCTAGCAGGGTCGGTCGACCTGAAAATCTGCAAACTCGGAAGTTTCTGCATCCGACCGACCTTGCTTGGGTCGGTCGAGTAGAAATTGGTAGTCGGAAATGTTTCTGCATCCGACCGACCCAGGGGACCGACTCTGTCTGGGTCGGTCGAGTGGGAATTTGTAGTGGGATTTCTTCTGTAACCGACCGACCCCATGGACCGACCCTGGCTGGGTCGGCCGGACTGGAAGTTCCAGTAATCGAAGTCTCTGCAGCCGACCGACCCATGGGTCCGACCCAGGGTGGGTCGGTCGAGTCAAACAAAAAAAAATGTTTTAACTATATGGTTATAGTAATCATATATACATATATATATGCCTCTATACACATATGCATATATATGTAGTAATACACCATTAATGAAGTAGTAATGGTAAGAAAGTAAGTAAATGGGTAAGGAAGCAAGTTTAAGAAGTAATAAGGAAAAGAATGGTTTCATAACCGAGTAAGAAAGCAATGAAGTAAGTACATTGAAAATAATGAAGGAGTAAGTAGATCAATAATAGATCATTGATCATACTACTTCATGTATGTATAGGAATCCCATAGTTGAGCTCCAAAGGAACCGGTAGTACCCTACGACGGTGAACGGTATGATTTCTTCATGCCCTGTATCCTAACCTGGTTACCCCGATTTGTGTGCTTATGTGATCACCAATAAGATAAATGCACGAATCGGACTTATATTGCACTTAATTGTGTTTGAACTATATTGTTCTTGTTATGCTCTTGAACATTTAGTTTGTGTAATTCATGAAATGTATGAACGGAAATGAAGTGTATGTGTGAGTATGAGTACTTGCGTATTGTATGTATGTATGGGAAGTAAGTATGGACTTCTACTAATTCCTAACCATCTAACTCCTAACATGAGTAATGAGTATAATGGAATGAGTAGAAGCCCGATATAGTTTCGGCCACGCGTGAGGATAAGGAAACACAAGAGGTTGGATCCGAATCCTGGCTATAATCTTTTCCATGGACCAAATCCCTTGAATGGGTAGCATCCTGGATTAGTGGGCCACCCTAAAGCCCGGTGGTGGGATGTAGTAATCCCTGCCCGGAGGTCATACCGACTTAACTGGAAGTAAAGTATGTAAGAAGTAAGTATTGTATTTGTATTGGTCTTGACTAGTGTAAGTCATTGACCCGGAGTAAAAGTATTGAACACCCGATTAACCCGGGTGTGTAATAAGGCTAACAAGACCTTGTATGTATTGGAGAATTGTATCTCCGTGATGCGGTGAGTATGGTAAGTATGAATGAATGACTTGTATTGTACTTCTTGTATGTATGTATGCTTGGTGAAATGAATGTATTGTATTGTATTGTATAAAGCATGTATGTATGTATGAATGAAACGAACCGCATGTACTCGACCAAATAGTCGGCGTACCCTCGCTAGTACGCGGGGTATGCGGTTATCATATGCAGCGTAAGCTGACCCCCTAGGGGGAATGTTTTTACTCCACAGGTACCCGCGAGGCGTGACGGAAGGGTAAGGACGGAATGTGACACTTTTTGGTAGATAGTAGGATGGAAATGGTGTACTGAGTTGTACACGGCTAAGGCCTTTTGTGTAGCCGGTGTACCATGTGGTACACCTTTTTGGATAATTGAATCATGATTGGATAGTAAGGAGAGATGTATAACTCTTAATTTTTGGGAAGTAGCACTGGATTGTAATTCGTATAACTTGGATACTCGGTAATCAAATGTAAGTTAAGTATTGGTGTTGTAAAGTAAGTAGTATGTATGTATTTCATTCTAATCATCAGACCGAAACGGTAAGTAGTAGTAGCCTTGTTAACCTTGGAGGGTTAACGGCGTTGTATCACCCGCCGGGAGTAAGTAAGTATTCCGCTGCGAGAAGGGTAAGTATGGGATTGATTAGAGGATAATGGACGGATTAGCGGTTGGGGTGTTACAAAAAGTGGTATCAGAGCGAAGTCTCGCTCTGATGATTAGAATCTTAAGAGTAGTGATTACCGAGTTAGGATTTCAACCGTCTTAAGACGGATATTTAGAAACCTAACTAGGAACTACCGTTAGCAATAACGGATACCATTAACGTCCGCAAGGACGATACCATTGTTGAATGAAGACCATGAGGTCATAGTATCACGACATCTAATGTAATCCACACTTGTTCAGATGTCAGGACGTGGTCCAGGTCGTCCCAGAGGAGGGGGCAACGAAGGACCGAGCGCGCAGACGATAGCTGAAATCGTCGCCGCCACGGTAGCACAGATGCTACCGGATGTAATCACGCTGTACAACAAACACAGCAAACCAGCAGCAACAACAGCAGCAGCCCCGACCCACCTCATCCCCGAGAAACGAATTGGGTAAAGCTGTCGCCGACCTTCGACCTCCATGCTTTAGAGGCGAGAGCGACCCCGCCAAGCTCGAGGCCTACCTCTCCGAGATGGAGACGGCCTTCGAGACACTTGAGACTCCCGCTGGAGTTCGAGTGAGGATAGCTGCGTATACCTCAAAGACGCGGCTATGGACTGGTGGAAGCTCGTTAAGGCCGAGCACATAGCTGATCCCGCATTCGGATGGGAAGCATTCACCTCTCCTCTCGATCTAAGTACTACCCCGAGCATGTCAAGACCAAGAAAAGGCTTGAGCTCGATGCACTAAAAATGACCGAGAAGATGACGGTTGATGAATATTACCGCACCCCTTCACCTCTCTTCTCCGACTTCTACCCGACCTTGGGTATACCGGCCAAGTCTTGGTCGACCGCTTCTACGGCGGATTGAGCCATCGACTCCGGTATGGCATGGGCTTCACACGGTTTACCTCCCTTCAGGTAAACAAGTTGAACCCTTAAAAAGCCATGAGTAATGTGAATTAGTATTCCCGTATGTAAATGTAACCTAATGCCTAAGTAATTCAGGAGTGTTACCACGCTGCATCTCGAGTTGAGATCACCTGCCAGCTAAGAGATGAGATGAAGCGCAAGGTGAGCGGCAAGGTAACCCCTCCGATGATCAAAACCAATCCAAACCTTGGAAGAAAAGGAAGGGGAAGCATCCCACATAAGAACACTTCCGGAGACGGCGGTGCCCATGCTGAGAAGGGCAAGGCAGCTGAGCCATTACAGATTGCCTACACCGCACCAGTGGCAGCGAAGCCACTGAGGTCTCAGCCCTACAGGGGTAAGAAACCGAAACCGAATTAGTACACTTGTGAATTTGTATGTATATAGAGTATTGTAAGTATACCGAACCTTGCTAACTTGGAAGCTATAGGTTCCGGATTTGGCCAAGGAAAGAACCAATCTGATGGCCGCAGCTACATCTGCCGTAACTGCAACAAGGATCATCCCGGCACAGATTGCCAAGGAAGGGAGATCCGCTGTTCACTTGTCAGAAACCGGGCCACCGTGCCAATGCATGCCCGGAGAACTCTAAGCCCAAGGGCAACTACCAGGGCTACAAGCAGCGTGAGGGCAAGGAGGTTGCATCTGGCGATGCTCATGCCCAGCACACCTCGCAGGGACAGGGATCCCGAGGTCCGCAGAAGGGCGCACCGCAGAGGCAGCCGGCCTTACACATCATAGACCGTGATGGGACCGGGACTAAGTCCGGCCCAGGTAATACTGAACCTTTAATCCTTGAAGAGCATGACTAAGTATTAAAGTAATTGTATGAATGAAAGCATGAATGCGTAAGTACTTGAAGTATGTAATTGAGCATGAGTAAGTAACATAGAAGTATGTATTGAGCATGAAATGAATTAGTAAGCCTAGAACTCACTCTAGATGGAATTTACCACCTTAGGGAAATTCCATATCAGTTACCCAATACCTTCAAACTCACCTCATGAAGAGACCGACATCGCCAATCACCACTTCAACAACGAACAGTGTCAGGTCATCCGCCCAGGTATGATCTTATTAAAAGGATACCTGACACCCGAAGCACAAGTTTCAATCATCCGACGATGCAACGAGTTAGGAATGGGTCCAGGAGGATTTTATACACCCGAATTCCCCGGTGGAGCTACAATGAAGCTGAAAATGATGTGCTTGGGAAAGGACTGGAACCCTTATACCAAGACATACCAAACACGCGAGCAGGAGACGGAGCAACACCTCCAGCAATACGCCCAGAATTCCAAACGCTTGTCACACAAGCTGTAGAAATTGCACAACAGTATGAAGATGAACCAATCCCTGCACTTGAAGCAGACCTATGTATCGTCAACTTCTATGAGAAAGAAGGACGACTTGGCTTACACCAAGACAAGGACGAGACAGCGGAATCTCTTGAACTAGGAGTGCCCGTAGTGTCTTGGTCCATTGGTGATGACGCCGTATTTTTGTATAGCGAGCGGAAGCGTGTGGACCTCGCAGAAAATTGGTATTGAGATCAGGAGATGTTCTAATCATGGGTGGAAAATCAAGGTTGCTGTATCACGGGATCCAGAAGATCAAGTTGAATACGGCACCACCGGCAATAATCAATGCCACACACATGAAACCAGGACGCCTGAACCTTACCTTTAGAAAGTATTAATCTTGTAGTAGCATGTAATCCAGTAGTAACGTGTATTAGAGACACAGTATGTATGATGGTTGGTTATTCAATAAAAGCAGTGTTGGTTATTAAATTCCACTTGCGTTCCACCATCTTTACTTATAATCTCATGAATCAATAGGTTGTGGACTCGGTACCGAAGGTAACCTGAGCATCCTCACCGAAGAACAAGCCGGCAAGAGCGGCACCATCTAACGGGAACCTTCCCAGTAAACGGCATCGAAGCCTCAGTATTATTCGACTCCGGCGCCTCTCACACCTTTATCGCCATCATCTTACAAGGTTGGGGCTAGACGCGATGAGCTACCAACTTCTTGGTTACTCTCCCATCGAAGGAGCGGGTACAGTGTACCAAGTATTACAAATCAGCCACCATTCAAATCAAAGGTGAAGCGTTTCCCATTTCCTTCATTGAATTCAACGGATTGGGATTCGACTTATAATTGGAATGAACTGGTTGGAGCGGCACAAGGGGAGAATCCTATGCGCCGAGCACCGATTGCTGCTCAAGAGTCCATCTGGGGTCACTGTTTCATACCGCCAGAGACCGAGAGAGCCTTCAACTACAGTCATCTCCGCCATGGCAATGTATCGGGAGCTCAGAAAAGGACATGAAGTGTATTTATGTCACGTGCAAGACCTGGAGAGAGATCCAGAGTTCAGTGACGAGGTAGCAGTAGTCTCAGAATTCCCTGATGTATTTCCGAAAGAGCTACCTGGTATGCCACCACAAGAGCAGTAGAGTTTGAAATCAACCTTGTACCGGGTACTGGTCCCATTGCTAGGGCACCATACCGTATGGCACCAGCAGAAATGGCAGAACTCAAAGAACAACTTGCATGATCTTCTCGACAAAGGGTTTATACGCCCGAGCGTATCACCCTGGGGAGCACCGGTCCTCTTCGTGAAGAAGAAGGACGGTAGTCTCCGCCTCTGCATCGACTACCGCGAATTGAATGCGGTCACCGTAAAGAATAAGTATCCATTGCCACGCATCGACGACCTGTTCGATCAGTAAGGGAGCTCGTCTTTTCTAAGATTGATCTCCGATCCGGTTACCACCAAATTGCTATCAAAGAGCAAGACATTGAGAAAACGCATTCCGAACAAGATATGGCCACTACGAATTCACGGTGATGCCATTCGGTTTGTCTAATGCACCAGCCAAATTCATGGACCTATGAATCGGTTATTCAGTGATCAGCTGGACACTTCAGTAGTAGTATTCATCGACATTCTTGTGTATTCGAAGTCACCAGAAGAGCATGAAAACCATTTGAGAAGAGTACTTGAGACACTGCGCGAGAACCAGCTGTATGCGAAGTTCTCCAAATGCGAGTTTTGGCTAGATCAGGTATCATTCCTCGGTCATGTCATCTCGAGCGCGGGCATTTCAGTAGATCCATCCAAAATCGAAGCAGTGCGATCATGGCCTAGACCTAAGACTGTTACCGACATCCGGAGCTTTCTTGGTTTAGCCGGTTATTACCGGAGGTTTGTAAAGGACTTCTCAAAAGTCGCTAAGCCCATGACGTCATTGATGAAGATGCACCCTTTGTATGGACAAAGGAGTGCGAGGTATCCTTCCAGAAACTAAAAGACTCATTGACCTCAGCGCCAATTCTCACACTTCCAGAGGGCACAGAGGGATTTGAGGTGTATTGTGATGCATCGGGCAAGGGCATGGGATGCGTACTCATGCAGCATGGCAAGGTAGTAGCCTATGCTTCTCGCCAGCTGAAAAAGCATGAGGAGAATTACCCGACACATGATCTAGAGTTAGGAGCCATTGTCTTCGCCTTGAAGATATGGCGACACTATCTCTATGGGGTAAGCATCACCATCTACTCCGACCACAAAAGTTTACAGTACGTATTCACCCAGAAAGAATTGAACCTAAGGCAGAGGAGGTGGATGGAGTTCCTCTCGGATTACGACATCAACCTCCAGTATAAAGAAGGGAAGGCAAACGTAGTAGCCGACGCCCTGAGTCGTCGAGCACACTCGCTCCATTCGCTACTCGCTTCTTCTAGCTTGGTTGACGAGGTGCGAGACGCTCAGTTGAGCGACCCTTACTTCACAGAGATCAGACAGAAAATCACAGATGGTACCTTCGAGCGCCGAAAGTACGACTTCAAACTGCATGAAGATGGTCTGATCCGTTTGAATGGCAGATTATGCGTCCCCCGAAGCAATGCTGAGCTAAGGGATCGCATTCTGCGAGAGTCACATTGTTCGACATTGCATGTCCATCCGGGAGCCTCTAAAATGTACAAAGACATGAAGAGGTACTTCTGGTGGTCAGGAATGAAGTCAGACGTGACTGAGTATGTTCTGAGGTGTCTCACATGCCAGAAGGTGAAGTTCGAGCACCGAAGACCGGGAGGAATGGTGCAATCCATGCCCATTCCGGAGTGGAAATTCCACGATATCTCTATGGATTTTGTTGTTGGACTCCCACCTGCTAGGGGAGGACTCAACATGATCTGGGTAGTAGTCGATCGCTCACCAAGGTTGCCCGATTCATACCGATGAAGGACACCTGGAAGGTGGCGAAGCTCGCGAGCTATTCGACAAGGAGATCATCCGACACCACGGAGTCCCGAAAACCATTGTATCTGACCGCGACACCAGATTTCTTTCGAGATACTGGAGAGCAACGGGAAGCGCTTGGTACTGAGTTGAAGCTTAGCACCGCCTTCCATCCACAGACCGACGGTCAGACAGAAAGGACCATCCAAACACTAGAGGATATGCTAAGGGCATGTGCCTTAGACTTCCAGGGGAGCTGGATTGAGAAGCTTCATCTTATCGAGTTTTCGTATAACAATAGCTACCATGCTTCGATTAAGATGTCGCCATTCCAAGCTTTGTATGGTAGACCTTGCCGTACCCCGTTTGTTGGGATGAGTCAAGCGAAGCGGTCATCATAGGACCGGAGTATTTGGAACAAGTACAAGCTGAGGTACAACAAATCCGAGCAAATATGAAAGCAGCCCAAGATAGACAGAAATCCTATGCGGATGTGCGACGACGCGACCTTGAGTTCGCCGTGGGCGACCAAGTGTTCTTGCGTGTCTCACCTATGAAGGGTGTCTTTCGATTTGGCCAAAAGGGCAAGCTGAGCCCGAAATTTGTAGGCCCGTATACCATTACCGAGAGGATTGGAGCCGTAGCTTATAGGCTAGCATTGCCTGAAGAATTGGGGCGTGTTCATGATGTCTTTCATGTATCACAACTCAAGAAATACATAGCCGATCCCTCTCATGTATTAGAACCCGAACATCTATCCCTAGAGCCGACGATGAGATATGTCGAGACTCCACTGCGAATCCTTGATACAAGACAAGAGACACTCGCCATAAATCTGTACGAATGGTGAAGGTCTTGTGGTCTAACCACGATGTCGAGGAAGCGACTTGGGAATTAGAGGACGCCATGAAGGCGAAGTACCCGAATTTATTTGTAGACTAGATGTCTAGTATCCGTATAGCACGGAGGGTACGGGGCGTACCCCTTTTAAGGGGGGTAGAGCCTTTTGCTTTTGCATTGCTTCGGGTTAGCATTGCGTAGTATGTATGTATTGTAATTGTATTTTGGTTGGCACATGTAGTGCTAATTGTATTGTATTGGCACAAAGTAGTGCTAGTAGTATTCGGTATGTAGTACGATGTGTATGGTATGTATGTAATGAGTAATGCATTGGTGTCGTACGGTATATGACACGAATGACATTGGAAGTGTATTGCGAATGTATTGTGGAATGTATGAATTGGATGGAGCATTGTGTATGGTATTTGAATGAAGTATTGTGTATGGATTGAGTATTGCGTATGGTATTTGAACTAAGTATGTTGCATGGTACCTGAATTGCGTATGCTGGTAGTGTGAGAATTGTGAACACCTTGTAAGGTGGTAGTAGAATGTATTGTGGCAATTGGCTTGCCAAATGAGTAGAAATGGTAAACTGTAACCTTGAGCAACTTTGAGGGCAAAGTTTCTTAAGGGGGGTAGATTGAAATACCCCGTAATTAAAAATAGTGATTAATTAGGGTAATTATATTTTTAAAAGCTTAATTACACTAAAATAAATACGAGGGAACAAATCCCGAAGAAAACGGACCTTTAAAATGGGTTAAAAGCATAAACGAACCTTAAAGCGCGTTTTTCGAGGAAACCGGGAAAACGTGACTTTAAGCGGGTCAAACAGGCTCGTAACAATTTTGGTCAATTAAATAGTCACTAATAAATATTAGTGGGGCCTTAGAACCAATAAAATTAATTAAACAAGAAAATTCCGGAAAACGGGTACCGGTTAGTGAAAACTGTAACAACCGGTAAGTTGTGGGGTGAGAACGCAAATAAAGAAACTTAGTGTGTCCACTTTTGTAAATAAAAAGCAAAAATTGGAGTGTGTGTGAGTGTGGGATCGAGAGCCCTCCTCTCTCACTCTCTTTATTCTCTCTTATGTGCTAAAAGACAAAGGGAATAAGTAAAAGCAAAAAAATAACCCTCTCTCTCCTACCCCCACTCCTCTCTCACGATTTCTCTCACCTCTCTATTCTCTCTTCTTCTTCCTCCTGCGATGGATATGGAGTTTTGAAGAACCCCACAAAACTCCTCACTTCTCTCCTCTCTTTGAGCACTCAAACCTCCTCCAAATCCAATAAAAATTATACCATTGCAACCCCCTTGCAAAGGAGAACGTTTTCATCCTTTCAAAAATCCAAAAGCTCAACTTTCGTTTTGATGGGTGTTCCCCATTTGAAGATTCAAGTCCACCATTAGAAGCACCTTCACCTCCTTATCATCTTGAGGTAAAAAGAATTTCGAAAATCCATCATTTCTAGCCCTTGTTTGCATTATAAGAATTTCCATGTTTTGAACTCTTGGTTCTTCTTGCTCCAGCCGATTTTGGCTTCTCCATTGGGCTAGGAATATTGTTCTCTTGCTAGTCAAGAACTTCATTCACCCATTGAAAGGTAATACTCTTGTCTAAACCCTAAAACATTAAATTCTAGGGTTAGTATAAAATAAATGCTAAATGGTATTGTATATGTGTATGGGCTGTAGCACTTTGTGTGTGGGAACCCCCATTGGGACCGAGAACAAAGGAGAAGAAAAGAAGAAAAGGAAAGGAAAGGAAAGAAAAAAAAACTAGCAAGACAAGGTAAATGCTCTTACCTTGTGTTAGTTTGTGTATTGTAATGTAACAGTTTTTAAGTAGTAAAATGGGTAATGTATTTGAGTAATGAGTAGTAGTAATGTAGTAGTGTATTGGAGAAGAGAATGTAACAGTTTTTGAAGTTTTAAATGATGGTTGAAACTTGGGAAAACATTGGGTAGTGAATGTGTATGTGTGCAGGAATTTCATGTGTTGTAGTAGTGTTGGATTGTGAGAATAATGTATTGTGTAAACAGGTTGTGAGAATGTGAACTTGTGAGCTGAAATAGTGTGTGGAGAATGTTAGAAATATAGGGAAGACCATGTCGAATTTTGTGTAGAAATGAGAAGACTTAAGTTGTTTAAGAAGAGGAAGTATTTGGAGAGTTTAAAAGGGATGTTTAGGGGCTTGTAACAGATTTTAGAATGAGTGTGTAAATGGGATGGAATTGGGTTGAGAGTTAATGTATTTAAGATGCTAAGAGTAGCATTAGTTGAGGGAGTATTGGAGTGTAAGAGTTGAGGTGAAAATCTGTAGCAGAATGAAGAAACCAAAATCTGTAGCATTAGTGTGAAGAAAACCAATGTAAGTGTTAGATTGAGATGATGAAAATTGGTGTAAGTTGTGTAGGAATTGAGTAGTAAGTTTGGGAGATGAATTAAGATGATTTAGAGCATCAAAATGAGTGGTAACATGTTGGGAATGAGTAGGAAAGGATTGGGTGTGAATTGAGTAGAGTTTGAAGTTCAAAATAAGTAATTAAAATGGGTACTGGGCTAGACCGACCCTAGGACCGATCCTAGCAGGGTCGGTCGACCTGAAAATCTGCAAACTCGGAAGTTTCTGCATCCGACCGACCCAGGGGACCGACCCTGCTTGGGTCGGTCGAGTAAATTGGTAGTCGGAAATGTTTCTGCATCCGACCGACCCAGGGGACCGACTCTGTCTGGGTCGGTCGAGTGGGAATTTGTAGTGGGATTTCTTCTGTAACCGACCGACCCCATGGACCACCCTGGGTCGGCCGACTGGAAGTTCCAGTAATCGAAGTCTCTGCAGCCGACCGACCCATGGGTCCGACCCAGGGTGGGTCGGTCGAGTCAAACAAAAAAAATGTTTTAACTATATGGTTATAGTAATCATATATACATATATATGCCTCTATACACATATGCATATATATGTAATACACCATTAATGAAGTATAATGGTAAAAAGTAAGTTAATGGTAAGGAAGCAAGTTTAAGATATAAGGAAAAATGGTTTCATAACCGAGTAAGAAAGCAATGAAGTAGAAAGCATACATTGAAAATATCAATGAAGGAGTAAGTAGATCAATAATAGATCATTGATCATACTACTTCATGTTTATAGGAATCCCATAGTTGAGCTCCAAAGGAACCGGTAGTACCCTACGACGGTGAACGGTATGATTTCTTCATGCCCTGTATCCTAACCTGGTTACCCCGATTTGTGTGCTTATGTGATCACCAATAAGATAAATGCACGAATCTGACTTATATTGCACTTAATTGTGTTTGAACTATATTGTTCTTGTTCTATGCTCTTGAACATTTAGTTTGTGTAATTCATGAAATGTATGAACGGAAATGAAGTGTATGTGTGTGTATGAGTACTTGCGTATTGTATGTATGTATGGGATAAGTATGGACTTACTAATTCCTAACCATCTAACTCCTAACATGAGTAATGAGTATAATGGAATGAGTAGAAGCCCGATATAGTTTCGGCCACGCGTGAGGATAAGGAAACACAAGAGTTGGATCCGAATCCTGGCTATAATCTTTCCATGGACCAAATCCCTTGAATGGGTAGCATCCTGGATTAGTGGGCCACCCTAAAGCCCGTGGTGGGATGTAGTAATCCCTGCCCGGAGGTCATACCGACTTAACTGGAAGTAAAGTATGTAAGAAGTAAGTATTGTATTTGTATTGGTCTTGACTAGTGTAAGTCGTTGACCCGGAGTAAAAGTATTGAACACCCGATTAACCCGGGTGTGTAATAAGGCTAACAAGACCTTGTATGTATTGGAGAATTGTATCTCCGTGATGCGGTGAGTATGGTAAGTATGAATGAATGACTTGTATTGTACTTCTTGTATGTATGTATGCTTGGTGAAATGAATGTATTGTATTGTATTGTATTGTATAAAGCATGTATGTATGTATGAATGAAACGAACCGCATGTACTCGACCAAATAGTCGGCGTACCCTCGCTAGTACGCGGGGTATGCGGTTATCATATGCAGCGTAAGCTGACCCCCTAGGGGGAATGTTTTTACTCCACAGGTACCCGCGAGGCGTGACGGAAGGGTAAGGACGGAATGTGACACTTTTTGGTAGATAGTAGGATGGAAATGGTGTACTGAGTTGTACACGGCTAAGGCCTTTTGTGTAGCCGGTGTACCATGTGGTACACCTTTTTGGATAATGGAATCATGATTGGATAGTAAGGAGAGAATGTATAGACTCTTAATTTTTGGGAAGTAGCACTGGATTGTAATTCGTATAACTTGGATACTCGGTAATCAAATGTAAGTTAAGTAATTGGTGTTGTAAAGTAAGTAGTATGTATGTATTTCATTCTAATCATCAGACCGAAACGGTAAGTAGTAGTAGCCTTGTTAACCTTGGAGGGTTAACGGCGTTGTATCACCCGCCGGGAGTAAGTAAGTATTCCGCTGCGAGAAGGGTAAGTATGGGATTGATTAGAGGATAATGGACGGATTAGCGGTTGGGGTGTTTCATACGGTGACCGTAACGAAACAACCACAGGATCACACATCCTAACAACCAGACGTATGGAACCTTGGAAAGGCCTAACAGCCCGACCACAGTATTTAGAACATACCAGTCAGCGAGAAGCTAGACTTGGTCAAGACCTCAAGCATGGCTATGCCATGAGAGACTTCTTTTAACACCGAACCGCAATTTTAAAACTCAAAATTTTTCTTTCAAAACCACAAACCTTCTTTTAAAACCTTGGATTTTAAAAACCGAACCAACATAATTACGGTGAGTATCACAGAATGATACAAGAGGAGTTGGCAACAGAATACTTCACCTAGGCGTGTGACGAACACTACGAGTGTACCCGTTACGGGATGTGGGACAACCGCACTCCGAAGGAGCTTGCGGGCCTGACACATAGTTGGGTAAGTGGTAACGTATCAATATGGTACCCCACGTATGTATACATGTAGTGTGCGACGCACGGGAAGTAGTCAACTCCGTTCTACGGACCATGAGTGAGTTCAAACCAGAACAGCTGGACACCTCAGACGATTAAGTATAAAGGAAGTCAGAGAATCCATCTGAAGATGAGGAATAAGAACTAGGAAGTGCAAAGAGCACATACTAGTAAGTATAGACATTGGATATGTCTCAAATAATCCAAGCAATTACATGACAGCTAAGGTGAATGCCTAACGTGAACCTAATAATGCTCAACAAACGGGGCGGAATTCCCAAGAGCAACCCCAAGATTACCACAAGTATAATCCATCATTGAAGGGGATGTCAAACCTAGTCTTAAGCACTAGGAACAAGTGTAAACGGTCTACCCAACGATAGGAGACGTTATAACCCAAAAGGGGAATAACTTAACTACAATACCGCAAGGCGGTATAATGATAACATATCGTAAACATTGGCCGGAGGTAACGGCATAATCTAACAACACCCAGGAGCAATCCTTGGGGGTGACTGGATTAACAACAGTCAAACAAAGTGTCAAGATAAGAATACAGGAGCTGGAACGAGCACTCGGTTAAGACACAGAAGGGATTTCACTTGACAGGAAATACCCTAGACTACAAAAGGCATTGACCAACACTAGATTGCCTAAGAATCTCCTATGAACGGAAGCGTGATGTCACGACTTACCATGGAGCCCAATAATATCTCAACCTATGACGGTATACATGGAGTGGAGACATGTATAAGCAGCTTGCAAGGGGCATAGCTTGCAGCAATACGGCTCAGAAGCCGTAAACCAAATACGTTATATGAACTCAAACGGTTGCAAAACCCACACCATTGGTAACAAGACTTGCAAGAGGGATTGCCTCACACAACAAGAAATCAACAACTGGACCATAAATTCAAACCCAACATCCTGAGTGGCTTGGAGTAATGGCCAACTCAGTGTCACTGTCACTAGAGCATCAGCCTAGTATACAGTTTACGGAGTTCTTAATTACCGCCATGCCTTCTGTAGCAATGGTAGCACAGAGGCATAAGAATCATGATAATGCCAACATTGGCCTAGTCCACACTTGGACACTACGAGAAACCCAAGGGAAGGTACCCCTTGTTAACCGAAGACCACCAACGCGGTGACGATGTGAACCTTAGAAAAGGCTTCCATCTACTATAACAATTAAGCCCACGCAATAGACATTGCCAAGGGGCGATGGAATAAGGAAATGAGATTTCCAAACCCTTGCGACTTAAAGTTGTAAGCATACTCCATATACACCCAAACATGTGGTGGACCATTGCGTAAACACCAACATAGCAAACCTTGTTATTAGACCTATGAGTGGTGACAAACCCCTCAACAAGAACCTTCACTTGTCAGTGATAGAATACCCTCCAATTGGTGAACGGGACCAGAAAACCCTTGAAGTTTCTTGGGATGTCCTGGTGATATACGTACAAGTAAAACTACACAGCTAGAGCCTAAACCAATGCTCAGCACTGGAAGACAATAGTTGTCAAAAACAATCAATGTGAGTGCACATTGCACACCACGAATGACCAACGCTCAAGGGAGCTTGCAACCCGATAAACCACTTCACCCTTGGTCAACCACGTTAGTTGGCAAACTATATCATGAATGAGGAAGTATTGTGAGGTAAGCTAACCTACACATGAAACCTAAGTGGAATAAGACATCTTCACATTGGGAAGATAATAAAATTGCGGTATGCTACGACAACCGTCATACACACGAACATTGGGAACCCCAGGGTATTCATACCATAAGGGAATGGTGCCAATGACAACGGCAATGAGTAAAGAGAAACTATCACAGTAACAGAAACAGTAAAAACGATGTTGTATAATGAGTAAGAATACGGTGCGCAACAAGCGACCGATATGAGGAAGTAGCAGATAATGACATGGAGTATAAGTACGAGATGACAGGCAGAAATATTCTTTCCTATCACATAAGCGACTTACTGTCAAGCGTTTACGCCTCTGCACTCTGTATGACTGAGTGTTTTGGCATTGCACTTGTTCAGCTAAGGATCTAATGATATGGCTAGGGATATGGAGAATGTAAACCGTAGTAAATCTTTCCTTTCACCACGAACATGGCACTAGCCAGTTGAGCAAGCTTAGCAACAAACCGTGCGGCCTAAAGGCCAAAGAAGCACGAAGAGTGTACAACACGCTAACAATCACAAGATGTGAATTCCATTGGAGTAAAAGGTGAAAGGAGGCATATCAAAGTCACTAGGACCGACGCATAGAAATGCAAGGTCATACAAGTAAAGAACACTGGTACTGAACCAGAAGAACTGGTATAATTTAGAAGCTAGTGACAACAGAGGAAGCACTACAGTTAAGTGGTGACTTAACCTCGCCTGACAATAAGTCGGAGGAACTTAACGAATAATCGTAGAAGCACGAATAGCATGTGCAGAAGATTACCAGAGAGCTGGTTATAAATCTTAAACTCATTGAGTCCAAACACGGTGAAAGAATACCGCATTTGTTTAGTAAACCTTATTCCCATAATAGACGGATAAAAGGTGATGTATAGCATAATAAGGATAACAAGAAGGGTGAATAACCCGAGTTATCAGGGTCGCGCAGCAGAAGCTAGTGGGCCCTAGCTAGGAGATAATATACCTAGTAAGTATAGCAAATTGGTATGGTTAAGACCCTTGGACCAAAGTACATTAGATAATGAACCGTAATGAAGCTAAAATGCTTCAAAACGCCCAAACTTAGTAAACCGATGTTCGATATCAACATATGGGAGATTACGTGGGCGTAATCCCTTTTAAGGGGGTAGAGCGAAAACCGCTTAATATAAGTTTTGTGAATAAAACACATAAACCGTAATGTGCATGGCACAAATGAGAATCGAATCGATGATTGATACTATGTTAAATAAACATAAGTATTCATTCATATTGTAATTATGGTAATTAGGCACGAGAGATGCAAATACCATGGGATGGATATACCTACCCTGTAACACCAGGTAAGAGTATTAATAAAAGAAAAGTAATGAGTAGTGGACGGAGCTCCACAAGTATTGTAGCCTTTGAAGAAGTAGTATGAAATGAATGAGAGTAGTAGATGAATGAAGTTTATGAGCAGTGGAACCGTAAGTAAATTATTTGAAGCAATTGAAGTCAACTAAATATTATAAGTATAGTATTCCTTAGTTAGAATATTGGAGATAATGGTGTGTAATGGATGGAAGTAGTGAAGGTTGATGAAATGAGCATTAGGTATTGAACCATGGAGTAAAGCATTCGGGAAGTAGAGTGAGGATGATCGATGGAGTGATTCCATCCCTTGGAGATGTATGAATTCGTATCACGACTAGAAAGAGTAAAAAGATAGAAAATGAGAACAGTTAAATTGTTTGCTTGTTTGAAACTGATGTGGGAAGTCGAACTTGATCCTGATCAGGTCAAGGGAAACCGAACACAAATTAGGGTGGAAAGATAGTTCAACACTGATGCTGATCACATCAAGGTTGAATGATTCTTGAAGCTCCCCTCAAATGGTCACAAGAATCACACATAGGATAGAGGTAATGAACATAACTTGGAACTTGGAGTTGGATGCTTTAGAAAGATTTCTAATTAGCTGATGGGAAGGATTTTTCCTTAGACTGAGAATAAGGATTTGGCTAGAAGCTTATACCGTAGAGGATAGTAGTGTAGCATGTTGTATTACTCCAAGGGCAGCAGGACATAGAGGAGTCCTGTGTCGAGATGACCTGAGTGCCTGTGGGATTCTAATGTGTATTGGCATTGCTTTGGGGATAGCTTTGCACTGTATGTATGTATAAATTTGGTAATGAGGAACCAGATGGTTAGTAGTAGAGTGGATTGGAGTAATTATAGCACATTTGTAGAATACGGAACATAGAGACAGTGAGTAGTGGATTTGGAAATTGTAAGGAGGAAGAATGTATGGCTTTGGTATTAGGCAAGTATAAATGAGTAAGTATAGTAATCCCATAACCTCGAACAACTTTGAGGACAAAGTTCTTAAGGGGGGTAGATTGAAATACCCTGAACTTAAATATAGGGATTAAAATTAATCTAATACGTATTTAAGGGCCTAATGACGCCTAAGTAATATTGGTAAGGAAAAATAAATCCAAAAGAAAGAAGAGATGCTTAAAAAGCGAAAAACGCTAAATAAGCGTTAAATAACCATAGGAGGTATGAGACCTCGGTTAGCGTATTATATGGATTCTAAAGGTTTAATAAGACCCAAATAATATATGGGAACAACTCCCGAAGAAAACGGATCCAAATAAGGTATTAAAATGCTAATAGAGCTTTAGAGCACGTTTTTCGAGGAAACCCGAAAACGTGACTCTAAGTGGTCAAACAGACCCGTAAAAATTATAAACCATTAAATAATAATTATTAAGCATTTATGGGAGCTTAGTAGTCAATAAAAATAAAGAAACGAGAAAATTCCGGAAAATGGGCCCGGTTAGTGAATAGTACCTAAACCGGGTAAAATAATGAGCGTTTTCTGTAAAAGACGAAAAACGCTCCAAACAGTAGTAATATGGGGGCCGGTTTTTAATGGGTAAATTAACCCCTCACACACACATGTAACTAGCTAACTAAATAGGAGAGCCAAAAGCAAAAGTAATAAAGTAAAAACTACTTTACCCCCACTTACTCTCTCACCTCCCTTATTTCACTCATCTCTCTCCCATTTCTCCCTCTCTCACTGATTTCTCCCCCCTCTCTCCTCTGGTGTGGCAATTTCAAAGCTCCACAAGAGCTCCAATGGCAACCTCATCTTCTCCTCATTGCTCTACCTCCATTTGAGCTCCAATCACAAAAATAACTACATATTTGAACTCCCCTCACTCTCCTCTACACTTCCCTCTTTTCGGAATTTCAAAATGAGGAAGTTCATTTTCGTGGGTATACCCCATTCAAAGAGAAAAGCACACCATTATGGAGCTTGGAGTCTCCTCTTTCCAATAAGGTAAAAATCTCCATGAAAACCTTAAGTTTTCTTCATCTCCTTTGGTAGCCGATTTTTACCCTTGTGTAATGCCTTGTTATCTCTCTCTATTTTGAGCATAATATCAACCTAGCAATGGTGGTGGATTCACCTTCTTGAACCAAGGGCTAAAACCCCTTCTAAAACACTCCAAAGGTAAACCCTAGAAATCTTGCTTTAAACAATTCATTGGACTAGCATTAATTTAAGGGTTAGTATATTAATTGTAGTTGTTTTGTGTTCATTGGGTGATGGGAATGGAGTTTGGCAACTCCATTCCCCACATGGCCGATTTGGGCAAGAAAGAGAGAAGAGGAGAAGTGGAAAAGGAATGAAGGAATTGTAAGCTCAAGGTAAGGGCTCTCTCCTAAGGTTAAGATTTAATGTATTAGAGTAATGGGAATGGGTAACCAATTTAAAAGAACCTAAACTATGGTATTAATATTGGAGTTTATGAAGTTTTGAGTATTAGGGAACAAGTAAGTAAATTGTAGGCCTTAGAGCCAAGTATGTTGTGTATGAGTATTGGTATTGATGCATGATGGAGTATTGATGTATTGTGATGGTTTGTATAGCTTTGTGTGCTGGTAGGACCCTTGTATGGGTGTGGCTAGATTAGGAACGAATTTGATGAAAAAATGTGAGTGTGGAGAAGTAAGGAAAGTAGGTGAACTATGGCGAAATTTTGGTAGGAATTATGTATCTAAGAATGACTTGGTGAATGGGAGAACCAAGGTGTATATTGTATTGGGTAGATATGTTTAGTAGTGATGAAGAGGTAGTTGTAGTATGAGAAACAAGAAGTGTAAAAATCTGTAGCAAAGTGTGTAAAAATGCCTTGGAGAAGTTAGGAAAAATTAGTGTGTAGGAATTGGTGAAATGAATGTTGGACTTGGATATAGATGGTACAATTGCTTGGAAATGAATTTGGCATGGTAATAGGAGGTATTTGGGATGCTAGGAGTGACATTGGTAGAGGAAGTATTGGATGGTAGAAGTTGGTTTAAAAATCTGTAGCAATGAAGAAAGAAAATAGGTATAAGTGTTGGAATGAAGTGAGGAAAATTGTGTAAGTGGATTGATGGATTTGGTAAGGAGTTTGGTGGATGAACTAAGGCAATTTGGAGGGCCTAGGTAGTGTTTAAACATGTGGGATTACATGTAGGAAGATTGGAGAAACAATGGGCAAAGTATGGAACTGAAAACAGAAATAAAAATGCAAATACTGGGCCGGACCGACCTTGGGACCGAACTTGCAAGGTCGGTCGAGCCCAGATTTACAAAGACGGGAAAGCTTCTGGAATGGACCAAACTTGCGACCGGACTTGCAAGTTCGGTCGGACCAGAGAAATTCTCCCGTCTGTAACCTACTGGAATGGACCGACCTTGCGACCGGACTTGCAAGGTCGGTCGACTCAAAATTTTCCGTCTTGTAAGCTACTGGAATGGACCGACCTTGCGACCGGACTTGCAAGGTCGGTCGGGCTAAAATTTTCCGTTAAGTAACTCACTGGAATGGACCGACCTTGGGACCGGACTTGCAAGGTCGGTTGGCCCTGTAATTTCCCAGCGTAATTTCTTACTGACTTCGACCGACCTTGGGACCGACCCTGGGTAAGGTCGGTCGAGTCAAAACTTACAAAAAAAAACTATAAGACTATGGTTAGTATATATATATATATATGTATATGTATACCCACCTATACATATGTGCGTAAATATGTAAGTATACCATTGTTAAGCAATGCAAAGTAAGTAAGCAAAATGTAAGTATAAGAATGTTAAGACGTAGTAAGTATGAGTTAGGAAGCGTAAGGGTAACCGAATTAAATTAATGATAGTTAGATTAATTGTTCGGTTGTATGTATATCATAGGATTTGATTTGTGAACACCGGAGGAAGGTTGGGATACAAGTACAACGGTGAAAGGTATGATTTCTTCATGCCCTGTATCCTAATCTGGTTACCCCGATTTGTGTGCTTATTTGATCACCTAATAAGATAAATGCATGAATCGGACTATATTGCACTTACCTGTGCTTGTTTACATTGTTCTTGATATTTGTCTTGAACAATAGTTTGTATAATTCATGAAACATATGAATGATGATGAAGTGTATTGTATTTTGTAGTGTACTTGTATGTTGTACTGTATTTTGTATGGATGAGTATATGAGCCTTGTGTTGTATTATTGTGGCTTGAATGGATGACTTCTACTAATTCCTAACTTCCTAACTCCTAACTTAAGTGAGTAAATTGGAATGAGTAGAAGTCCGATATAGCTTCGGCAACGCGTGAGGATGCGGAGTCACAAGAGGTTGGCTGCAATTCCTGACTCTTAAACTGGTCCGCGGCCCGAATCCCTTAAATGGGTAGCATCCCGGATTGGTGAGTCAAGTAAATCCGGAGGTGGGACGGAGTAGTCCCCAGGGCCGGAGGTCCCGACGACTTAACATGAGTAAGAGTAAGAGTAAGTAAGTAAGTATGAGTACGAGAATGAGTATGTATGTGTATGTAGGAAGTAACGATTAAAAGAGTAATCTCCACCCGATTAACCCGGGTGGACCAATGAAGCTAACAAGTATTGTATATTGTGTATGTAATGTGTATGTGTAATTAGAAAAAGGTAAGTATGTATTGAATGGTTATGTTGTACTTCTTGTATGTAATGAAGTGTATGTATGTGTGTATGTCTTGCGTAATGTATTGTAATATTATGTATAAGAGCATGTATGCATGTATTTTTGAATGAAATCAACCGCATGTATTCGACCAAGTGGTCGGCGTACCCTCACTAGTACGCGGGGTATGCGGTTATCATGCGCAGCGAAAGCTGACCCCCTAGGGGGAACGTTTTTAGTGTGCAGGTACCTGAAGCGGATGTGGTCAAGGTAAGAGACCGGCGGCACACCCTTGTACTTAGAAGGTAAGTAGTTGTGAGGAATGGGTAGATGTAGACTCTTAGTGAGTATGTATGAACTTGGAAGAGACATTACAATTGTATAAGGATCCTAGTAGACTCGGTTAAGTATATTGTATTGTATGGATTATGGAGGAGTAAGTATTGAATGGAGCATTGCTGTATTTGTTTGATGAATGGAGTATGTATTATAGATGTGTAGTACTCGGGATTTCGGTCCATCAGACTAATGCTGTATGTAGAAGAAGTAGCCTTGTTAGTCACGTGGGTGACTAACGGCATTGTACCACCCACTGTATGTAAGTATGTATCCGCTGCGTGTATCTGATGTGTAAGGAGATTGGACGGTAAGCAATGTATTAATGGTAGGGGTGTTACAGTAATTCCTCTAAACCACTAGCTGACCATTAGTCTAGACTATGCTTAAAGCAATTAGTATACAGTGGATTCATAACGAGAGTTAGGATTCGGTCTTTGCTAATTAGAATTCGTGGAACGGGAGACCGAATACGAGTTATCCTTATTCTAGGGTTTTATTCATAATTCTGTAGAAATCACTTAGGAGAAGAAACTGCCAATCTAGAGAGAAGTAGTAAACCGGAATGTCCTTTATCGAACAAAAACCAAATCAATTATTTACCTGTTATTTATTGTTTGTTGAACTCTTTTACAACATTCACCATCACATACAAAAACCCCCCAATTTCCTGTTGTCTTTATACTATTGTTTTGTGTGTAAGTAGAAATTAAACTAGCCATTGCCTCCTCTGGTTCGATACTCAGGGAATACTCCGAGATTTAAACTTGCTATAATCGACCGGTACACTTGCCGTTAGGTTAAACCCCCAACAACAATTTACCGTTAGGTTTTATCCCAACACTGACTGAAATACCCCGAACTTCAATATAGTGATTAAGATAATTCTAATCCTTATTTAAGAGACTAAAAATGCTTAAGTAATATTGGCAAGGAAAAATAAATCCAAAAGAAATAAAGAAACGCTTAAAAAGCGAAAAGCGCTAAATAAGCGTTAAATAACCATAAGAGCTGCGAGACCTCGGTTAGAGTATTATATGGATTCTTAAGGCTTAATGATGCCTAAATAATATGAGGGAACAAATCCCGAAGGAAACAGACCTTTAAAATGGGTTAAAAGCATAAAAGAACCTTAAAGCACGTTTTTCGAGGAAACCGGGAAAACGTGACTTTAAGCGGGTCAAATAGACTCGTAACAATTTTGGTCAACCAAATAGTCATTAATAAACATTAATAAAGGTTGGGAACCAATAGAATTAATTAAACGAGAAAATTCCGGAAAACGGGTACCGGTTAGTAAAAACTGTAACAACCAGGAAGTTGTGGGGTGAGAATGCAAATAAAGAAACTTAGGGTGTCCAATTTTGTAAATAAAAGATAAAAATCTGTAGGATGGGTGTGTGTGGGCCGATTAAATTAGCCCCTCTCCCTCTCTTTATTGTTCCTAATTCACTAAAGGACAAAAGAAATAAGTAAAGAAAAGTAAATTTGAGACTCTCTCTCCTCACGACCCATCCCCCCTTTGCTCTCTCTCACGTAGCCCCCTCTCTCTCTTTTCTCTTCTTCTTCCTTGAGCACCTCCATGGCGATTTGAAGAGGTGAGTGCAGCCCTCCACTTCTCTCCTCTCTTTGAGCACTCAAATCTTCTCCAAACTCAACAAAAAGTATACCATTGTAATCCCCTTGTAAAGGAGAACACTTTCCTCCTTTCAAAAATCCAAAAACTCCATTTTCGTTTTTGTGGGTGTTCCCCATTTGAAGATTCAAGTCCACCATTAGAAGCACCTTCACCTCCTTATCATCTTGAGGTAAAAAGAAATTCGAAAATCCATCATTTCTAGCCCTTGTTTGCATTATAAGAATTTCCATATTTTGAACTCTTGGTTCTTCTTGCTCCAGCCGGTTTTGGCTTCTATTTTGGGCTAGGAATCTTGTTATCTTGCTAGTCAAGAACTTCATCCATCCATTGGAAGGTAATACTCATTTCTAAACCCTAAAACATTTAGATTCTAGGGTTAGTATAAAATGTATACTAAGTAGTTGTGTGTATTGGCATGGGGTGCTGTAGCATTGCCCATTCCTTGAGCAAAAACCGAGAACAAGGAGAAAGAAAGAGGAAAAGAAGAAGAGGAAAGGAAAGAAAGAAAAACTAACAAGACAAGGTAAATACCCTTACCTTGAGTTAGTTTTGTATATTGCATTGTAACAGTTTTTGAGTATCAAAAACATGTAATGTGTATGATAATGAGTAATGAGTATGTTGGAGTATAATTAGAAAGAGAATGTAACCGTTTTGAAGTTTTTAAATGAGTTTTAAAAGCTTGAGAAAACATGGGGTATTGAATGTGTATGTGCAGGAATTTTATCGTTGTTGTAGTAGTGTTGGAGTGTGAGTATAAAATGTTGTATAAACAGGTTGTGGAAATGACCAATTGTGAGCTGAAATAATGTGTGGTGGATGCTAAAAATATAGGGGAAACTATGTCCAAATTTGTCTAGAAATTAAGGACTTAGAGTGTGTAAGGAGAGGTAATGATCTAGGCAATAACTAGGTGTATTTGGAGAGGTTAAAGAGAGTGTTCAACCACTTTGAAAACAGATTTGAAAAGGGTTTAGGTAATGTGAAGAAATAGGATGTAAGGTAATGTATTTTGAATGCTAGAAGTAGCATTAGTTGAGGAAGTATTGAAGGATAGAAGTTAGTTTGAAAATCTGTAGCAATTGAGGAAAGAGCAAAATCTGTAGCATTGGTGAAATGGAAACTAGTATAAGTGTTAAGAAGAAGTGAGGAAAAATGTGTAAGTGAATGTAAGGATTGAGTAGTAAGTTTGGTGGATGAACCAAGGTGATTTAGAGAGCTTAATTAGTGCTAAATCATGTGGGGAAGTATTGGTAAAGATTGGGGAAACAATGGGTAAAGAAACCAACTGAAAACATATTTTAAAACTGAAGTACTGGGCCGGACCGGACTTGCGGCCAGACTTGCAAGTTCGGTTGAGCCCAGAATTACAAAGACGGGAAACCTTCTGGAATGGACCGAACTTGCGACCGGATTTGCAAGTTCGGTCGGACCAGAAAATTCTCCCGTCAGAAACCTTCTGGAATGGACCGAACTTGCGACCGGACTTGCAAGTTCTGTCGGCCAGAAAAATTCCCGTAATGCAAGCTACTGGAATGGACCGACCTTGCGACCGGACTTGCAAGGTCGGTCGGGCTAAAATTCTCATGTAAGAAACCTACTGGAATGGACCGACCTTGGGGCCGGACTTGCAAGGTCGGTCGGCCCTGGAATTTTCACGCGATGTAGCTTACTAACTTGGACCGAACTTACGACCGGACTTGCAAGTTCGGTCAAGTAAAAAAAAAATGTTTTATCATATGATTATAGTAATCATATATATATATATATATGCCAATACCCATATATGCATATGTATGTAGTAATACACCATTAATGAAGTACTAATGGTAAGAAAGTAAGTAAATGAGTAAGGAAGCAAGTTAAAGAAGTAATAAAAAAAAGAATGGTTTTATAACCAAGTAAGAAAGTAATAAAGTAGTAAGTATACATTGAAAGTAACAATGAAGGAGTAAGTTAGATCAATAATAGATCATTGATCATACTACCTCATGTATGTATAGGAATCAAATAGTTGATCATCAAAGGACCGGTAGTACGAATACGACGGTGAACGGTATGATTTCTTCATGCTCTGTATCCTAACCTGGTTACCCCGATTTGTGTGCTTGTGTGATCACCAACAAGATAAATGCACGAATTGGAATTATATTGCACTTAACTGTGTTTGAACTATTTTGTTCTTGTGTATCTTCTTGAGTAATGAGTAAAATGGAATGAGTAGAAGTCCGATATAGTTTCGGCCACGAGTGAGGATAAGGAAACACAAGAGGTTGGATCCGAATCCTGGCTGTAATCTTCTTCATGGACCAATTCCCTTGAATGGGTAGCATCCTGGATTAGTGGGCCACCCTAAAGCCCGGTGGTGGATGTAGTAATCCCTGCCCGGAGGTCATACCGACTTGACTTGAGTAAAGTATGTAAGAAGTAAGTATTGTATGTGTATCGGTCTTGACTGTTGTAAGTCATTGACCTTGAGTAAATGAGTAATGAACACCCGATTAACCCGGGTGTGTAAAGAAGCTAACAAGCCTTCTGTGTGAATTGGAGAAGTGTATCTCCGTATTGCGTATCGAGTATGTAATGATTATGTATTGTGTATGTGTATTCTGAAAGATGGTAAGTAAGTATTGGTTGACTTGTATTGTCTTCCAAGCATGTATTGTACTGTACGTATGTATGTATACCTTGTGTAGTATTGTAGTATCGTGAATGAAAGCATGTATGTACGTATGTATGTATTGTAAAATGAATTGCATGTCTTCAACCAAATGGTCGGCGTACCCTCGCTAGTACGCGGGGTATGCAGTTATCATATTCAGCGTAAGCTGACCCCTAAGGGGAACGTTTTTAGTATGCGGCCCCGAAGCGGATGTGGTCAAGGTGAAAGACGGAGGAGCCACTTGGATGAGTAGAAGTAGAATGTGGAAGTGTACGAAGTGGCACACCCCTTGTACTTAGAAAGTAAGTAGTTGTGAGGAATGGGTAGTGGTTAGACTCTTAATGAGTAAGCATGGAATTGAAGAGGTATCGTATCTGTATTTGGAACTTAGTAAACTCGGTATGTGTAGTGCATTATCTTGTATTGAATTATGGAGTATTGTATTGAATGGAGTATTGTAGTGCTCAGTAAGTAATGGGAGTATGTACTGTATTTGTGTAGTACTCGGATATTCCGGTCCATCAGACCGATGCTGTATGTAGAAGTAGGAGCCTTGTTAGTCACGTGGGTGACGGACGACATTGTATCACCCGATGTATGTAAGTATGTATCCGCTGCGTGACTCGGGAAGCACGAGGAGATTGGACGGTAATGATTGTATTAATGCTAGAGGTGTTACAAAAAGTGGTATCAGAGCGAAGTATCGCTCTGATGACTGGAAATACCGAGCTTAGGAAATACCGAGTTAGGAATTGGAAGCTTAGGGTAAGGGCTGAGTGATAGCGTTAGAGATACGCTAGTTAGGAGTCACCGGAGTGTACCGGATACCTACAATACCAGTCCCGCCCACCGTATTCCCCATTGTATAACTTGGAAAAGAACGCCAGAGAGAAGGAAAGTCCCCTCATAATCGGGAAACCGATCTGGCAGTAGTGAGATATTCCTATAAGAGGAAAGAACCCGACATATGGTAGATTCCAAGAAATGGAAGTTCCGGAGATGGGTCCCGGATGAACAACAATACCCGCACTCAACCACGGTTAAATGAGCACTCCAACCGTAAGGAGGATGCAACTTACAATAGCATGGGGTGACGTGCTTAGCAGTCGCGAAACCTGGCTAATCAACCAGCAGCTGGAAAAGAAGCACTAAGCGTGCAACAGAGCGGAAAAAGGAGCAGTAACGAAACCCGAGTCACAAGTCTACGGGATAGTAATACCTAAATAACACCATCAACGGTACGCTAACTGAGTACGGACATAGTCAGGAGTGGTCACCTCCGAAACTACAATGCCAAAAGGTTATAATACCTGGCCGACTTAGCTTACACAGCTACAAGAATATCCACAGGATATGAACCGATAGGACTACAAGAGTAGTGCCTAAACAAGCTAAGGCTCAATAACCACGGTAAACCAGTGGGAACGAGCAACAAGGAAAAACACAAGACAAATAAAAGAGAATCCCCAAGGACTAGAGAAATATCCCGACCAACGACAACCCTGTCAAGATCACTGAGAAGTTGCTTAAGGGATCGAGTATCCCAAACATAGATCAATAAGATCAAGGGAAGAGTCAACAAAAGACTAATAAATATGAGTGGAAACCATACCGTGATCGGTATAGGATTACTCAAAAACCACCAGTACCACGCACTTGCCACGGCAAGTGCAGTAAGAACATGAGCATGTGAAGGAACACTAACACGTCACAAGTACATAGTAATGTACGGTGACCGTAATGAAACAACTACAGGATCACACATCCTAACAACTAGAAGTAAGGAACCTTGGAAAGGCCTAACAGCCTGACCATTGTATTAAGGACATACCAGTCAGCAAGAAGCTGGACTTGGTCAAGACCTCAACATGGCTATGCCATGTAGAACTTCTTTTAACACCGAATCATTGTTTCAAAACCCAAAATTCTTTCTTCAAAACCTTGGATTTTAAAAACCGAAACAACATAATTACGGTGAGTATCATAGAATGATACAAGAGGATTTGGCAACAGAATACTTCACCTAGGCGTGTGACGAACACTACGAGTGTACCCAATTACGGGATATGGGACAACCGCACTCCGAAGGAGCTTGCGGGCCTGACATGTAGTTGGGTAAGTGGTAACGTATCAACATGGTACCCCACGTATGTATACATGTAGTGTACGACACACGGGAAGTAGTCAACTCCGTCCTACAGACCGTGAGTAAGTTCAAACCAGAACAACTGACACTTCAGACGATCAAGGAGAAGGAACTCAGCTAAGAAATAAGTATGGGAGAACTCAGATAATCCATCTGTGGATAAGGAATGAGGACTAGGAAGCACAAAGAGCGCAAACTAGTAAGTATAGACATTAGATATGTCTCAAGGACTTCAAACGATTACATGACAGCTGGAAAGTATACCCAGCCTGAACACAGTAAGGCGAAAGCCTAACATTAACACAACGATGCTCAACAAACGGGACAGAACCCCCAAGAGCAACCCCAAGACTACCGCAAGGTATAATCCACCATCAAAGAGAATATTAACCCTAGCCTTAAGCACTAGGAGCAAGTATAAACAGTCTACCCAAGAACGGGAGACGCTATAACCCTAAAGGGGATAGCTCAAATACAATACCACAAGGCGGTATAGTAGACACAACATATCATAAACGTTAGCCGGATGTAACGACATAACTAACAGCACTCAGGAGCAATCCTTGAAGGGTGTCTAAGTTAACACAATCGAACAAGTGTCATGGAGAGAGCACGACAACCAGAACGGATATTCGGTTAGAATACCGAAGGGATTTCACTTAACAGGAAATACCCTAAATTACAAAAGGCACTGATTAGCATCAGCTTGCCTAAAGGGCCTCCTATGAGTGGAAGTGTGATGTCACGACTTGCCATGGAGCCCAGTAATACCCCCAATCCTATGAGGGTATATAGGAGTGGGAACGTGTGTAAGCTTGCAAAGAGCATAGCTTGTAGCAATAAGGCTTAATGGCCACAAACCAAATACGTTGTGTAAACTAAAATGGTTGCAAAACCACACCATTTGATAATAAGACTTGCAGGAGATATTGTCTCATATGACAAGAAATTAACAACTGGACATCAATTCAAACCCAACCTCCTGAGTGGCTTGGAGTAATGGTCAACTTAGAGTCACTGTCACTAGAGCATCAGTCTAGTATACAGTCGACAAGCCTTTAATTACCCTTCATGCCTTCTGTAACAATGGTAGCACAGAGGCATAGGAATCGTGTTAATGCCAACATTGTCCTAGTCCATGCTTGGACACTACGAGAACTTGAGGAAAGATACCTCTCATTAACAGAAAACCACCCATGCGGTGATGATGTGAACCCTTAGAAAGAGGCTTCCGTCTACCATAACAACAAAACTTGTGCATACAGATATTGCCAAGAGACAACAAATAAGGAAATGAGATTTCCAACCCACTACGCCTACGGGAGGACTGTAGAAGCACATCGCTTAAGAGCATCGAAGCTCGAAGGAGTAAGCAAGCTCCTTATGCACCCAATCATGTGGTGAACCATTGTATAAATACTTACATGGTAAACCTTGTCATGAGACCTATGAGTGGAAACACACCCCTCAACGAGAACGTTCACCTACTTGTGATAGAATACTCTTTAATTAGAGAACGGGACCAGAAAACCCTTGAAGCTTCTTGGATGTCCCGGTAGTATAAATACAAAAGAAAACTGCACAGCTAGAGCCTATAACCAATGCCCAGCACTGAGGAGACAGTAATTATCAGAAACAATTAATGTGAGTGCACATTGGGCACCACGAATGACCAACGCTCAAGAGAGCCGATAACCCGATGAATCACTTCATCCACAGTCAACCAAGACACTTGGTAAATTGCATTATAGATTATGAAATAATGTGAGGTAAGCCAACCCACACATGAAACCTGAATGGAAATGAAACATTCCCACATTGGGAATATAGTAACATTGCGGTATGCTACGACAACCGCCATACACACGAACAGAGGAAACCCTCAGTGTTCATACCATAAGGAAATGGTGCCAATGACAATGGCAATGTGTGAAGAGGAACTACCACAGTAACAAAGACAGTAAAAACGATGTCATGTAATGAGTAAGAGTATGGTGCGCAATAAGCGACCGCTAGAAGGAAGTAGTAAGACGATGACATGGAGTATAAGTATGAGAAGACAGGCAGAAATATCCATCCCTATCACATAAGTGAATTACTGTCAAGCGTTTACGCCTCTGCACTCTGTATGACTGAGTGTTTTGGTATTGCATTTGTACAGCTAATGATCTAGTGGGATAGCTAGGAATATAGACAACGTAAATCGTAGTAAACTTTTCTTTCACCAACAACATGGCATAAGCCAGTCAAGCAGGATTAGCAACAAACCGTGCGACCTAAGGCCAAAGAAGCACGAAGAGTGTAAGCACACTAACAATCACAAGATGTGAATTCCATTGGAATAAAAGGGTGAAAGAAGAATTAAGAAAGTCACTAGGACCGACGCATGGAAAATGCAAGGCCATACAAGTAAAGAACACTTGTACTGAACCAGAAAAACTGGTAGAATTCAGAAGCTAGAGACAATAGAGGAAGCACTACAACTAGGTAGTGACTTAACCTCGCCCGACAACAAGTCGGAGGAACTTAGTGAATAATCGTGGGAGTACGAATAGTATGTATAATAGATTACCAAAGAGCTGGTTACAATCTAAAACTCATTGAGTTCAAACAGTGGTAAAAGAATACCACACTGTTAGTAAACCTTATTTCTACAATAGAGGGATAAAAAGGCGATGAGTAGCACATCTAGTATGACCAAAGAGCCAATTAAGCACTAAGGTTATCAGGGCCGCGCAGCAGAAGCTAGTGGGCCCTAGCTAAGAGGTTTAATATACCCAGTAAGTATGAAAGAATGGCTATTAATGCCTTGAAGCCTAATAGGCTAGAACCGAATTGGTTATGAGTTAAATAAACTCAATAGGAATTCTTGGTGCAAAGACTAAACCATTGACATGGTTAAGACCCTTTGACTAGAGCATATTGTATAGTATATCGTAGTGAAGCTAAACACTTCAGATTACCCAAACCGAGTAAACCAATGTTTAATAGTAACATATGGAAGATTAGATGGGCGTAATCCCTTTTAAGGGGGGTAGAGCGAAAACCGCTGAATGTAAGTTTCATGAATAAAACACAGAAACTATAATGTGCATAGCAAAAATGAGAATCGAATTGATGGTTAGTACTTATGTCAGATAAACATACGTATTCATTCATATTATAATTGTGGTAATTAGGCACAAGAGATGCGAATACCATGGAATGAATATAACCATCTTATAACTCCAATGTGAGAGTATTTGTAAGGAAGAGTATAGAAACTCCTTGGGAAATGATAATTCCTATTGTGTATGTCTATTTGAACTTAGACTTGGCATTACGATGCATGAGTCGGTATAAAACCGATGTAGAACCTAGAGGGAATTGAGTTCCCTAGGTGATTGTTTTGAGACAATTGAGAAGGAGTAGTGGACGGAGCTCCACAAGTATTGCATCCTTAAAGAAGTAGTACGGATTGACTATGAGTAGTAGAGGAATGTAGCCCACGAGCGGTGTATTCGTAAGTATGTTATTGGAAGTAAATTGAGGACAGCTGAATTTCATAAGTACTGTATTCCCTCGTCAGAATAGTAGAGATAATAGAGGGTAATGGAAGAAAGTAGAGAAGATTGATGAAATGAGCATTTAGGCATCGAATTCCGAGGAAAGTATTTGGGAAGTAGATTGAGAATGATTGATGGACTGAATTCCATCCTTTGGAGTTGCATGAATTCGTAATCACGACTAGAAAGAGTAAAAAGATAGAAAATGAAAACAATTAAATTAGTTGTTTGGTTGAATCTGATGTGGGAAGTCGAACTTGATCCTGATCAGATCAAGGGAAACCAAACACAAATTAGGGTGGAAAGATTGTTCAACGCTGGTGCTGATCACATCAGGGTCGAACGATTCTTGAAGCTCCCCTCAAGTGGTCACAAGAATCACGCATAGGGTAGAAGCAATAAATACAAACTGGAATTTGGAGTTGTATGCTTTGGAAAATTTCTAAGTAGTAGTGGCGAAAGAAATTTTCTTAGCCTGAAGATGAAGGATTTGCTAGAAGCGTATGCCTGAGAAGGTAGTAGAGCATCGTATTGTATTATTCCAAGGGCAGCGGGACATAGAAGAGTCCTGTGTCTAGATGACCTGAGTGCCTGCGGGATTGTAATGTGTATTGCATTGCTTTGGGGATAGCTTTGCACTGCATGTACGTTTAAATTTTGTAATGAGGAACTGATGGATGGTAGTAACGTGGATTTGAGTAATTATTGTACATTGGTAAGGCACGGAAAGTAGGAATCTTGAGTAATGGATTGAGGAGTTGTAAGGAGGAAGAATGTACGACGTCTGGCATAGACAAGTATGAATGAGCAAGCATTGTAACCCTATAACCTTGAGCAACTTTGAGGACAAAGTTCTTAAGGGGGGTAGATTGAAATACCCCGAACTTAAATATAGTGATTAAGATAATTCTAATCCTTATTTAAGAGACAAAAAATGCTTAAGTAATATTGGCAACGAAAAATAAATCCAAAAGAAATAAAGAAACGCTTAAAAAGCAAAAAGCGCTAAATAAGCGTTAAATAACCATAAGAGGTGCGAGACCTCAGTTAGAGTATTATATGGATTCTTAAGGCTTAATGATGCCTAAATAATATGAGGGAACAAATCCCGAAGGAAACAGACCTTTAAAATGGGTTAAAAGCATAAAAGAACCTTAAAGCACGTTTTTCAAGGAAACCGGGAAAACGTGACTTTAAGCGGGACAAATAGACTCGTAACAATTTTGGTCAACCAAATAGTCATTAATAAACATTAATAAAGGTTGGGAGCCAATAGAATTAATTAAACGAGAAAATTCCGGAAAACGGGTACCGGTTAGTAAGAACTGTAACAACCGGGAAGTTGTGGGGTGAGAATGCAAATAAAGAAACTTAGGGTGTCCACTTTTGTAAATAAAAGTTAAAAATCTGTAGGATGGGTGTGTGTGGGCCGATTAAATTAGCCCCTCTCCCTCTCTTTATTGTTCCTAATTCACTAAAGGATAAAAGAAATAAGTAAAGAAAAGTAAATTTGACACTCTCTCTCCTCACGACCCATCCCCCCTTTGCTCTCTCTCACGTATCCCCCTCTCTCCATTTTCTCTTCTTCTTCCTTGAGCACCTCCATGGTGATTTGAAGAGGTGAGTGTAGCCCTCCACTTCTCTCCTCTCTTTGAGCACTCAAATCTTCTCCAAACGCAACAAAAAGTATACCATTGTAATCCCCTTGTAAAGGAGAACACTTTCCTCCTTTCAAAAATCCAAAAACTCCATTTTCGTTTTTGTGGGTGTTCCCCATTTGAAGATTCAAGTCCACCATTAGAAGCACCTTCACCTCCTTATCATCTTGAGGTAAAAAGAAATTCGAAAATCCATCATTTCTAGCCCTTGTTTACATTATAAGAATTTCCATATTTTGAACTCTTGGTTCTTCTTTCCCCAGCCGGTTTTGGCTTCTATTTTGGGCTAGGAATCTTGTTATCTTGCTAGTCAAGAACTTCATCCATCCATTGGAAGGTAATACTCATTTCTAAACCCTAAAATATTTAGATTCTAGGGTTAGTATAAAATGTATACTAAGTAGTTTGTGTATTGGCATGGGGTGTTGTAGCATTGCCCATTCCTTGAGCAAAAACCGAGAACAAGGAGAAAGAAAGAGGAAAGAAGAAGAGGAAAGGAAAGAAAGAAAAAAAACAAGACAAGGTAAATACCCTTACCTTGAGTTAGTTTTGTATATTGCATTGTAACAGTTTTTGAGTATCAAAAACAAGTAATGTGATAATGATAATGAGTATGTTGGAGTATAATTAGAAAGAGAATGTAACAGTTTTGAAGTTGTTAAATGAGTTTTAAAAGCTTGGGAAAACATGGGGTATTGAATGTGTATGTGCAGGAATTTTATCGTTGTTGTAGTAGTGTTGGAGTGTGAGTATAAAATGTTGTATAAACAGGTTGTGGAAATGACCAATTGTGAGCTGAAATAATGTGTGGTGGATGCTAAAAATATAGGGGAAACTATGTCCAAATTTGTCCAGAAATTAAGGACTTAGTGTGTGTAAGGAGAGGTAATGATCTAGACAATAACTAGGTGTATTTGGAGAGGTTAAAGAGAGTGTTCAACCACTTTGAAAACAGATTTGAAAAGGGTTTAGGTAATGTGAAGAAATAGGATGTAAGGTAATTTATTTTGAATGCTAGGAGTAGCATTAGTTGAGGAAGTATTGGAGGAAGAAGTTAGTTTAAAATCTGTAGCAATTGAGGAAAGAGCAAATCTGTAGCATTGGTGAAATGGAAACTAGTATAAGTGTTAAGAAGAAGTGGGAAAAATGTGTAAGTGAATGTAAGGATTGAGTAGTAAGTTTGGTGGATGAACCAAGGTGATTTAGAGAGCTTAATTAGTGCTAAATCATGTGGGGAAGTATTGGTAAAGATTGGGGAAACAATGGGTAAAGAAACCAACTGAAAACAGATTTTAAAACTAAAGTACTGGGCCGGACCGGACTTGCAACCGGACTTGCAAGTTCGGTCGAGCCCAGAATTACAAAGACGGGAAACCTTCTGGAATGGACCGAACTTACGACCGGACGTGCAAGTTCGGTCGGACCAGAAAATTCTCCCGTCAGAAACCTTCTGGAATGGACCAAACTTGCGACCGGACTTGCAAGTTCGGTCGGCCAGAAAAATTCCCGTAATGCAAGCTACTGGAATGGACCGACCTTGCGAACGGACTTGCAAGGTCGGTCGGGCTAAAATTCTCACGTAAGAAACCTACTGGAATGGACCGACCTTGGGGCTGGACTTGCAAGGTCGGTCGGCCCTGGAATTTTCACGCGATGTAGCTTACTGACTTGGACCGAACTTGCGACCGGACTTGCAAGTTCGGTCGAGTCAAAACAAAAAAAAATGTTTTATCATATGATTATAAATCATATGTATATATATATATATATGCCAATACACATATATGCATATGTATGTAGTAATACACCATTAATGAAGTAGTAATGGTAAGAAAGTAAGTAAATGAGTAAGGAAGCAAGTTAAAGAAGTAATAAAGAAAAGAATGGTTTTTTTAACCAAGTAAGAAAGTAATAAAGTAGTAAGTATACATTGAAAGTAACAATGAAGGAGTAAGTTAGATCAATTATAGATCATTGATCATACTACCTCATGTATGTATAGGAATCAAATAGTTGATCATCAAAGGACCGGTAGTACGAATACGACGGTGAACGGTATGATTTCTTCATGCTCTGTATCCTAACCTGGTTACCCCGATTTGTGTGCTTGTGTGATCACCAACAAGATAAATGCACGAATCGGACTTATATTGCACTTAACTGTGTTTGAACTATTTTGTTCTTGTGTATCTTCTTGAACATTTAGTTTGTATAATTCATGAAATGTATGAATGGAAATGAAGAGTATGTGTAGGTATTGTGTACTTGTGTATTGTATGTATGTATGGAAATGAAGTGCTGACTTCTACTAATTCCTAACATTCTAACTCCTAACTTGAGTAATGAGTAAAATGGAATGAGTAGAAGTCCGATATAGTTTCGGCCACGCGTGAGGATAAGGAAACACAAGAGGTTGGATCCGAATCCTGGCTGTAATCTTCTCCATGGACCAATTCCCTTGAATGGGTAGCATCCTGGATTAGTAGGCCACCCTAAAGCCCAGTGATGGGATGTAGTAATCCCTGCCCGGAGGTCACACCGACTTGACTTGAGTAAAGTATGTAAGAAGTAAGTATTGTATGTGTATCGGTCTTGACTGTTGTAAGTCATTGACCTTGAGTAAATGAGTATTGGACACCCGATTAACCCGGGTGTGTAAAGAAGCTAACAAGCCTTCTGTGTGAATTGGAGAAGTGTATCTCCGTATTGCGTATCGAGTATGTAATGAGTATGTATTGTGTATGTGTATTCTGAAAGATGGTAAGTAAGTATTGGTTGACTTGTATTGTCTTCGAAGCATGTATTGTACTGTACGTATGTATGTATACCTTGTGTAGTATTGTAGTATCATGAATGAAAGCATGTATGTACGTATGTATGTATTGTAAAATGAATTGCATGTCTTCGACCAAATGGTCGGTGTACCCTCGCTAGTACGGGGGTATGCAGTTATGATATTCAGCGTAAGCTGACCCCCTAGGGGGAACGTTTTTAGTATGCAGGCACCCGAAGCGGATGTGGTCAAGGTGAAAGACCGGAGGCTACACTTGGATGAGTAGAAGTAGAATGTGGAAGTGTACGAAGTGGCACACCCCTTGTACTTAGAAAGTAAGTAGTTGTGAGGAATGGGTAGTGGTTAGACTCTTAATGAGTAAGCATGGAATTGAAGAGGTATCGTATCTGTATTTGGAACTTAGTAAACTCGGTATGTGTAGTGCATTATCTTGTATTGAATTATGGAGTATTGTATTGAATGGAGTATTGTAGTGCTCAGTAAGTAATGGGAGTATGTACTGTATTTGTGTAGTACTCGGATATTCCGGTCCATCAGACCGATGCTGTATGTAGAAGTAGGAGCCTTGTTAGTCACGTGGGTGACGGACGGCATTGTATCAGCCGATGTATGTAAGTATGTATCCGCTGCGTGACTCGGGACGCACGAGGAGATTGGACGGTAATGATTGTATTAATGCTAGGGGTGTTACACTGACCCCGTTCTGATGTGACGGTGCTATCCACGGTATTTTCGTAGTTGTGGAAACAGAGGTATCTTAATTGGCGTGGTTTGTTTATTGTACGCACGCTCGATTAGATCTAAATCGTATATCTATCCCGTATGTTGGGGCACGAAATATATTATCAGGTGTTATTGTCTTCACTCACTAGTTTTTAGTTGAGGTGAAGTATGACATTTGGCTTCGTTAGTAGTTGGTGATCTCTACACCAGTCTCTGTAATATTGAGATGTAGTAGCCTATATGTCCACTGAGATAACCATCGTCATCCCGTGTCTCCAGGTTATTTTGTTCTAGAGTAATATGTTGGTTGTCGTTATTTCTTGCTGACGTATATTGTATTTTCCCCTATACGGTCTAACAACAATGTTAGTATGGTTCGCCCTGCTTTGCGCTAAGGGAATCCATTTGTTGTTCTCATATTCGTGTTCTGCATCTTTCGGTATCCCGTATGGGTATGCTCTTTGGCAGTTGGGGCCTTTGTCCCCTGGTATGTTTCATATGTTATCTATCTTTCGTGTTGTTTCACCAGGAGTGTAATTGTACCCCCATGTTTTTCTGTGTGGTTATATAGTGTTGACACTGCGTTTATTTGGAACGTTTCCTCTAATGGTCCAGGCTGTTGTATAGCCTGTCTTCAATTTTAGTTCCTTGTAATTGAGTTTTATGCGAGTTTTACTCATCTGTTATTCGCCAATGTATTTATTAATAATGGCTGTTTACAATGGTCGCTTTCATGCGTGCCATATCTTAGTCAATTCAACGGTTATAAGTTATTGTGATATTTGCTCTATGGCTTAAGGCATCCGCTAGTGTACTAGCTTTGCCTTTATTTTATTGTATGGTATTGTGTTTATGTTCAGCCCGTTTTGGGTGAAAGTATACCATTGCCCTCAATTTGGGAGTACAGTGGTTGTTACATCATACCGTATTACTTGTGTTTTTCGTTTGGAGAATAGTTCTCTTTATGCCCCTCTTTCGGGTGGTGATTGTTATCGTTAAGTAGGTTCTTTTGGATAGCAGAATCTGTGCTTATGTAAGCGACTCTTTATCCTTACGAGGATTTTATACATTGACTCGCCCATCTAATGGGCTTTCATTCCTTGTCATTTAGTTGCATATCGGCTCCCTCGTCTTTCAGGAGGTTTTCTTTAACGTTATTGTGTTTGTAACCACTCCTTTGTGGAGTTATGACTTTGGCTGTGTTATACTCAAGGTTTTTGGTTCCTCTAGTCTCGTTGGTTAACTGGGACATTTCTCATCAATTTATTCGAGGTAACTAGTTGCACCGGTCTGGATTTGCATCAATGACCTTGGCACGGAGTTGACTACTCCTTGTGTTCCTTACACTACTTATCTACATGTATGGGGTATCCCACTGATACATTACTACTTACTTGGCTAACTTACAAATAAGTCTGTCAAGCCCACAAGCTCCTATGGAGTGTGGTCTATATAGTACTGGTACGAGGTGATTTTCGCCTTTGCCATTGGTTTCGTTATTAACATAAGTTCACTGATGTTTTTAAAGGAATTTTTACGACCACTTGTCTTGACAAGTCATTGTTGGTCTATTGTTTACTAAGTTCTTTATTGGAGTGATTCCGTGTGTTGACTCCAAATTACAGTTATCGGTTTATTTCTGCGCGGTCTAGCGTTGGTTGATTATTTCAAGCTTTTGTATCTATGTAGGTTATTTATGTCGTTTATAGCACTTTCTATAGTGCTTCTAACTTTACTCTTTTCCTGGGTTACATCATTTAGTGTAATTCCGGACCTCGTGGCGAAGATTCGTGTCCTTTCCTTTTATGGAAGTCCTCATTGTAGTTGGGTTTTTAACTAGTTTTCATCATTTGCCAGATCGTTTGGGCATTATCGCTCTAGTGGCATATATTGGAAGGTAGTTGGAGGCGGTACTTTTGCTCTCCTGGACTTGTGTTCTTGTAATGGTACATCGGGTACTCTTACTTTGGCTTGTGCCCTTTAGACTTGGTGTCTTGTATTGTTGTTTAGGTTGTTTGCCATCGTTTAACTCACATTATTATTATTGACAGTCATCCTGTTAGTAGATGACCTTTCTTAAGTACGTACCTGTTTTTGTCACCTATTGTATGGTGTGGTACCAACAGCAGTAGCCATTCCCTTTATGTGGGAACTCCGTCTAATAATCAGTGTGATAAAATGGAATAACAATGTCACTACCACAGAAGTATAGATAATGATATAACCCCACTTAATAAGGTGTAGTAAAACTTTTATTATAACCATTCTATTCAATTACACCTGTTGTGTAGAACTCTATAGTGAGAGATTTATGTTAAATGTAGGTACAAATAGGTATATATTAAATGCAGAAATCTCTAGTATCTCTACATCAATTATGAAGACACTTATAGGTGAAGGAAATTAATTTTCCCACATTTATTTGTGTAAAACGTTTGAACTTAGTGTGTGGGCACATGCGAGTTATGCAGTAGTATATATGTTCCTATCTTAACATTTGTTCGTTCTTTATTAATTATGGTACTCCTTTGTAAAGGTAGTACTTTGGATGTTAATTGTGTAAGTATTCAACACCGATTCACGTCTACTGGTGTGATCGGTTTAGGTAATAACTGTGTTGCAGCATAACATGTTCAACATTGGTCCTATTGAGGACTAACATGTTCTTTCTTCTTCCCGGTATTTATTGTGTGTTGAAGTGTGCCGTTATGGGCATAGAATTGGCCCTGATAGTTACACGATCATACTTCCTTATACAATTCCCTACATATTGAGAGTGAGTTGTTATTCACGAATATTCATATTTGGTGCCTCATTCGTTAAATTGATATATCCTAGTTGTTTAACAGTTGGTGTACTTCGGTTCCTTGTCTTCCTACCGCCACTAATGTTGGTGGAGCATCCAGGAAGTGTTACAAAGTTTCATATAACATTGTGTCGGTCCTACGAACTCAACACTTATCACTAGTAGTGATTGGCATCTAATGCCAGTATATGTTTATGGTGTTTGGCTTGTAAGCCAATGTTAATGATTTATTAATGTTTAACGAATATAGTTTGCTACAGGCTAGTGTGTGCCCTTTAGTTGTAATGGTCGGACTCATCGGTCCTCCCGAGGTTCGTAGGCCATAAGTTTTAAGGGTTTTGTGACTCTATTTGCAATAGTCACGGATTTTGTATGAAAGTTGTACGAATAATTTGTGGTTACCGGTAGCTATGGTGTCATACCTTGTTGTCTACACGTGTAACACCCCTCTCCTTAAACACGTAATAATCTCTCCCGTAGCAATAAATAAAATGTCTTACAGCGGAAGAATTAATAACAATAACAATACTCACACGGGTGTCACCGGCCATTACTCGCCCATGCGAGTAACGAAGCCAAACTATATCCAACAATCAACAAAACAAACTGCTAACCGCTGTGATAACGAGATAACTCCTATACATCATACTAAGTCCATACTCATAAACATCGACAAGTGAGCGTCTACCCAAATCCCAAATATTCATAACTGTACCATAATACATTTACCAGTCTGATATTATTATACAAATAAACTCCCTGTGCGGTAATCAAAATAAACTCTAATTACCCTGTTCCCGCACTTCGGCTTCGACAACAATCAACAACCGGCATAATGGTGTAGTATCAGCGATAAACGCTGAGTATGCCGGGTCTGGACCCTAATGGTCACTTAGTCATTTTAACCATCTTATTATTAGATTGGTTTCATGCTTTACCATTTTACAGTTATAATCAATACTGTAATAAACATATATACATAGTCATCCATCCATACATTCACAAACACTTAACCATCCATCCAATTCAAACAGTCATAAAATATCACTAACAACAATTGTATATCGAACGTATCGAATAATAATACTGAATAAACACTGTGGCGAACATCATCCTTTGTTAACTTAATTTGGCCTTTAAGGCCCCGTCCATCCAAACCATATTAATTAAATACCAGTTGGGCGTCATGTTAGGACAACCCGATAACCTCACCATGGACAGTTGTCCTCCCGTACACACAAAGGTGCTCATTTCGCCAGAGGTCCGAAGGCCCCTGACTATGCTCTTTTGTCTCGTAAGACGTCCATATAAAGGTCGTAGCCACCTGACCCATGATCCAAATAGGGCTCGTTGGGTATAAACCTGGAGCGGAACCCAATCGGGAACCCCTCAGTGATCACAAATGCGCAACCAGGTAGTTCGTAAACTACACTGGATTCCTCACCTCAACTCACACCATCTCTCTCTCATAATGTTTAAGATATTCTCTTAGTCTAATGGAGAATGTAATTTATTAATTAGCTGCCCAATGGGTCTCACGCATACCTAGAAGTAATCTAGGTTATATTCATGTTCGAGATCCATGCTCTAGAGACCGACAATGTCGTGACTCGTTCCTAAGTGTTTTACTTAGGTTACCATATACTTAATATTAATACTATGGTATTATCAAGTAACCGTCTTGTCATCACAATAACGTATATGTATGTTTATATAAGCCGATCTATAGTCGACGTAGTGTTAGTCCCGTAGGACGCTCGTGCATAAATAATTAATGCAGTAGCACACAATCACATACTTGTATCCAAAACCCTTAGCACACAAGTGATATCAACCAAATCCGAGCCCAAGGAATTCCTTAGGAAAACCCGGATCAAACCCCTTTACTTATCGTTCACCAAGACCTAGGATGCGCAGTGTAGACCACTAGCTCGTCAAGCGCCTTCGTCTGAAGCATGATCTAAACGGTAATAAACTATAAGTCAGTCTCCATGACTAACTACATCCGGTATTTCTGAATAACAAGTAACCCCGACAGTTCATCCCCGGATTTCTACAGTTATTGATTACGAGTTTCTCTAAACCGGTCGGCTTTGTTACTAAAACTCGTATGTCATAATATTTCGACTGTTAAGTTTAATTCATTATACTTCTTTAATCTTATCCACCATTAAATTTAGGTTTATAACCTATAGTTGCATGTATGCATGCATTACGTATTATATTATATTATTTCCCACCATCCATTATAATACATTGTATTATATAATCCATTATATTTATTAAACCACAATTGCATTCAAAAACTTATAACTTATAGTTTGTAACTATTTTTTTGTAATAACCACCCCCATTATATTATATGGTTTCCAACCATAATATATATTCATCCTTATATACATTATTCTTATATATGTATCTATTTACCTTATAGGTAAGTTTCATGATTATAAAACTCTTATTTTATATGTTGCATTTTATCATCTTATATTAGATGATTATTCCCATTAGTTGTATTATATTATACAACTTGTATTAAGATTATTATCCTAATATTACGCAACATTTTATGTTGTACATTTACAACTCCTAAGGTTTATTCAATATACCTTAGTTTATAAATCTCATTTATTTATAGTTTGTCACATTATTTAATGTGAATACCTTTACTTATATTAATTCCACCTAAACCATATAATTGTTATAACATTTATAACATAGTAGACCTTATTCTAAAATTCATATTTCTAACCTTATAATTCGGTACAGCCCTTTAATTTATTTAAATTCCATTTTGATCACATAACATTATGTAATGTTATACCATATACTATATCATATAATATGAATTTTTATTTCCTTTAATTTATAACTTGTAGTGTTTTTATACAAAATATTTATATTGCGCATAGGCATATCATTTATACTTATTCTCTTCCATAATCCATAGTTTTTTTTATTTACAAAATCACCCCATTATTTATACCATGTTATATATATAGCATATAAATAAAATTTTTAACTTATAAAAGGGTATCACCCATGGTTATATTTTTGTAAAATTTCTGAACAGACCCATGTGTTGTTCTAAATTATTTTTCTAACCCCAACTTTCTATAATTGCCATTTGGTCCAATTTATAACATATAGTTTTATAATATCATTAAAACCATATATTATACATATATCTTATTAAATACCCTTATATTATTCTAAAAATCACCAAATTTCACCCAAGGGTTATTATTACCCTTACATACCATATACTTTCGGTATTTTACATTTCCACCCCGTCTTTTATTCCAAAGTGTCATAATGACATAATAACTATATATTATACACATATAGTTTATTTTAATTCCAAAACCAACCAAATAAATTCCTAAAAATTCCTAATAGCCCATGGGTGTTTATAATACCATTTTACACCCTTTTATTTTCGGTAATAACATATTTACCACATATGTTATAAAATTGTTACAATTAAATACTTATCTTATTATAAAACCTTAAATAAGTTATTTAACTTATTTAATTTGGTCAAAACCTACCATATGGTCAAGGTTGACCACCTTAATATTTCCTTGACCATCAATCTCCATATATTACGGTTTTATACCCATATTTTCTAGAAATTACCTTTTAACCCCAAAACTTTATAAAATCTTATAATTTTTATTTAAACTCATTTAAATCTCTAATTTTTGGCTTTATTTATATATAGCCCCCAAATTTAATTTAATTTAATTATACTTTAACCCCTTATTCCTTGCGGTGATACATATATATTACCTAAACTTAATTAAAACCTTATAAATATATAAATAAAATGGCCTAAAGTACATGGCCTTATTACAAACATTAGCTTATAAAATAAATTACATATAAATGCCCAAAAATGCATTAAACTCTCGGCCTTACCACCATCTTTTCCATATTTACCAATTTTCCACATAATGTCTTAAATTTGACAATTATGTTAATTAATTAGTTTTAAAATTTACTAAACCATTCCTTAATCACCTAAGGTCAAAATAAGACCTTAATAAACTCATTCACTCATGGCATATATATATACATATGTATAAACACATATTAATATACCAAGTGTAGGTTTAAGTGATTTATACCTTATTTTTGCCAAGATTAGGCCTTGTTTGGCCACGGCTGTTTGGAGATTAATTTTCTACAGCTTAGTTTACATGTTTTCAAACAGAAATTAAGGCATGATTAGTCTCCAAGCAAGATCTAACCATAAGAAGTGTTTAATGTACATTTTCAAGGTAAATTTTACCTTCGAATACCAAGGCAAGCATAGGTTTTCTTCGGCCTATTTATACAGAAGATAAAGAGTATCAAAAGAGCTACTAATCCAAGCTTTAAACTGGTATAACTCAGATTAGAAGATGGCTAATTTTTACCTTGATTAAGATGCCAAAAATGGTGTTTTTGGCATGGATTTGGCTAATCCTTGAAGCTCTTGATATACCAACTGAATAAGTATGTTAAGAAGAAGATAATAATGCTAGGAAACAAAACTTTCCAACCGGATTTGAAGAGAATCAAGAGATAAGTGCTTAAAGCACATTTTTATACCTTAAGAACAAGATTAGATTCCTCCACCTCCTTCCCTTGTTACAGCCGAGATTCACCCTCCTTTTAACCTCCAAAACAACCTAAAACCATGGATGGAAATGGTTGATGCTTAGCTCCATGGAAAGAGGAAAGAAATGTGAAGAGAATGAACATAAAATGGCTTAGTAAGCTTACCTATGTCAATTGTTGTTCTCTTCTGAATATGGAGTGTTCCCCACGGTTTGGAGAAGCAAAAGAGAGGATGAAGATGTGTAGTTTCGGCTGGGAATGAAGCAAATGAGAAAAGAAGACTAAATTAGCTTATTATGTTAATTAATGTTACTTTAGGAATAGTAAATGATGATTCACCAAATTAGCTAGATATTTTGTATCAAAATTGAATGAGCTGTCCTCCACGCTCCATGCTGCCGACTTACTAAGGGAAAGGATGGTCATTAATTGACCATTGACTATACTTAGTCAATTTTGCTTAAAAATGCACTATTTGGGTTACTATTCACAAATGAATGCCATATTTTCGATTTTTTTAAATCTTGGATTTAGACCTTCTAATGTGGTAAATTATAGTACATTAGTATATCAAGGTCTAATCCAATGCCCAACATCACTCAAAACCCACTCAGAAAGTCAATTTTCTCAAAAACGTGCTTTAAGGTGTTTTAGTGCACATTTTGTGTCGCAAGGTTTTTCTGAGCTTAGTTTTCTTTGAGAACAGTTTTGTTGTGTTCCTTACATGATATTTGATCATAGGAATCCAATTTTATATAAAATAGAGGTCATTAGACCTTTAAGGTTTCCTTAGAGCACATTTTTGCCCTACTTGACCTTGAAGCATGTAAATGCTTGTTCTTTGTGTTGGAGTGTTATCCAACAATTATAATATGTTTAGTTATGTGTTAATAAGCTTAGGAAAAGTTTTAGGTCCTAAGAAGTTCATTTGGGTATGTATTTACCCTAAACAGTCAAAGGGTGCAATATCTTGCTTTGTGTTGACCACTATTGATCTCAATTGACTTTTAAGGCATGTTTAGGCCTTAATTAATGTGATTAGATGTTTAATCCATGTTTTATTAGTTTGGTGTATTTCAATCTACCCCCCTTAAAAAGACTTCGTCCTGAAGTTGCTTAATCAAATAGGTAAGTATATAAATATATGACTACCCATTATTCCCATAATGTATATCTATGTGATATATCATTTACATACATCGCATTGTGCTTATACAACACATAGCCATCACTTTGTGGCGTTAGTTCAATCATATATGGATATAGGTGATCCATCAGCACCATTATTTCCTATCAATTCTATAAACCCTGACAACCTCCCTGAGGTGTCCAAAACATACCATCGTTCCACATTGCACAACTAATGATTCATTTCGTATCTAAGCGATACCATATGTAATCATTCTACAAGGCAATATAAATATATATATCACAAGTAGCATAAGAAAGGTACTACACACATGGGTGTAAATACAACATTCAAACATGTACATCACACACAAACAAACCAAACAACGTACGCCCCGCGTACCAAACATAACCAACAAAACCTCGTATGCCCCACATACCACCAATTCACTGTATGCCATGCATACGAAACAAACAAATAAACAAACCTCGTATGCCCCGCATACCACAAACTATTGTATGCCCCGCATACGAAACAACAAAACTTAGTGCACACACATGCACAGCCAAGAGGCTCTACCCCCCTTAAAAAGGGTTACGCCCCCGTACCCCACAAGTATACTACAGCCGCTCAACAAGGAGCGCTGGATACTTTGCTCTCATAGAGTTCTCCAACACGTGGATTATCCTCATATCAGAGAGACGGGTATGACTCTAGCCCTTCCGGGCTCCACAATACATAAAGGGTGAGGCACTGAACTATTTGTGCTCTCTCCCAAATTTGTTCTAATGGGCCCACTCGCTCCGTATTGAGTTGCAGACCCATGAACATAGACTCGTTTGCCTCTTTTGATTGTTGTGAATCCTCTCGTTTGGATCACCAGCATACATGCGTGTGTCTCCTCTCACTGATTTTCAGCTTGAGGTATAATATGACATTGGCTATTGTTAGTACTTACTGCTCTTTGCACTTGTCTTTGTAATATTAAGACGTACCAGCCTACATGTCCACAGAGATAAAGCTTGTCATCCGTGTCTCCTGGTGATTTTGTCTCGGAGTAACACACTGTTGTAGTTCTTGATTCACACCCGTGTTGATATCCATTACATCTTCCTGTATTCCCACTAGATTAATAACTGCACAAGTGCAATACCAAAACACTCAGTCCTGCAGAGTGCAGAGGCGTAAACTCTCAGCAGTTAATATCTAATGAGTCAAACAGATAAGATGAGCGAATTATCATGTGAGTGGTACATTCCAAAGTCCATTGTTCCTTGCTTAAGGTATCTGCTAGTATATTAGCTTGTCTCTCATCATTGCGTAGTCACACGTTTATGTCCACATCATCTGATAGATTTTCCTCTAGATTGCAAGAATTTACTCGATCCTTATGAGGATTCTACAAATTATTCTTCCGTAATGGGTTTTCATGTTTCTTTCCTTAGTGTTCCTGTCCTTGAACGTTTTCCTTGTCTTCACTGTATATTGTCCACTGCTCTGTGTTGAAAGTTCTCGGTTTCTTTAGCCCGTTGGTTTAACTGCGGCTCTTCTCGTCCATCTTTGAGGTAACTTGTATCACTGTCCTTAGTACGGAGTTGACTACTTCTCGTGTTCCTAACACTACTTGTCTACTTGCATGGGGTACCGTACTAATACATTACTACTTACCCGACTAACTCATAAATAAGTCTGTTAGGCCCACATGCTCCTATCGAAGTGCGGTCGTCCCATGTCTCATTTAGTAAACTGGTAATGTCTGTCACACGGGTATTGTGAAGTACTCGGTTGTCAATCTCCCTTTGATGGATATCCTCTTTTTTTTTGTTTATTAGTTCATGTTATCGGTTATCTTGTTATAAGTGTTATTGCCCTGGTGGCATCAGTGGTAATTCGTGCCAAATTTAGCAAACTTGGTTCTCCTAATTCGATCTCCTTGAGTGCACACATATATCTTTTCTCCCTGTTTATCATGATCACATCTCATCCATAGTTCATATTCCTTCCCTCATCCATTTAATTGGATGTATTGCAGATTGTATAATAGCTTGAGCAACTTGGCTCTTCACTTCCCAACCATCCTCACTGACGGCGGTTCATCTACAAAGGGTATGGTTGTCCATAAGGACTAAACATTCATCACTAGCAGTGCTTAGCATTAAATGCGGGTATACACTGATGGTATTTGGCTAATACTCCATGTCTTAAAATTTCGAACGATTAAACTAGTGTGGTTTACACTCACAGTGGCTGTATAATTTCTTCAGTTGTAGTGGTTGGACTAACGGTCTTCCTGAGGTTGCATAGGTTTCTAATCTTAGGGTTTGTATGAAAAAGTATAAAAATTTTGGTATAAAAATAAGATATTAAAAATTAGTAGTAGTTGCAGTTGCAGCACTTGCTCTGTCAAGTGCGCAAGGGAGATGGAAATATTAGTGGTTTACTTGACATAGCGCTTGCAATAGCAAGTGCGCCATGCAGATGGAAATTCTGGTTCAGTAATTACCGGTCTCATTGACTCTGCGTAGTCGAGTATGGGTTACATGATAATATAAGCATTAACGTCATGTTCATATATATAATCCGTCAAGGTTTCAAGGTTACTTGTATCGAGTCCACATAACTAGTCTCAAAAGTCATACACAAAAAGGCGAGTGGTCAATGACACACTCCCACATACTTATAACATATCTCTGTCTAACATCCAAGGTAAGTACACAACATAGTAAGCAAAAAGTCTTCCACCAGCGGTCTCATGGAGTTCAGGGTACTCATGCCCTAACGACTCCTTTCCCTTTCTGGGCTCCAGCATCAGTAGATGTCTGGCCCTCCTGTCCGCCTCGTGGTACTCCAGATCCTCCAGCTGAGGTGTTCTGAATATTCCTTGGTGGCCTGTAGTTACGGCTCTCCGGGTTCATCCAACACTCGAACTCCCGGTGGCCCTCTTTCTTGCAGCACCGACACTCAACTTTGTGGACATTGCAGTCGACCCCAGGATGGTCCTTCCCACAACGCTTGCAATAGAAATGGCGCTGGGGCTGTCCGGTGCCTAATGGTAGTATTAAATTTAAGTTAAAATATGATGATATAAGGTTAAGGTCACAATTGAATTTAAGAGGTAGGCGTTCTCACCATTAGGAGGCGCTGATCTCAAAGGCTGAGCATCTATAACTGGGCCGGTCAACCGAAGGACGGGCTCCTTGATAAGTGAGAAATACATAGACATTTAAGGGTTTAATTTACCTTGTACTTACTTACTTTCAGGATAATATTACTCACTTATCGTATGTTTTTCCTCTAGTTATGTTTTATTGATTATCTCACAAATTTATTGGTTAAACATGAGGAAAACCAAGCTAGGAGCAAAGTACTCGAAGAGATGAACGCGTAGGCAAAAACGGGGATCAAATCGGAGCTAAAACGAATATTTTAGAGGCAATTGAAGTTGGTCCGGACCAGTGTCCAAATCACCTGGTCCGGACCAACACACGCCAGCGCACCAGAATAGAAAATCGACATGGTCCGGACCAGCTGGTCCGGAACATGGTCCGGACATGTCGATCTGCCAGCAAGAAAGGAGCCGTGTGAAGAGATAATTACCTTATCTCTTCACACGAGATTACCACCGCCTTATCTCCCCCATTCACCTATATTTCTCTATAAATACACCTACAAAACCCCATTAAATGATAGATCATTCCACCCCAAAACTAATGCCATTTTTCCTCCATAAAATCTCCATTTTCTCTCCAAAAATCATACATCTCACCTACATAATCTCCACATAAATCCTCACTTCATCTCATCCCATAAAAACATTCCATTTTCCATACCGTTGTTCTGTCCAACCTCCGTCCAAATATTATCAGTTAAATCTATTCAGTTTTAATGTCTATCGTACTTACGATGTTTGTTTTTATAATTATGTGTGAGTAATAACTTTAGCCTCCCGGGTTGGGAAGCAAGCTTATTTTATACAATCGTGTTACGTATATTTTCTACTATAATCTGTTCAAGCAATATTTTGATTCTCCTCCTTAATGCGCTTTAATCTTTAGGCCAATTATTAAAGTGATATTTGTAGTTTCTTGTTAAAATGCGATGCTGAGACAAGATTCTAGACAAGAGAAGTCAAAACGGGTTAACGACTAGAAGCGAGATTCGCCTATAGGTTAACCAGTCTCCAATAGGAATTGTTAATAATGCGATTAATTTATTTATGACTTGAGCAAGGCTTGCGCTTGTTGTTTAAATTAATCAGGGTTTATTAGACAGGAAACGGTCAATAAACTAATTAAAATTCCTGAGTTTATTGTTAAAATGGTAGAAGTTTATAGTAATATAATTGGATAAAATAGGTGAGCAGAACAACCCAGGGTGCTTCTTAAAAACAAAAGAGTTTTATAAACCGCTATTATTATTCTGTTCTAATTAATTGTTCTTTTACTGTTTTTATTTACATTAAGTGTTAAACCACAACCTTCCTAAAAAATGATGAGTTTCTATTCAATAGTCTAATTAGAATTCTCAGTTAATTTACACTATCAGTTAAACCACAGTAAGGTCCCCAAGAGTTCGACACCCCACAATTCCACTATTCCGCAAAACGATTAGGTACACTGCCTAAGTGGTAGAAGTAGTCACATATTTCTCCAACAAGTTTTTGGCGCCGTTGCCGGGGACCTCCGGCACGGTTAATTGATAGTTTTTAATTTTATTGTGTTTTCTATTTAACAATCTAACTATCGGACTTCGGACATCTAACTACGGACATCGGACTTCGGACATCTAATTACTAACTCTTTATTTTATTGTGATTTATTTTTCAGTCATTTAATTTCCATTGTCCTTTAAATTTCTGTCACTAATTTATAATTTCTGTCATTTAAAGTTTCTGTCATTTAATTTCAGTTACTAACTTATAATTTCCAGTATACTAACTACTAACTTCAAATTTCCAGTATAGTAACTCCTAACATTAAATTTTCAGTCAGTTAATTTCTGTCATTCAAACTCCCCTGTCCTTTTTCTTTATTGTCACTTTAGTTACTCTAAAAAAAATATATAAAATATATAGTTCTTTGTTCTATCAATTGCTTCTTTCTAATTTTGTTATTTAATTTTTTAGTTTATCTTAACCTTTTAATTATTTCTTTTGTTTCCTTTAGTTGTTTTCCATTTTTCCAACTGCAAGTTATTTCTATATATGCGTCGAACTCGATCTGCAGGTAGTCCTCAAAACGATCTTGAACCTGAGATTGAGAGATTTCTCCACCAAAGAAGGCGACAACAACAAACTGAGATGGCAACTCGACAAACTCTCTGCGAATACCAGCAACCATCAGTTGAAGGGAGGCCTTCTGCCATTGTCCTTCCTCAAGTTTCACAGGCTGAACTGGATGCCTGGCAATTTAAAACGTTTTATTACCACACTCTACCACCAGGGCCAATACAGCGGGCTAGATTCAGATGATGCTCCACACCATATATCTGCATTTCTTGATTTTGTAACACTTTTAATAAAGCAGGAAATCTAAACGAGCGCATCCGTCTGCAATTATTCCCCTATTCTTTAAAATGGCGCCTCCAGGTGGCTGAGAAGTTTACAACCCAGCAGTATCCACAGTTGGGCTGAGTTAGCAAACAAATTTCTGGCGAAATACTATCCCCCGTCCAAACAAGAGAAAAATTGCTGAATCACAAACTTCTGTCAAGAACCAGGTGAATCTCTTTATGATTCGTGGGATAGATTCAAAGAATTACAGATATTATGCCCACATCACGGTATGAGTAGCCAGGAACTTGTTTTCATTCTTTAGAGGCTTAAATGATTCTAACAAATTGTTGCTAAGTTCCTCGTCTGGAGGAAATTTTATGAAAATGACCGGAGAAGAAGCAGTTGAACTACTGGACCAGATGACCGCCAGTACCAGACAATGGTGTAAAAACAAGGGAAGAGGTGAAGCCAAGAAAGAAACCGGTATCTACAGTATTCCCCCGCAGGATCATGTATCTGCTCAACTAGCTGCACTCACAAAAGTTGTGGAGAAACTAACGCTGAGTCAACCACAACAAAAGTTGTGAAGGCAGTGGCCACTTCCCCGTATCTGACTCCCTGTTGCGAAAACTGTGGAGGAGCTCATGAAACCTCAGACTGCGATGGTTCAGGTTGCAACAGGACCCTTGAAGAGGTAAATTGATCAACAACAGACCACCAATCCTTATCCGAACTCCTACAACCAAAACAATTGGAGGAGCAATCAACAACCATGGAGGAATTATGATCCACAGTCGAGCAACCAAGGATTCAACCAAAACCGACAACCGCAGTACAACCGACAACAGGAGCAGCCAACCAACTCACAAGGAGATATGGGCGAACTGAAGGCATGATGAATCAGCTTTTAAAACAAGGTCAGGCGATAAATTCAAAATTTTCTGAGATAGAAGCCAAAGTTGCTGATCAGGCTACTATAACCACAAATTTAGAAAGACAGATAGGTCAGATTTCCCAACAGTTGGCTCAAAGACCAGCAGGGTCACTCCCGAGCCAACTGATCCAAATCCCAGGGAGCATGCAAAATCAATAACCCTGAGAAGCGGGAAAAGACTGGTATCCGATGTCCCTGAAACTGAGAAGAAATCTGATGAACAAAAATCTGACAAAGAAGACGTAACAATTCCCAAGGAGAAGGAGTCTCCTGCATCCCTTACTATTAAACCGTCACAGGTTTCATATGAATTCCAATCCCATTTCCTGATAGATTAAAGAAAAAGAATTTGGACGACAATTTGGAAAATTTCTTAACATTTTTAAGAAATTAACTATTAATATTCCTTTTTCTGATGCCTTAACACAAATGCCTATTTATGCAAAATTTATGAAAGATATCTTGTCTAACAGGCGATCTTTACAGGAAAATGACACGGTAAAATTGACCGAAAGAGTCTCTGCAGTACTCTTAAAGAAGCTACCACCGAAGTTGGGAGATCCAGGTCTCCCTATCATTCCTTGCGCAATTGAAGACATAAATTGTGGTAACGGGTTATGCGATTTAGGAGCAAGTATTAACTTAATGCCTTTATCTATCTTTAAGAAATTAGGTATAGGTCAATGCTCTCCTACTCCTGTGCAGCTACAACTAGCTGATCGTTCCATAATCACCCAAGGAAAAGTTGAAGATTTAGTGGTTTCTGTTGGCAAATTTATTTTCCCTGCTGATTTCATTGTTATTGACATTGAGGAAGATAAAGATGTCCACTAATCTAGGTAGACCTTTTATGAGAACTGCAAGAACTTTAATTGATGTTGAAGGAGGAAAATATTTTAAGACTTCATGATGAGCAGGTAGTTTTTGACATGACCCGGAACATGAAGCGTCCTTCTGATACACAAACTGTTTTTCTTGACACTATTGACTCTTTAGTACAGGAGACGTTCCTCAGCAAAGATGAAGAAACGATTTTGGAAAGATGTCTCATGGCATCTTGCGAAGCTGATGACGAAAATCCTGATATTGCTCTCATGGCTGAAGAGTTAAACAAATAAGCCATATTTCCGTTCCTACCAACAAAGATTCGAGCCAGTAGAAAGAAACGCAGACAGACCAAAGCCATCCATCGAAAAAGCACCTACAGTCGAAATGAAACCTCTTCCCCCTCATTTAAAATACGCTTTTCTAAAAAGCCATCTGATTTACCAGTTATTATCTCATCTAAATTATCAGATGTGCAGGAAAGCAACTTTTAGGGGTGCTACGCAAACATACGACCGCTATCGGTTGGTCGATAGCGGATATCAAAGGAATAAGCCCATCTCTGTGCTCTCATCATGATTTATGGAAGATGATTTCAGGGCATTAGCACAACCACAGAGGCGTCTCAACCCCGTTCTAAAAGAGGTGGTCAAGAAAGAGGTAATAAAACTACTTGACGCTGGCATTATTTATCCAATTTCAGATAGCAAGTGGGTAAGCCAGTGCAGGTGTTCCAAAAAAGGGCGGAATAACTGTAGTTCCTAACGAGAAAGGTGAGTTGATTCCTCAACGCACTACTACCGGTGGAGAGTTTGTATAGACTACAGAAATTGAATACTGCTACACGTAAGGATCATTTTCCCTTGCCCTTTATTGACCAAATGCTGGAAAGGTTAGCAGGTCAAGATTACTATTGTTTTCTAGATGGCTATTCAGGATACTTTCAGATCCCAATTGCTCCAGAAGATCAGGATAAAACTACTTTTACCTGTCCTTATGGAACATATGCTTATAAAAGAATGTTCGGATTGTGTAATGCACCAGCTACTTTTCAACGGTGCATGATGGCTATTTTCTCTGACTACATTGAAAAATGTATAGAAGTCTTTATGGATGACTTCTCTGTCTTTGGTTCGACATTTGATACTTGCCTGGAGAATCTTGATCTTATTTTGGCCAGGTGTGAAGACACAAATCTAGTCCTGAACTGGGAGAAATGTCACTTCATGGTTCGTGAAGGGATCGTGCTAGGACATAACGTGTCTTCAAAAGGTATTGAGGTGGACCCGCTAAAATTGAGGTAATAGAAAAACTCCCACCTCCTACTACTGTAAGAGGTATTCGAAGTTTTCTTGGACATGCTGGTTTTTACAGAATTCATTAAAAACTTTTCCAAGATTTCAAAGCCTCTCTTACTTACTGACAAAGATGCTAAATTTCATTTTTCTGATGAATGTTTAGCAGCTTTTAATTTGTTAAAAGAAAAACTTGTCTCTGCTCCTATTGTGGTATCACCCGACTGGTCCCACCTTTTGAAATCATGTGTGACGCCAGTGATTATGCGGTGGGTGCTGTTTTGTGCCAAAAAATGGATAAAATTCTGAGAGTCATTTATTATGCAAGTCGTACTCTAAATGATGCTCAGAAAAATTATGCCACCACCGAAAAAGAATTGCTGGCAGTCGTCTTTGCTTTGGATAAATTCCGTCCATATTTATTGGGTAGTAAGGTTATTATTCATACTGACCATTCTGCCCTCAAGTATTTATTTGCCAAAGCAGATGCAAAACCCAGGTTGATAAGATGGATACTTCTCTTACAAGAATTCGACATAGAGATAAGAGATAAGAGAGGTATCCAGAATGTCGTGGCTGACCACTTGTCAAGGATGGAGGGACCAGAAGACGAAAGACCCATCAATGAGTTTTTCCCGGACGAGGCAGTATTCACAATCCAAACGGCAGGAGACCCTTGGTTTGCCGATATTGCCAATTATCTGGCTAAATCATCCCAGCTGATATGACATATCAGCAGCGAAAAAGGTTCTTTTCATTGTCAAACATTATTTATGGGATGATCCATTTCTTTTCAAAATCTGTGCAGATGGTATTATAAGGAGATGTGTGCCACAGACGGAAATCAGAAATATCCTTCTCCATTGCCATTCTAGAGAAACCGGCGGACATCACGGTGCAACCCGTACAGCTGCTAAGGTACTTGAATCCGGTTTCTATTGGAACACCCTTCACAAAGATCATGCTTTTGTGTCTACTTGTGATCGGTGTCAAAGGCAAGGTAACATTTCTCGCCGTAATGAACTACCCTTGAACAATATGCTGGAGGTTGAATTATTTGATGTTTGGGGGATTGATTTTATGGGACCCTTCCCAAATTCTTGTGGAAATTTATACATCTTAGTAGCAGTCGATTATGTCTCTAAATGGGCGGAAGCCCTTGCTTGCTCTACTAATGATGGTAAAGTTGTGATGAAGTTTAAGAAACATTTTCACTCGATTCGGTGTTCCTAGAGCAATAATCAGCGATGGTGGATCTCACTTCTGCAATCGCCAGTTTGATGCTCTCCTGAAGAAATATGGAGTCCGACATAAGGTTGCTCTACCATACCATCCTCAAACGAATGGTCAGGCAGAGATAACAAATAGAGAGCTAAATGGATTTGCAGAAGACGGTGAGCTCTTCTCGAAAGGATTGGTCCATTAAATTGGATGATGCACTCTGGGCATACCGTACACGCCTTCAAAACACCTATCGGCGTGTCTCCCTACAAACTAGTTTTTGGGAAGGCATGCCACTTGCCTGTGGAATTAGAGCATAAATCTTATTGGGCTCTAAGGTGTTGAACTTTGATCTACAACAAGCCGGTGAAAAAAGTTCCAGTTGACTGAGCTGGAAGAACTGAGGTAACTCATATGAAAATGCAGTGATTTATAAGGAGAAGACCAAGCGTTGGCACGATAAGATGATTGCCAAGCGAGAATTCAAAGCAGGAGATCAGTCCTTCTTATAATCCAGACTTAAGTTCTTCCCAGGTAAGTTAAAATCCTTCTGGTCTGGACCATTTAAATAATCTACCTCTCCTTATGGAGCGTGGAATTGGACAATAAGAAGGGGATCGTTTAAAGTAATGGAGCTCGAATAAAATTATATGGGAAACGTTGACAACGAAGAGCTTCTGCGCTTCTTTCAAAGATCCAGTCACAACTTAATCACTCAGGTACGGTCTAGCCAAAGACCTAAAGATGGGCAGCTTGGTAGGAGGCACCCTACTATCTATCTTTTTAATCTGTATTGTGCTTATATTTTGTATCTTATTTTATGAAAAAAAGAAAAGTGAAATAAAAAAGAAAGGAGAGAGAACGAGGAGAATTAACTTGAGTTCTTCTGGCTGTTTAGAATATTTATTCCAGGAACATCTTGCACATCTATACAGCCGAACTCAAGTGTGGGGGAGCTACACTACATATTCTGCATAAATCTGGGGAGTACACTATCTTTACCTTGCTCTTTAAATTTTCAATATTTCCTATTACCATGCTTTGTGATCATTACACAGGTAGTTTGCATGCCCTGTTATTTTAATTCTTTCTATGCAATGAGGGCATTGCTTTGGTTCAAGTGTGGGGGAGATATAATAATCAAAAGCTTGCTCTTAAGTTTGTCTCTTTTGACACTGTTTAAATTTGTTAAGTGATTAATAATCAAAGAAGGAGCCATATAGGGAGTAATGCCGGTGTTAACAGGTTTAAAGGGTACGTACTAAAAAAAAAACTCTGCTCCTTACTCAATGCTAAAAAATTCTGAGGAAATTATCATTTGAATTTTGTTTTGACTTTGAGCCTGGATTTGATTTGGAAAGAAATGGTGGAAAAAGAACAAGGCAAGGTACTCCTCTGATCCAAACAGGCATATTCTGATCCTAAACAGGCCTCGTCCACTCGGTTATTAAGTTCTTAGGGGTGCTTCATCACCCGGCTACCTAAGGTACTCGGTATCTGGGATAGTAGACCCAAAACCGCTACAAGGGTGGAGAGAAAAGTCTGAGGTAAAAGAAAAATGAACTTCAAAATTGAAGTATCTGTGCATTCTGTACCAAAATGATAAAAACTTCTTCATTATGGATCATGAGTATGTGGCATTGAAAGGTATAATGGAATAAGATTTTACTTCATGCCCCTTGTCGTTCAAAGGAAATGTGAAAGAAAATGGTGGATTGGCTCAAGGTTAAAAGCAGAATTCTCATGGTACTGCTCTCTTTCTTTTGTAGGACTTCAGAGTTATTCTCAGAAATGGAGAAATATATCTTAAATGTTATTAGTACCCTTTTAAAATCTGAAAAGATTGGCAATTACCTCTTCTGTGCTCTCCTTACTTGATTATTGTCTGTTTAACTTGTTTAAACATTATGTCAGAAAGATTTGCTTGAGGACAAGCAAAAGATAAGTGTGGGGGAGTTTGATAAGTGAGAAATACATAGACATTTAAGGGTTTATTTTACCTTGTACTTACTTACTTTCAGGATAATATTACTCACTTATCGTATGTTTTTCCTCTAGTTATGTTTTATTGATTATCTCACAAATTTATTGGTTAAACATGAGGAAAACCAAGCTAGGAGCAAAGTACGAAGAGACGAACGCGTAGGCGAAAACGGGGATCAAATCGGAGCTAAAACGAACATTTTAGAGGCAAGAAGTTGGTCCGGACCAGTGTCCGGATCACCTGGTCCGGACCAACACACGCCAGCGCACCAAGATAGAAAATCGACATGGTCCGGACCAGCTGGTCCGGACCATGGTCCGGACATGTCGATCTGCCAGCAAGAAAGGAGCCGTGTGAAGAGATAATTACCTTATCTCTTCACACGAGATTACCACCGCCTTACCTCCCCCTTCCCTATATTTCTCTATAAATACACCTACAAAACCCCATTAATAATGATATCATTCCACCCCAAACTATGCCATTTTTCCTCCATAAAATCTCCATTTTCTCTCACCCAAAATCATACATCTCACCTACATAATCTCCACATAAATCCTCACTTCATCTCATCCCATAAAAACATTCCATTTTCCATACCGTTGTTCTGTCCAACCTCCGTCCAAATATTATCAGTTAAATCTATTCAGTTTTAATGTCTATCGTACTTACGATGTTTGTTTTTATAATTATGTGTGAGTAATAACTTTAGCCTCCCGGGTTGGGAAGCAAGCTTATTTTATACAATCATGTTACGTTTTCTACTATAATCTGTTCAAGCAATATTTTGATTCTCCTCCTTAATGCGCTTTAATCTTTAGGCCAATTATTAAAGTGATATTTGTAGTTTCTTGTTAAAATGCGATGCTGAGACAAGATTCTAGACAAGAGAAGTCAAAACGGGTTAACGACTAGAAGCGAGATTCGCCTATAGGTTAACCAGTCTCCAATAGGAATTGTTAATAATGCGATTAATTTATTTATGACTTGAGCAAGGCTTGCGCTTGTTGTTTAAATTAATCAGGGTTTATTAGACAGGAAATGGTCAATAAACTAATTAAAATTCCTGAGTTTATTGTTAAAATGGTAGAAGTTTATAGTAATATAATTGGATAAAATAGGTGAGCAGAACAACCCAGGGTGCGTCTTAAAAACAAAAGAGTTTTATAAACCGCTATTATTATTCTGTTCTAATTAATTGTTCTTTTACTGTTTTTATTTACATTAAGTGTTAAACCACAACCTTCCTAAAAAATGATGAGTTTCTATTCAACAGTCTAATTAGAATTCTCAGTTAATTTACACTATCAGTTAAACCACAGCAAGGTCCCCAAGAGTTCGACACCCCACAATTCCACTATTCCGCAAAACGATTAGGTACACTGCCTAAGTGGTAGAAGTAGTCACATATTTCTCCAACACTCTTTCCCCTTCGCTCCCTGGTGACCCTGCTGCCCTTTCTTCTGGAAAAATTTCCTGTTTAATGTTCCGGGTCAGCATTCATAAGGTATTTAATATGGTAACAATTTAGAATGGGATAAGTTTACTTTCCCTTCTTCTGGCTATCGCCTGGAGATGCTCCTCCACCCTCAGACTCTCCCTCAGGGTTCTTTCTCTTCTTTGTCCCGAGAGTCTCTTCCCGAGTCTGGAGCATTAGCTCCGTCCTTGAGGCAGCGTCATAACACTCCTGGAATCTCATTGGTAAGTTCTCACAAGGTTAATCGGTAGAGTAGTAAGTAAAGAATTTATGGCTTCCATGTTAATACCTGGATGGTAGTGTAGAGGGTAGCACCCATCGCCATCTGGATGAGAAACAACAATCCCCCCGGAACTTCTCGACCTTCACGGTCTCTAAGTAATCAACACCGAGGATGAACTCCAGTAGACTAATGAATCGAGCATAGTACTCATCCACGGTCAGACCTCCCTGGGATAATGTCTTGAACTCATGGCGCTTCTTCTGCTTGAGATGCGCCGGGTAGTACTTCCCCCTCAGCAACTCGACAAAGGCAGCCCACGAAAAGTCGGGTATAGCCAGGTGATGGTCCTTGACCAACCTCCACCAAGTGCTGGCTGCATCCTTCAGATGGAAAGCAGCAATGACGACCTTCTTGTCGGTAGGTACTTGCAAAGCTTCGTAGGCCTTCTCATGTTCAACAATGAAATGCTCTAAGGCTACAGGGTCTGGCTCCCCAGAATATGTAGGTGGTCGGGTCTCGGTAACTGACTTCAGCCAGTTCGTCTCCCTGGGCTGTGGCGGGTGGGCTGGTGCTCCTCCAATTTGAGTACCAAGCTGTGCGAGAACGGCAGCAATCGTCTCAGCAACTTCTGGAATCATGGGGTCACCGCCTCCACCTCTACCAGTACCACGCCCTCTAGTTCCCCCAAACATCTGTAGTACAGTATGTCACATAAATACTCGGTAAATTTACCGTTCACAACCAGTAGATATTGAATTGCCTTTAAGGCTAATATATCACACAATTTGCGTTACTAAACACAATATCTTTTAAGACGAGTCGTCTCGTACCTCACAAACGTTTCCCGTAATTTCCCAAGTCCTAAGCTCACTGTCTTAACCTATTTTCTCGTCATCAAGCGGTACTCCGCTCTGATACCACTTTTTGTAACACCCCTCTCCTTAAACACGTAATAATCTCTCCCGTAGCAATAAATAAAACGTCTTACAGTGGAAGAATTAATAACAATAACAATACTCACACGGGTGTCACCGGCCATTACTCGCCCATGCGAGCAACGAAGCCAAACTATATCCAACAATCAACAAAACAAACTGCTAACCGCTGTGATAACGAGATAACTCCTATACATCATACTAAGTCCATACTCACAAACATCGACAAGTGAGCGTCTACCCAAATCCCAAATATACATAACTGTACCATACTACATTTACCAGTCTGACAACATTATACAAATAAACTCCCTGTGCGGTAATCAAAATAAACTCTAATTACCCTGTTCCCGCACTTCGGCTTCGACAACAATCAACAACCTGCATAATGGTGTAGTATCAGCGATAAATGCTGAGTATGCCGGGCCTGGACCCTAATGGTCACTTAGTCATTTTAACCATCTTATTATTAGATTGATTTCATGCTTTATCATTTTACAGTTATAATCAATACTTTAATAAACATATATACATAGCCATCCATCCATACATTCACCAACACTTAACCATCCATCCAATTCAAACAGTCATAAAATATCACTAACAACAATTGTATATCGAACGTATCGAATAATAATACTGAATAAACACCATGGCGAACATCATCCTTTGTTAACTTAATTTGGCCTTTAAGGCCCCGCCCATCCAAACCATATTAATTAAATACCAGTTGGGTGTCATGTTAGGACAACCCGATAACCTCATCATGAAATACCCCATAAATTAATTTAAATTAATTTAGGGGATTTCTTTTAGTAAACCCTAACTGATACTATTAAATATTAATTTATTATATGGTATTATGAATTTAATAGTGACATTTATGAGTCAATAAATATTGGGAAAATTTCAAGACACTCCAATTATATTATAAAGATTTTAGAAATATTTTTAACATTGATTTAAGGCTTAAAAGTCAAAATAAAATCATGGAAACCTTAAAGCTTCAAAAGCCTTGCTAGGATTGACTTTTTGAGAATCGTCAAATCAGGCCATGAAAAGTATACCAATAAAAAGGTTATGGAAAACCAAGAAGATTGATAAAAAGAACGTTAAAAACGGATCATCCTAGCCAAAGTTATGATAAATTGAAGTTTAGAGCCAAAATTTTGGAGGTTGCTGACGTGTCAAGGGCCAGCTGACTCAGCCGCGCGCCTCGGGACACGTGTCACGCCCAGTCAGCACCAGAGTTAGCCAAATTGATTGAGTTTCTGTCAGTTTTGACATGTCATGGGTCGATCTTTAGACGTCTATATCTTTTTCTCTACTCCACCACTTGGTATGCCGTTTGTTTCATTCGATTCTCCTATCTTTCCTCTCTCCAACCATTACTTACACATTATCTAACTCCTTCTACAATGACCAGAAACTTGATCCAAAGTTGCCTCCTCGCGAGTTCGTAACCCAGAATTCCAGTTTTTCCTGAAATCGGGTAAACTTCGTCACGCCATAACTTCTTCATTTCTCATCCAAATTTCGTGTTCTTCAGCTTGTTTTGAAGATCTGTAATCCCTCTATAACTTTCATGTTGATGGCCAAGGCTGATTCGCACTGGTTTGGGAGATAAATCTGTCTAAAGTTGCCTACTCAATCACGGTGGAAATTCTGCCCAGTTCATCCCGAAACCAACTAGGTAAACACAGATCTTGTGAGATCTGTAACTTTCTCCCTAGTTCATCAAATTCAATGATTCTTCCGCTAACATCTAGATTTACATGTCTAGTTTGGATTGTGATAGGTTCCATGAATCAAATCCCTCTCAGTTGGCGCGAGTTGATTCAAGAAGAGGCATACCCAAACCGCACATAAAATAACGAATTCCAGAGCTTCCGATTTTGATTCTCCCCGTTAATGCAATTCCGGTAAGTTTCTGATCAAATTGCTCCGTTGATGCCAATCGTGACTTCATTACCGGTCAAACCCACATGCTAATTTAGTCTATTACGGATTACAATAGGAGAATTTGTTGAATTCAAATCGAAACCGGAATATGAACCCTAACTTTGAACCCAGATTCGAATCTATTCAATTCTGCATGATAATTGGGGAAATTGGTACCATTAGAATCGGAATTTAATTTCGAATCGATAGGAACAAGAATCATCGAATTTCGTTCTGTGGATTGTGAGATATCGGCGGATTAGTACTCGTGTGCGAATTGGGGATTTCTGAAGAACTCGCGAGTTCTGGGCCGTCCGATCTCGGTTAATAAAAATGGACGGCCGAGATTAGATCGTGGAGGTTTAAGTTGTAATAAGTTAATATGTTTTCCAGAATAAAGTCCTAACTTGCTAGATATATTTAATGGCCTTCCCGAATGTATTTTGACTTGAAATTTTAACCATAGATTCCTTATAAAATCTTGTTTATTTTGATGTAAATTAATATGGGTTTTGAGTTTTTAAACATAAGTTATGATTTTTGCAAGTTACGAGTATTATGGAATTATTTGGGTAATTTAAAAAGATATTTTTATGAAATAAAAATTTTATAATATGTCTAAAATGTTATAGTTAATATATATTAAATTTGGGAATTTTTGGACAAGGGTAAATGGGTTTAAAAATTATGTTTATGGAATTTTCATAAGAATAACTTATAATATATGGTTTTTAATGTAACAAAAATTAAAGTATGGATTGTTAATAAGCTTCTTAGGTTGGGGAAAATAATTAAACCTAAATTAACATTTTATACCAGTATGTTTATAAATATTTTGGGTATTATCTTTTAAGGGAAGTAAATGTTGATTACATATATATATATATATACTTATATGAGAGAAATAAAATAGGAACTTATATTAAATCAAGGTATTAAACTAAACTACATATTGTTATTATGGAGGTTAATATGCTTAATTAAAACTAGGGAAAACACTTTATTTTATAAACCATATATCAGTTGTGGATATGTCTAAAAGATATTAAACATAATTAAATACAATAAGGATTTCTTAAAGAATGTTTTGGATAAATCCTAAGGAAAATATAAGTGTATAAATAAATGTGTTAGAAGTAAATAAAAGAAGTAACATACCTTATGGGAAACATATTAAGAGGGAAAAATTGGGATAAACCTAATTCATACGCGACAATTAAAAATATTAAATGTTAATGTGACATCTAGGTGGACTATTAGGGGGAAATACACATCCTAAACCTTAAATAGGTGTCAAAGTAAGTTAGCCAATCGTAACCAAAGGGTTTAATTAAATTAAACCTATAATCAGGAGTAGGTAAATGGAATAAGTTAAGTATACATTAAAGATTTAATTACGAGATCTAGCCAGATCCTTAGGAGAGAGTAACTGTAAAACAAAACTATAGACTAATAAGAATGGAGGATGTGTAGCATTATAGTGCCTTAACTAATCAATGCTTGGAATACTTTAATTATAGGTGATTAGTGGAAGTAGTTCGCATTTTCAAGTTTGGTTTCTGCTTCTACATATACCAGGTACGATTTCTCGTACTCAGATGCTTTTGGTGACGAACTTTATAGAATGTTTTGAGAAACACTAACTGAGCTTGAAAGAATCTCGAAAGGAAACTGATGTGTGGCTAACTCAGCTTGATGTGACTAACTGAGCCATAAATGTATAACTCATATGATTATTGGTTCTTCTTATCTGGTTACCTCATTGGATATTAACTGCTGAGGGTTTACGCCTCTGCACTCTGTAGGACTGAGTGTTTTGGCATTGCACTTGTGCAGTTATTAATCTAGTGGGAATATGGGAATGTTGATCTTGCTAAATCCTTCTTTCGACTCTGGATATCATTTCAACTATGAGCTGAGTTCTTGTTGTGATGTGCGCACATCTTCACCGGTAAACAGCGAGGGGCTGTATATCCCCTGTCCAATCGCATGTGGTAAACAGCGAGCGGCTGTATATCCCCTGTCCAGTCGGACGTTGTAAACAGCGAGGGGCTGTATATCCCCTGTCCTATCGGACGTAGTCAACAACGAGCCATCTCTTCCAATTGGATTCATTCCACTCTTGAGTTGTTGGTTCTTGGATTTCTGCTTTCCTTTCCTAGTCCTTGTGACTACTTGGGTCTTTCTACTCTTATTGGAACTTAATCTAACTTAAGCATGGGATGTTCACTAACTCCTGGTGTGGTTTTAATTGACTAACTTTATCCTTTCTGTTGACTATCTCTATTCCTTGCTTGTTGCTTTGACTTGGTGATTTCGAAGTGCCTTGTCCCTCTGTTTTGTTTTTAAGAGTTTCTTTCCAAGTTTCTATGTTGTTTAAAGATTATGTTTTAATTTCTGTTATGAGGATTGTACCAGTTCCATTCCAGGGAACTGACTCACCCCTCCCAGGGTGGGCTGCTTGGTTTTATCATGCAGGTATGAGTTGTTATACAGGTGGCCACGAAGAGTTTGAGTGATTGGGGTGGGAATTATGATTTGTGGAGCGTTGGCGTATTTTTCTAATGTTAGGTTTATGTTATGTTTTCTCGAGTTCAGACCGTAGCAGTTATAATCTTATAAGTTGTAATTGGTGAGGTTTGGTGTCGGGTGCTTGGAACCCGATGATCTGTAATCGCCTTAGTATTTTACTTTCCGCTGCATTTATGTTAAATAGGGGCGTTACAGAAAGTGGTATCAGAGCGTAGTTACGCTTTGAGCCCGAGAAAACAAGCCGAGTGAAATACTTAGAATATAGGTGCCCTTAAAACTGGGGAAGTGGGGTAGAATTGGGAAGTGAGGATTCCAGAAAGGCACGTTACCCTTACTCCATACTTTGCCTTTCTTACATTACTCATGAACACTCTAACTACATACCGTCCATGGGTAGTTATGAAACACTTCGCACGTTATTACATAGATATCTAGAATTAACATACAACTTCTGAACAACAAACACAATCCTTGGCAGCTAAATGTCTCAAAGAGGAGGAAGAGGAGGACGCGGAGGAAGAGGAGGACGAGGAGCGGGACCCTCAGGTGGTTACGGACCCGACGTTGTTACCCCTGAGGTCATAGCTCAGATTGTGACCGCATCATTAGCTCAGCAACAGGCTCAGATCCCTCAACCACCGCCACCACCACCCAACGGTCCACGAGAGTTTAACTGGTTGAAAGCGGTCAACGATCTTCGTCCCCCAGTCTACGAAGGCCAGCCAGTACCGAAAGCTCTGGAGAAATACATCGCTGAGATTCAAAAGGCTTTCAGCTCTCTACATGTTTTAGCAGATCGCCAAGTGGACATAGCGGCCTACTTTCTCCAAGGGCCCGCTCATCGATGGTGGCAGACAGCCAGAGCCAAGCTGACCGCCCAAGCGAACTTTGATTTACAAGCTTTTCTGGTGGCTCTGAGAGCTAAGTTCTACCCATCCTACCTACAGAAGAGGATGAGAGGTGAATTTGAGCAGTTGAAGCAAGGGACTTCCTCTGTTGCTGAATACTATGACAAGTTTGTGGAGTTGCTTGCCGTCATTGGCAAGGGGGTTACGCTCCGAGGTATTTGGTGGACAAATTCCATACCGGCTTGGACTTCAGGATCATGAATATGATCGGTTCCACCAGAGGAAAGACTTTACAGGAACTAGCTAATGATGCAAATGACTGCGAAACCACCATCGCATATCAGGATTCTGTGCTTGGGAAGAGGAGGAATGATAATGGAAGAGGAAATGGAAGAGGATCCTCTCAGAATCATGAAAAGAGGGGAAAATTTTTCAAGGGAGGGAATGAGAAAGCCATTGTTCCTTCCCATGCTGATGCTAAGCCTCTCCGCTATAAAACACCTAGGGGTGAGAAAAGATAGAATCTACAATGTAGCTTTATTTTGCTATCACATTACTAACCTTGAATTGAAACAGGAGACAACCCGGTGAGAAAGTATTTCTGCAAGTGGTGCCAGAAGGATCACCCAGGCAAGGACTGTAAAGGGAACCTGGTAGAATGCCACTACTGCGGTAAGAAGGGGCACAGGGGATTCGAATGCTTCTTGAACCCGGACTCCAAGAGTTACAAGCCACACACCGGGTCGCAGCTAAAGCCCCAGCTACAAATACTGCCGGAGGAGGAGGTAGAGGTGGCACAGGAGGTGCAGGACCATCTACCAACCGCCCTGCCCAGAGTTACCCTCAGAGGCCAGGCAAAGCACCAACTCTCAACCTGGTGGACCATGTCGAATCAGCGAGTGATGACCCGAGTTCACCTGGTGAGGACTACTTTCCTACTGAAGAAGCTTAGACCTTCGTTTTACTTCATTTCTTCAAGTAATTTTTCCTCTGTATTGTAAAGGGATGAACTATAACTCCCTCTTTCTTTTACATCTTTGTGCTAAGACCAGTTTGAACCTTGACTTGTTTACTTAATGGCAATTGTTGTTTTCATTCAGCTTTCGATATTTGCTTTCCTGTATTACCTATTTCCACACCCACCATTCCTCTTGAAGCCAAACCACACCCACCAGAGAAGTGTGAGATATTGAGACCTGGGATGGTCTTATTACGAGAATTTTTGACCCTAGCTGACCAATATGCATTGATCCTCAAGATCAGAGACTTAGGTGTGAAAGGAGGAAACTTTTACACCCCTACCTTCAAGAACGGTGCAACCATGAAGGTGAAGATCATGTGCCTAGGTAAGAAGTGGGACCACACCACTAGAAGCTATGAAGAGGTGGAGGTGCCACCAATTCCAGGAGAGTTGCAGACCATCATTGGAGCTGCAGTTAAAGCAGCCCAGGAGTTAGAGGATGAGCCCATCCCAGACCTAACCTCAGACGTGTGCATCATCAACTTCTATGGGAAAGAAGGTAAGCTAGGAATGCATCAGGATAGGGATGAGTCTCTAGAGTCCATCACCAGAGGAGTTCCAGTGGTGTCCATATCACTTGGAGACGACGTGGAATTCTTATTTGGAGATCAGAAGAGAATGGATCTTGCTACAAAGATCCTCCTGAAGTCGGGTGATGTGCTGATATTCGGGGGAGCAGCCAGACTTATCTACCATGGGGTGAAGAGAATTAAGCCCCACACAGCCCCCACATCCATCATCAACCAGACCCACATGAAACCTGGCCATTTAAACCTGACCTTTAGACAAATCTAGCCTTGTAATTTATGCAATTTCAGCATTGTAATCATTAAAATGCTCATGAAGACCTTAATAAGAATGGAAATCTTATGAGTTTGTTTCGTCGTTGTAGGGGTTGGGAACTCAGAGATCAGGTTGACTGTGTTGAACCAGGCTCAAGCGAAGAGCAATGGGATGGTCATCACAGGTATAACTACTAGCCTGATTTATTACCTTGGAAGTGATGCTTGAGAATCTTAGAATTTACTCTATGGTTTCAGGCACGTTCTTAATTAATGAGGTGGAAGCCACTGTTCTGTTTGATTCTGGAGCCTCCCATTCATTCATATCCCAGGCATTCCATGCTAAGATAGATGCCCCTACAGAAGATATCCATGACTGCTCAGTCTTATTGCCATCCAGAGAGTTAATCAAGTGCAGTAAGCAATGTAGGGACTTGAACATACACATCAAGGGAGCAGATTTTCTCTTTGATGCCATTGTCTTCCCTGGCATGGGGTTCGATATAATTGTGGGCATGGACACACTACAGCAATACAGAGGTAGGATACACTGTGCAGAGCATCGTCTCCTCTTGAAGTCAGCTACAGGGATCACAATATCATACCGAATGCAGCCCAAGCAGCCGACTGTGAAGGTTGTATCGGCATTATCCCTGATGAAGGAGGTGTCCAAGGGAGCGACCGCCTACTACTGTTATGCCCAGTATCTGAGGACAGATCCAAAGTTGAAGAGTGACGTACCTGTTGTGTCGGAGAACCCCGACGTTTTTCCGGAGGAGTTACCTGGACTACCACCATTGAGGGAGGTTGAGTTCAACATCGACCTCATACCTGGTACAGGACCGATTGCCAAAGCACCCTACCGGATGGGCCCTGTGGAGATGGTGGAATTGAAGAAACAACTACAGGAGTACTAGATAAGGGTTTCATCCGACCCAGTGTCTCACCTTGGGGTGCTCCTGTGCTGTTCGTCAAGAAGGACGGAAGCATGAGATTATGTATTGACTACAGGGAGTTGAATAATGTCACGATCAAGAACAAGTACCCACTGCCCAGGATCGATGACCTATTTGACCAGCTGAAGGGAGCAAGGGTGTTCTCCAAGATTGATCTGCGTTCCGGATATCATCAGATAGCAGTAGCTGAACCAGATATAGAGAAGACAGCGTTCCGAACCAGATACGGCCACTACGAGTTCACAGTGATGCCGTTTGGACTGACTAACGCACCAGCGAGATTCATGGATCTGATGCAGAGGGTCTTCCAAGCCCAGCTAGACAAGTCAGTGGTCGTATTCATAGACGATATTTTGATCTTCTCCAAGAGTAGGGAGGAACATGAGCAGCATTTGAGAACAGTCTTGGAGACTCTGAGAGAGAGGCAACTCTATGCCAAGTTCAGCAAGTGTGAATTCTGGCTGGACAAGGTATCATTTCTTGGTCATGTGATCTCAGCTGAGGGAGTTTCAGTGGACCCAGCTAAAATTGAGGCGGTGAAGAGCTGGCACAGACCTCGCTCAGTGACTGAGATTCGGAGCTTCCTTGGGTTGGCTGGCTATTATAGACGCTTTGTGAAGGATTTCTCCAGGCTAGCCAAGCCCTTAACCTCTCTGATGAAGAAGGATAGTCCGTTTGTATGGACAGAGGCATGTGAGGTCTCCTTTCAGGCACTGAAGGATGCTCTGACCATAGCTCCAGTACTGGTGATCCCCGAGGGAAATGAGGGATTTGAGGTTTACTGTGATGCTTCAGGCAAGGGGATCGGTGGAGTATTGATAGAGTCGTGGCTTACACTTCTCAACAGCTGAAGAAGCACGAAGAAAATTATCCCACACATGACCTTGAGCTCCTCGCCATAGTTTTTGCCTTAAAGATCTGGCGACACTATCTGTATGGGGCCACGGTCCGAATCATGACAGATCATAAGAGTTTGAAATACATCTGGACCCAGAAGGAGCTGAACTTGAGACAACGACGGTGGATCGAGCTACTAGCTGATTATGATATCGACCTCCAGTACACTGAGGGTAAAGGTAATGTCGTGGCAGACGCTCTGAGCAGAAGAGCACATTCACTTCTTGCTCTCATAGAGACGACCACGATAGCTGAGGAGGTATATGCAGCTCAGGACAGTGATGTGTATCTACAGGGTATCAGGCAGAAATTAGCAGATGGGTTGACTGATGGTCTGAAGTATGACTACGAGCTAGACAGCGAGGGACACCTTCGAGTCAGAGGCAGACTCTGCGTTCCTCAGGATGCGACAGAACTTCAGACCAGGATTCTCTCTGAAGCTCATTCCTCTACATTGTCAGTACATCCTGGAGCCACCAAGATGTACAAGGATTTAAAGAAGTTATTCTGGTGGAGCGGGATGAAGAGGGATGTAGCAGACTTCGTCTCGCGATGTCTCACCTGTCAGAAGGTGAAGTTCGAGCATCGGCGACCAGGAGGCCAGATTCAGTCGTTACCGGTACCGTGCTGGAAGTTTGACGATATTAGTATGGATTTTGTGGTCGGTCTCCCTCCAGCCAGAGGTGGATTGAACACAATTTGGGTGATAGTCGATAGGTTAACTAAGACAGCTAAGTTCATACCTATCAAGGACACATGGAAGGTGCCCAAACTAGCTGAGGTGTTCACCACAGAGCACATCCGGTACCATGGGGTACCGAAGACGATCGTCTCCGATCGTGATGCACGTTTCCTTAGTAGATTTTGGCGTCAGGTGCAGGAGGCATTTGGTACTCAGCTACGACTTAGCACAGCCTTCCACCCTCAAACAGATGGGCAGACCGAGAGGACGATTCAGACACTGGAAGATATGTTGAGAGCGGTCGCCTTAGACTATCAGGGGAGTTGGGCAGAGCGTCTACACTTGGTAGAGTTCTCCTACAACAACTCCTATCACTCGTCTATCGGCATGGCACCATTTCAGGCTCTGTATGGCAGACCGTGCCGGACACCTTTATCATGGAGTGACCCTGCTGAGACAGTTTTGATTGGTCCGGAGTATATTCAGAGACTGCAGGATGACATCAGGGTTATCCAGCAGCACATGAGGGCGGCGCAGTCTAGGCAGAAATCTTACGGGGATCAGCGTACCAGAGAGCTTGAATTCCAGATCAGTGATATGGTTTTCCTACGAGTGTCTCCGATGAGAGGCATCTTCAGATTTGGGATGAGAGGAAAGTTAAGCCCTAAGTATGTTGGTCCGTACAGGATTACGGAGCGCGTGGGCCCAGCAGCGTATCGACTAGACCTACCAGCGGATTGGGGAAGGTACATGACGTGTTTCATGTATCTCAGCTGAAGAAGTATGTACCTGACCCTTCTCACGTGCTACACAGAGAGATTAGAGATTGAACCTACACTGAGATATGAGGAGACTCCCATTCAGATCCTGGACACGAAGGTCCGGGAAACGAGAGGCAGATCAGTCAAGCTAGTGAAGGTTCTTTGGGAGCATCATGGGGTTGAAGAAGCTACTTGGGAGACTGAGGACTCTATGAGAGTGAAGTACCCACACCTATTCCCATGATATTTCTTGTATTCTTGCCTTTACTGGGTTCTTGTTCATAGCGGTACGAGGGCGTACCTTTGCTCTTTTCGGGGGGGGGGGGGGGGGTAGTGCATCTTTCTTCGTCACCTCATCCAGATTATGCCCTGTTTGTTTTGTTAGTAGAATGATGGAGAGGTGTATGCATGTACTTGATTTATACATTGTGTGATTCTTGATTTCTATCTATGAAAATCTTGGTTTTGGTCTGACGATGAGTAATCTTGCGTGGAATTTGGAAATGGAAATGAGTGGAAATAGATTGTGGGAGAAATTACAATTGGTATGGATGGAATTTTGGTTGGAATTGTTATTGGATGAACATTCTGGTAATTCTTGACAGCACACCTGATGTGGTGTGAGTAGCTATTAGTTGGTGTTAAACTTCGGGACGAAGTTCCTTTTAAGGGGGGTAGACTGAAATACCCCATAAATTAATTTAAATTAATTTAGGGGATTTCTTTTAGTAAACCCTAACTGATACTATTAAATATTAATTTATTATATGGTATTATGAATTTAATAGTGAGATTTATGAGTCAATAAATATTGGGAAAATTTCAAGACACTCCAATTATATTAAAGATTTTAGAAATATTTTAACATTGATTTAAGGCTTAAAAGTCAAAATAAAATCATGGAAACCTTAAAGCTTCAAAAGCCTTGCTAGGATTGACTTTTTGAGAATGGTCAAATCAGGCCATGAAAAGTATACCAATAAAAAGGTTATGGAAAACCAAGAAGATTGATAAAAAGAACGTTAAAAACGGATCATCCTAGCCAAAGTTATGATAAATTGAAGTTTAGAGCCAAAATTTTGGAGGTTGCTGACGTCCAGGGCCAGCTGACTCAGCCGCGCCTCGGGACACGTGTCGCGCCCAGTCAGCACCAGAGTTAGCCAAATCGTTGAGTTTCTTAGTTTTGGCATGTCATGGGTCGATCTTTAGACGTCTATATCTTTTTCTCTACTCCACCATTTGGTATGCCGTTTGTTTCATTCGATTCTCCTATCTTTCCTCTTTCCAACCATTACTCACACATTATCTAACTCCTTCTACAATGACCGGAAAGTTGATCCAAAGTTGCCTCCTCGCGAGTTCGTAACCCAGAATTCCAGTTTTTCCTGAAATCGGGTAAACTTCGTCACGCCATAACTTCTTCATTTCTCATCCAAATTTCGTGTTCTTCAGCTTGTTTTGAAGATCTCTAATCCCTCTATAACTTTCATGTTGATGGCCAAGGCTGATTCGCACTGGTTTGGGAGATAAATCTGTCTAAAGTTGCCTACTCGATCACGGTGGAAATTCTGCCCAGTTCATCCCGAAACCAACTAGGTAAACACAGATCTTGTGAGATCTGTAACTTTCTCCCTAGTTCATCAAATTCAATGATTCTTCCACTAACATCTAGAGTTACATGTCTAGTTTGGATTGTGATAGGTTCCATGAATCAAATCCTCTCAGTTGGCGCGAGTTGATTCGAGAAGAGGCATACCGAACCGCACATAAATAACGATTCCAGAATTCCGATTTGATTCTCCCCGTTAATGCAATTCCGGTAAGTTTCTGATCAAATTGCCGTTGATGCCAATCGTGACTTCATTACCGGTCAAACCCACATGCCAATTTAGTCTATTGATTACAATAGGAGAATTTGTTGAATTCAAATCAAAACCGAATATGAACCCTAACTTCGAACCCAGATTCGAATCTATTCAATTCTGCATGATAATTGGGGAAATGGTACCATTAGAACCGGAATTGATTTCGAATCGATAGGAACAAGAATCATCGAATTTCGTTCTGGATTGTGAGATATCGGATTAGTACTCGGGTGCGAATTGGGATTTCTGAAGAACTCGCGAGTTCTGGGCCGTCCGATCTCGGTTAATAAAATGGACGGCCGAGATTAGATCGTGGGGGTTTAAGTTGTAATAAGTTAATATGTTTTCCAGAATAAAGTCCTAACTTGCTAGATTTATTTAATGGCCTTCCCGAATGTATTTTGACTTGAAATTTTAACCATAGATTCCTTATAAAATCTAGTTTATTTTGATGTAAATTAATATGGGTTTTGAGTTTTTAAACATAAGTTATGATTTTTGCAAGTTACGAGTATTATGGAATTATTTGGGTAATTTAAAAAGATATTTTTATGAAATAAAATTTTATAATATGTCTAAAATGTTATAGTTATTATATATTAAATTTGGGAATTTTTGGACAAGGGTAAATGGGTTTAAAAATTATGTTTATGGAATTTTCATAAGAATAACTTATAATATATGGTTTTTAATGTAACAAAAATTAAAGTATGGATTGTTAATAAGCTTCTTAGGTTGGGGAAAATAATTAAACCTAAATTAACATTTTATACCAGTATGTTTATAAATATTTTGGGTATTATCTTTTAAGTGAAGTAAAAGTTGTTTACATATATATATATACTTATAGAGAAAAAATAGGAACTTATATTAAATCAAGGTATTAAACTAAACTACATATGTTATTATGGAGGTTAATATGCTTAATTAAACTAGGGAAAACACTTTATTTTATAAACCATATATCAGTTGTGGATATGTCTAAAAGATATTAAATAATTAAATACAATAAGAATTTCTTAAAGAATGTTTTGGATAAATCCTAAGGAAAATATAAGTGTATAATAAATGTTAGAAGTAAATAAAAGAAGTAACATCCTTATGGGAAACATTAAGAGGGAAAAATTGGGATAAACCTAATTCTACGTGACAATTAAAAATATTAAATGTTAATGTGACATCTAGGTGGACTATTAGGGGGAAATACACATCCTAAACCTTAAATAGGTGTCAAAGTAAGTTAGCCAATCGTAACCAAAGGGTTTAATTAAATTAAACCTATAATCAGGAGTAGGTAAATGGAATAAGTTAAGTATACATTAAAGATTTAATTACGAGATCTAGCCAGATCCTTAGGGAGAGTAACTGTAAAACAAAACTATAGACTAATAAGAATGGAGGATGTGTAGCATTATAGTGCCTTAACTAATCAATGCTTGGAATACTTTAATTATAGGTGATTAGTGGAAGTAGTTCGCATTTTCAAGTTTGGTTACTGCTTCTACATATACCAGGTACGATTTCTCGTACTCAGATGCTTTTGGTGACGAACTTTATAGAATGTTTTGAGAAACGCTAACTGAGCTTGAATGAATCTCGAAAGGAAACTGATGTGTGGCTAACTCAGCTTGATGTGACTAACTGAGCCTTAAATGTATAACTCATATGATTATTGGTTCTTCTTATCTGGTTACCTCATTAGATATTAACTGCTGAGGGTTTACGCCTCTGCACTCTGTAGGACTGAGTGTTTTGGCATTGCACTTGTGCAGTTATTAATCTAGTGGGAATATGGGAATGTCGATCTTGGTAAATCCTTCTTTCGACTCTGGATATCATTTCAACTATGAGATGAGTTCTTGTTGTGATGTGCGCACATCTTACCGGTAAACAGCAAGGGGCTGTATATCCCCTGTCCAGTCGGACGTTGTAAACAGCGAGGGGCTGTATATCCCCTGTCCTATCGGATGTAGTCAACAGCGAGCCATCTCTTCCAATTGGATTCATTCCACTCTTGAGTTGTTGGTTCTTGGATTTCTGCTTTCCTTTCCTAGTCCTTGTGACTACTTGGGTCTTTCTACTCTTACTGGAACTTAATCTAACTTAAGCATGGGATGTTCACTAACTCCTGGTGTGGTTTTAATTGACTAACTTTATCCTTTCTGTTGACTATCTCTATTCCTTGCTTGTTGCTTTGACTTGGTGATTTCGAAGTGCCTTGTCCCTCTGTTTTGTTTTTAAGAGTTTCTTTCCAAGTTTCTATGTTGTTTAAAGATTATGTTTTAATTTCTGTTATGAGGATTGTACCAGTTCCATTCCAGGGAACTGACTCACCCCTCTCGGGGTGGGCTGCTTGGTTTTATCTTGCAGGTATGAGTTGTTATACAGATGACCCCGAAGAGTTTGAGTGATTGGGGTGGGAATTAGGATTTGTGGAGTGTTGGCGTATTTTTCTAATGTTAGGTTTATGTTATGTTTTCTCGAGTTCAGACCGTAGCAGTTATAATCTTATAAGTTGTAATTGGTGAGGTTTGGTGTCGGGTGCTTGGAACCCGATGATCTGTAATCGCCTTAGTATTTTACTTTCCGCTGCATTTATGTTAAATAGGGGCGTTACACACCATGGACAGTTGTCCTCCCGTACACACAAAGGTGCTCATTTCGCCAGAGGTCCGGAGGCCCCTGACTATTCTCTTTTGTCTCGTAAGACGTCCATATAAAGGCCGTAGCCACCTGACCCACGATCCAAATAGGGCTCATTGGGTATAAACCTGGAGCGGAACCCAATCGGGAACCCCTCAGTGATCATAAATGCGCAACCAGGTAGTTCGTAAACTACACTGGATTCCTCACCTCAACTCACACCATCCCTCTCTCATAATGTTTAAGATATGCTCTTAGTCTTATGGAGAATGTAATTTATTAATTAGCTGCCCAATGGATCTCACGCATACCTAGAAGTAATCTAGGTTATATTCATGTTCGAGATCCATGCTCTAGAGACCGACAATGTCGTGACTCATTCCTAAGTGTTTTACTTAGGTTACCATATACTTAATATTAATACTATGGTATTATATCAAGTAACTGTCTTGTTATCACAATAACGTATATGTATGTTTATATAAGCCGATCTATAGTCGACGTAGTGTTAGTCCCGTAGGACGCTCGTGTATAAATAATTAATGCAGTAGCACACAATCACATACATGTATCCAAAACACTTAACACACAAGTGATATCAACCAAATCCGAGCCCAAGGAATTCCTTAGGACAACCCGGATCAAACCCCTTTACATACCGTTCACCAAGACCTAGGATGCGCAGTGTAGACCACTAGCTCGTCAAGCGCCTTCGTCTGAAGTATGATCTAAACGATAATAAAACTATAAGTCAGTCTCCATGACTAACTACGTCCGGTATTTCCGAATAACAAGTAACCCTGACAGTTCATCCCCAGATTTCTACAGTTATTGATTACGGGTTTCTCTAAACCGGTCGGCTTTGTTACTAAAACTCGTATGTCATAATATTTCGACTGTTAAGTTTAATTCATTATACTTCTTTAATCTTATCCACCATTAAATTTAGGTATATAACCTATAGTTGCATGTATGCATGCATTACGTATTATATTATATTATTTCCCACCATCCATTATAATACATTGTATTATATAATCCATTATATTTAGTAAACCACAATTGCATTCAAAAACTTATAACTTATAGTTTGTAACTATTTTTTTGTAATAACCACCACCATTATATTATATGGTTTCCAACCATAATATATATTCATCCTTATATACATTATTCTTATATATGTATATATTTACCTTATAGGTAAGTTTCGTGAGTTATAAAACTCTTATATTATATGTTGCATTTTATCATCTTATATTAGATGATTATTCCCATTAGTTGTATTATATTATACAACTTGTATTAAGATTATTATCCTAATATTATGCAACATTTTATGTTGTACATTTACAACTCCTAAGGTTTATTCAATATATACCTTAGTTTATAAATCTCATTTATTTATATTTTGTCACATTATTTAATGTGAATACCTTTACTTATATTAATTCCACCAAAACCATATAATTATTATAACATTTATAACATACCAGACCTTAGTCTAAAATTCATATTTCTAACCTTATAATTCGGTACAGCCCTTTAATTTATTTAAATTCCATTTTGACCACATAACATTATGTAATGTTATACCATATACTAATATCATATAATATGATATTTTTATTTCCTTTAATTTATAACTTATAGTTTTTATACAAAACTATTTATATTGCCGCATAGGCATATACATTTATACCTTATTCTCTTCCATAATCCATAGTTTCTTTTATTTACAAAATCACCCCATTATTTATACCATGTTATATATATCATATAATATAACATTTTAACTTATAAAAGGGTATAACCCATGGTTATATTTTTGTAAAATTTCCGAACAGATCCATGTGATGTTCTAAATTATTTTTCTAACCCCAACTTTCTATAATTGCCATTTGGCCCAATTTATAACATATAGTTTTATAATATCATTAAAACCATATATTATACATATATCTTATTAAATACCCTTATATTATTCTAAAAATCACCAAATTTCACCCAAGGGTTATTATTACCCTTACATACCATATACTTTCGGTATTTTACATTTCCACCCCGTCTTTTATTCCAAAGTGTCATAATGACATAATAACTATATATTATACACATATAGTTTATTTTAATTCCAAAACCAACCAAATAAATTCCTAAAAATTCCTAATAGTCCATGGGTATTTATAATACCATTTTACACCCTTTTATTTTCGGTAATAACATATTTACCACATATGTTATAAAATTGTTACAATTAAATACTTATCTTATTATAAAACCTTAAATAAGTTATTTAACTTATTTAATTTGGTCAAAACCTACCATATGGTCAAGGTTGACCACCTTAATATTTCCTTCACCATCAATCTCCATTTATTACGGTTTTATACCCATATTTTTTAGAAATTACCTTTTAACCCCAAAACTTTATAAAATCTTATAATTTTTATTTAAACTCATCTAAATCTCTAATTTTCGGCTTTATTTATATATAGCGCCCAAATTTAATTTAATTATACTTTAACCCCTTATTCCTTGCGGTAATACATATATATTACCTAAACTTAATTAAAACCTTATAAATACATAAATAAAATGGCCTAAAGTACATGGCCTTATTACAAACATTAGCTTATAAAATAAATTACACATAAATGCCCAAAAATGCATTAAACTCTCGGCCTTACCACCATCTTTTCCATATTTACCAATTTTCCACATAATGTCTTAAATTTGACAATTATGTTAATTAATTAGTTTATAAAATTTACTAAACCATTCCTTAATCACCTAAGGTCAAAATAAGACCTTAATAAACTCATTCACTCACGGCATATATATATAATATAATATATATATATATAGATATATATATATATACATGTATAAACACATATTAATATACCAAGTGTAGGTTAAGGATTTATACCTATTTTGCCAAGATTAGGCCTTGTTTGGCCACGGCTGTTTGGAGATTAATTTTCCACAGCTTAGTTTACATGTTTTCAACTAGCAATTAAGGCATGATTAGTCTCCAAGCAAGATCTAACCATAGAAGTGTTTAATGTACATTTTCAAGGTAAATTTTACCTTAGAATACCAAGGCAAGCATAGGTTGTCTTCGGCCTATTTATACAGAAGATAAAGAGTATCAAAAGAGCTACTAATCCAAGCTTTAAACTGGTATAACTCAGATTAGAAGATGGCTAATTTTTACTTGATTAAGATGCCAAAAATGGTGTTTTTGGCATGGATTTGGCTAATCCTGAAGCTCTTGATATACCAACTGAATAAGTATGTTAAGAAGAAGATAATAATGCTAGGAAACAAAACTTTCCAACCGGATTGAAGAGAATCAGAGAGATAAGTGCTTAAAGCACATTTTTATACCTTAAGAACAAGATTAGATTCCTCCACCTCCTTCCCTTGTTACAGCCGAGATTCCCTCCTTTTAACCTCCAAAACAACCTAAAACCATGGATGGAATGGTTGATGCTTAGCTCCATGGAAAGAGGAGAGGAAAGAAATGTGAAGAGAATGAACATAAAATGGCTTAGTAGCTTACCTATGTCAATTGTTGTTCTCTTCTGAATATGGAGTGTTCCCCACGGTTTTGGAGAAGCAAAAGAGAGGATGAAGATGTGTAGTTTCGGCTGGGAATGAAGCAAATGAGAAAGAAGACTAAATTAGCTTATTATGTTAATTAATGTTACTTTAGGAATAGTCAATGATGATTCACCAAAATTAGCTAGATATTTTGTATCAAAGTTGAATGAGCTGTCCTCCACGCTCCATGCTGCTGACTTACTAAGGGAAAGGATGGTCATTAATTGACCATTGACTATACTTAGTTAATTTTGCTTAAAAATGCACTTTTGGGTTACTATTCACAATGAATGCCATATTTTCGATTTTTTTAAATCTTGGATTTAGACCTTCTAATGTGGTAAATTTAGTACATTAGTATATCAAGGTCTAATCCATGCCCAACATCACTCAAAACCCACTCAGAAAGTCAATTTTCTCAAAAACGTGCTTTAAGGTGTTTTAGTGCACATTTGTGTCGCAAGGTGTTTCTGAGCTTAGTTCTTTGAGAAAAGTTTTTTTTGTGTTCCTTACATGATATTTGATCATAGGATTCCAATTTTATAAAAATAGAGGTCATTAGACCTTTAAGGTTTCCTTAGAGCACATTTTTGCCCTAGTTGACCTTGAAGCATGTAAATGCTTGTTCTTTGTGTTGGAGTGTTGTACAACAATTGTAATATGTTAAGTTATGTTTTACTAAGCTTAGGACAAAGTTTCAGGTCCTAAGAAGTTCATTTGGGTATGTATTTACCCTAAACAGTCAAAGGGTGCAATATCTGCTTTGTGTTGACCATGTTGTTCTCAATTGACTTTTAAGGCATGTTTAGGCCTTAATTAATGTGATTAGATGTTTAATCAGTGTTTTATTAGTTTGGGGTATTTCAACACGGTTTTGTAGGATTCCACAGTAGTTATAGCACTTGTAGTGGCAAGTGCGCGGGGTAGGCGGAATTGTTAATATATTGATCGTTATAGCGCTTGCTGTAGCAAGTGGCACCATGCAGCAATGAGTATTGGTTTAGAATGTTTCTGTTGACGCTTTTTTCGTTTGAGTATGGCTTAGGCGTTTCTAGTTCGGAAGGGGTAATATTATGGTTGTTAAGGGTTCGTTAAAATATGTATGTTTGTGAAATACCCCAAACCTTGGTATGTTGTGTAAATGATAAACTATGGTATTTAAAGGCTAAAAAGTGCCTTAGGAACATCAATGAACCATTTAAACCATGGTAAAACACAATAAAACACTAAGACACGGTTTGAGCAAAAACGTGCTCTAAGCTTGGAGCGAACTTGGTTAGGACCCAAAGAGCCTACCAAGATTTGATAATATTTAATTATGATTTTATAAAGCTAATTAAGTCCTTAGGAAACCTTGGTAGACAATGAAACCAAACAAAACACAAATAAATACCTTAAGGTCAATATGGGCTAAAAAGTGCTCTAAGCTTGGGATAAATTTGTATAAGACCTAATGGTGATACCTATATCTTATAAATATGTTAATGAACATATTAAATCAGTTACCAAAGAAAACCAAGCTTGAAAACAAGTTAAAACACAAAATGTGCTTTAAGGAGTCTTAAAACACGTTTTTGAAAAATTGTCTTGTAAATGAGTTTTGAATGGCTAAATGTCCATCATTACTCTTTAATTAACATGTGTACTATATAGTATCACATTTGGAAGTCTATATCAATGGGAAATTAAAAATTTCACTTCTATGTGCCTTGTTTTTGTGAATAGTGATTTTTATAAGCTAGTTTGTAACATATGTGGTTATAAGTAATTTAATTGGTCAACAAAGACTATTATACCCCTAGGTGATATAAGGGGCCGGTTTTCATGTGTGACTCACCACATTTAAACAAATAAATAAGTTAAGTAATGACAAAGCAAAAGTACTATTTGCTTTTAGCTTAAATATCTCCAAAAGCAAGTTTTATCTTCATTCTCTCATTTCCCTTCACTTCCAACGTCTTCTTCCTCCTCTCTCCATCGGTTTCCAACAGCAGCACCTCATTATTCATCTTCCTTCACTTGTAACTTATGACTCCATGCTCCGAATTTAATTCCGAGACTACCGTTCTCTTAGTTGGAGCAAGCTCTACAACATTGTCTTTTCAAATCATCAAAACCATCATTTCAGTGCCAAGGAGAACTTCCATGGAAGGAGCTTGAGCCTATATTTTTATGCCTTGTTGATCACCTTTGCTTCAAGGTAAGGAAAAACCAAAGAAAACCCCATTTCCTTCATTTTTGGTGTTGGCCGAAAATGCACCTTGTAATGGTGTCTTCTCTTGTCTTGTTTTTAGCTTCATTTGAGTCCTCTCTTGATACTCATTCAAGCTCTCTTTCCATTAAAAGGTAAAACAATTACCTTGATGTGTTAAAACAATATATGTAATTAGGGTTTACAATGAGATGGAGCTTAAAGCTTGAATACTCATTATGATGTTTGTATATTGTTAAGTAGTTGACAAGGAGTGAAATGCCTTACCGGTTTTATGAGGAAACAAGAAAGAAGTTTGTGTGGAAAAGAGGTAAACATACTAACCTAATGTGGTATAGTGCCTTAGGAGAAATGAGCTTATATTGCTTGTTAAAATGATCTAAGGAGCCAAAGGTGAATGACCTAGTGAAATGCTCTCAAGGAGTTTATTAAGGGCATATGTATTGTTGGGTGTATTTGCAGGTCAAGGCATTATTTATGGGAAATTCAGGTTTAAGGTTTATGCAATTTAAGGGCCTAAGAGCCATGTTATTTAAGGGCCTAAGTGCCAAGCAATTTAAGTTATGCACTATATTGTGATGTAGTGCTAAATGTGTGAAGTTTGTGTAAAAATGAGTTTGATGGATTTTAGGTGTTCTTGAATGAAATAAGGTAAAAACCTAAGTGTTTGGATGTGAGTATATACAAGAGAAGCTATGGCAAAATTTGGAAAAAATGTGTAAGAAGTTCTAAGTGTTTTAAGTAAGTTTTGGTGAACTAGGAAGTATTAAAGGTGAACAAATGTTTTACTTGGGAAGAAAACATGTATTAAGGTGAATTAGAGTGATGCAAGGATTTAGGTGTTACCTTGGAAGTTCTAGGAATTCAAGGTGTGTTTTGAGAGTGTATTTAAGTCTTGGAGAAGTTTGTTTAAGGTTTAGGTAATGTTGGTATCCAAGGAATAAATGATGTTTAGATAAGGTTTTGAGAAAGGAATTCAAGAAGTTGTGAAAAGATGATTTGGTTAGTAAGAGAGATGCTTGGGAGATGATGTTATGAAGGTGAAGAAGCATTTTAGTGTAGTGGTCATTTAAGGTGAAACACCACTTGGAAAACCAAAAGGGAATGTTACAAGTGTTAAGAGATTTGATAAGAAGATTGAGTAACAAGTTGGACAATGTTTTAAGGTGAATCAAAGTGATATTCTAGTATTAGAATATGCCTAAGTTCATGTATGAAGCTTGGGTAGTCAATGGATGAAGAGAATAGATGAAACAAAACTTGGAAAGTGAAGTTCTTGGCTGTCCGAACTACCATCCGAATGTGGACGTTCGGACGTGCCTGTGTGCGTGTGAATATTTTGATCTTCGAACGGCGTCCGAACTACCGTCCGAACATGGGAAGTTCGGACACACCTATTTATTTCTCCGGTTTGGCCTCGAACAGCGTCCGAACTTGGGAAGTCCGGACGCAAGTTCGGACATTCACCTTTGCACCCATAGAGTCTCAAACGGTGTCCGAACTTGGGAAGTCCGGACACAAGTTCGGACAAGGCGCTATATGGACCAAAAACATTGTTTAAGGTATGGAAATGATGTGTAATGATGGGGATTGATGGTTATGATGTTATGAGGTTGTTAAGGACATGTTAGGTGAGTTTTAATGACAATTAAGTGGGTGAAAAGTTGTAATAAAATATGAAAGTAAAACAAGTTAAAAAGTGAAGTTATGTAACTAAGTTAACGGGAAAAGTTATAAGCATTAGACATTAAACAATCATGTTACCCGAAGTTAATAAAAGTATATGTAATGTTGTCAGTTGTTCGAGAATTGCTCGAGGAACATAAGTGGACGTGATAAAGTGGACTCCGGTGACAGGTATGGTTTTCTTGCAACCGTGTCCTACCGGATTACACCGGCTTGTATGCCAATGTTTTTTCTGAGTGTTTTCCACCTTGTCAGATTAAAACATGTAATGAGTTTATAGTAATTTTATGTGGCGAATTTGGCCTCCGATACCATTTAACCTCAAATACGTGTAAACCTTAGCTAACCAAATCTAGGAACACATGAGTGATCGGTATTCGGAGTTACGACCCAACCTTGGGAACGTTCTAACCACGGCTATGTGTGAGTTAGTTGGATATTGTGGTTGTATGCAAGTGTGTGAACCTCCCTTGTGTGCTTAACTCGGTTACGATACCGTATGGTGTGTGGATTGGTAGGCTCCATAATGGATCTCTAACTACTTATTTATAAGTATATGTACTAATGGGGGGTGAGGAGTCCGGTTGTTCCGGCCACGCGTGTGTGAGGATGGGACTCGATGTCATATCCGGTTCGGCTCTCTTGGTGAGTATAGGTTGTATTCCAATTTGGTTTCGACCTTCCCTTAGCTTATCCAAAGCTAGTTTACTGACTCACGTCGGCCACAGGGGCATACAATGTTATTTCGGTGTGCTTGGGATTACTATATCCGACACACCTTGGTTTAAGTTAACCGTTCGATATAACTGGACGGTAACGAGGTTGGTAACGAGCTTAGCATGAGATTGGCAATAATCTCTAGGCTCACTATGTATACTAACTATGGTGGAAGGTTCCTTGTGTGAACCGAACTTATGGTGTTTTGTGTTGTTATTGTGCTAGGCAATTTCCCTTGCTATGCTATGATATGTTTATGTTAGATGTTTAAAATGAATTCGATGTTACCATGTGTACGTCGAAACGAGAAAAGTGTTGTTGTGTTTTGCTATGTGAGGAATGTGATATGTTGTAAGATATGGAGTGTGTGGATCATGGAAATGAATCCCAGCTGGTGACAAGAGGCGTTTGAGGATAACCCGATTTAAGGGTAAGTGTCGTCTATTAAGGAAGTAGCTCCGTTAGAGGAGGAACACTCTAGGGATAATGAATACCATGAGTGACTCATCAAGTAAGGATGTATTATCCGTTTGTTGAGCCCATTGAGGCGAAATGTTTTGTGTTGTGTGTTTACAGTTGCATGCATGGTTTAATTATAATCAATCGCATGCTAAGACGACAATTAGTTGTGCGTGGCCCGGTAGCATGTGGGCTGCGGGATTACCATACCAGCAAAGGTGCGAGCCCCTTGGGGCCACCCTTTCTCTCCTTTTCTATTTCAGGTACAAGGAGCTGGAAGCCGTTCGAGAGTAGGACGGGGTAGATGTTTATACATGGGTAGCCATTTAAATGGCGTAAGCATTGTAGGCGTAGTAAGACCGAAATTGTTATCGGCATTAGTTTGTAATACTCGGTACGGTTGGAATGTATAAAGTATATGGGTTGTTGTTAAGGGAAGCAAATGTAACGTGTAGTTGCTCGGGAATCTAGTCCATCAGACCGATACAAAGTACATGTATTAGCCTTGTTAGCCACGTGGGTGGTTAACGGCGTGTAACACCTTTGAAATAAGTAATGTGATGAGTTAAATTTTCCGCTGCAGTTTGATGTTATGTGTACGGTGGTAGTTGGGGTGTTACAGTTTGTTAGGGTGGTCCTATTACTGGGTTACCTATTAGGCTCTATTGAGTTTATTTTACATATTTATCATGGTATTAGAAAGTTGTTGACGCATGTGTTCATGCAGTCAATTTATTGAGTTAGGGAATTGCGGTTGCTTAGTTCGCGCTGAGTACTAGTACCAGCACCTAAGGTTCCCGCAACGTTTGGGGTATTCTGCCCCTGGGTGACTCTTTTCCCCTTCTGAATGTACCAGATGGGGTCTGCCCCACACAGCTACCTTGTGGCGCTTTGAGTCCAGCAGATGGAGCACTCTAGATGTCCTTGTTACGATATTTCTTGATTAGGTGTTGCGTTGCAGCAATTTTAAGTTAATTTTTATTTCGTAAGTCCGCATGGTTATTGCGGTTATAGGCTAGGTTCTTCTGAACTTTCTTGGTTGTATTGGGTTGAAGTCATCCCTTCTCAGGAGAGACTTCTAAGCGGTAATTGATTCAGCATGTTATGCAATTTTTGTAGTTGTTTTATACTCTTTATTCTATCTTTCAGCTTCATGTGCACTCGCCGGTGCTTTCCTTTTGTTAACTGGATAGGGTTTCGGTGTCTAATTATGAGCCAACCATCTGTCCTATAGATTTTTATCCCTCTTCAAAGTATGGTTGAAGTTTACTCATCACTGTGTAATAATCGCCTCCAGATAGTGTGAACTATCGGGCCACGGTCCGTATTGAATTACTTATCATCAGTTCTTTTCTCTATCTTGTTATTATACAATTACAACAATCACTTCGGTTCCCGATCAGGAGGATCTCCCGTCTCCTTAGCGTCTTTCACTACATTGCCTCTATAGGCGATATTCGAGGTATGGGCAGCGGCGGGTGGGGTGCCACTGATGTTTCCCGGGAAGTTTTCTCAACAATCTAGAGCGGCCATTGTCATCTCAACGCTATTCGGGATTATAGGACCTTCGTTATCCCCTGACATGCCTCACTTTTTGTGACCTCTACCTTTACTCGACGACTGAGAATTAGGTGTCATATATAAATACTCGGTAAATACCGTGTTGCAAACACACGTTAGTTTAGAATACGCTTTCGTGCTCTAAGCACAGTTGGGACTCAACGAGTCTCGTACCTCACAGACGTTCCTGTTTACCCATAGTATGTCATATGCTCACTGTCTTAATCCTAATATCTCATCATCAGTGCGGTACTCCGCTCTGATACCACTTTTTCTAACACCCATAATCCTAATCCTCTAATATAATCGCAAGTCGTAGCATAACAAAATATAATTCGCAGCGGAAAATAAACTAACTATCATTTGGTGTTACACGCCGTTACTCACCCAAGTGAGTAACAAGGCAACCTTACTCCATCCATCAACTTCAACTCCTCACCGCTGTGATGATGAGATACTGAACAATCTTAAACTTACAATCCAAATCCAACTAAACAAATGAGCAACTAACCCAAGTACAACAAACCCCATAATGCAGTACGTAATAAAACTACAGGAGTACTTTTTTTTGAAAACACATCAGCTACCCTGTGTCCCGCGCTCCGGCTTGTGTCTTCAATCAGTAACTTGAAATGTTTTGCCCATTGAAGGGCTCAGCAATCGAAAATGCTGGTATGCTAAATGTAGTCCTAAGTCATCCAGATTCCTGAAGTCATTTTAGCCATATTGATATTAATTCATTACATGATAATCCATTTTACAACATATATAACTGTAATGTAAATAAACACAATAGTTCACCTGTCAATATCATCACAATATAAAAACCAGATAGTCACACACCAATAATCCATAACATACCAAACAAGATACCCTATTAATTAACTATACTTGTTAGTAGGTTACATGACCCTTATCATTTTAAATCACCACTTAACTTTCCAATTAATTCCACCTCAGGCGTCATGTTTAAGACAACCCTTAATAACTTATTAATGGACAGTAGTCCCCTGGGTTCCAATGGAACCGTTACAGGTGACCTTATGGCCCTGGATAATTATTTTGACCGATCCGGTCGAACCTGTGCACCAACGGTAGTGCCCTCCGCCATTGTCTAATGTGGACAATGGATTCCCTTGAGTGACTCCCCATAGAAGTCCCTCGTAGTGATCACGATGCGCAACCAGAAAGTCAAAACAGTTTGGATTCCTCTCTTTATAAGTTAGCCCTTTAGTCAGTGATACAATATCCAATCCTTGAGTTAAGACTATAACAGTTGACCATCATTTAGGTTCTCATAATACCTAAAGGTCAGTTACTCTTGCTCCAGTTTAGATGTATAAACTTCCAGTCATAAGACGTACGCGCAAAATAAAACGCAATGGTGTCGAGCAATACTGTATACAAGGTTATATACATAAATCACAGATATTGCTCTTAATAATTAAACACACAACGTCTGGACCTTAGGAAAATCCTTAGGACATTCAGACCACACAATTAACATACCGTGCACCGTAGTAATCGCTAGCGTGAAGATTCACGCTCGTCCGGTACTCCTCGTAGCTCGTCCTATAATGTACTCAACTCTGGAATACGAGACTACATATTAGCTCTCTGTAACAATAACTAATTCGGTATCTTGACTAGTCACTAATCCCCCTAGTAACTACCCTGTAATTGTTCAACGTTTATCATTTGGGTTTTAAAAAGTTTGGGATTAGCTAAATCGCCCTATTACTATATTGTAATTAACATGTAGTATCTAATTACTACTTAAGATTCAATCCAAGTAACCCATCTCATTTATTCATAGGTCTGTTATTTGTATATAATACACTTCCATATAGTTCGCTACTATATGTTAATTATATCCTTGACTTATAAATCTTTATTTCACCTTTCAAGTTATGAGTTGGTCAACTTGACCTCTTTGGTCAATTAAGTTGACTTGGCCAATTATAGTTTATCCAAGTACATAAGTTTATATAATTCATATTATAAGCTTTGTATTATAAAATTCACTCACCATTAAATATGTTACACTTTAAATATATTTTGCTCTAATGTTAGAACTTGATATCTAATGTTTACGAACCTACAACCCACAGACTGAAGTAACTGAACCCTCATGGAGAAAGGAAGAGCAGGGAGAAACAAAATTGGGACGGAGCACCGGAAAACAATATGGAGACCGATACTACTGAATGAAGAAAAAGGAAAAACAAGGGGGCAACGCAATGCAGGAGAAGCGGACGAAGGGGAGAGAAAAAGGACAAATGCTGGAGCAGCGTATCGTACAACCGTTTTCATCGACAACATCCAGCGGCAGACCTCCTTTAAGCAATTAGGCCAGGTAATCAAAAGATTTGCGGCATGGGAGAGGTTATATATAAGCAGGAAGGAGAGGAAACGAAACAGGCATGCATGTGCGTTTGTGGTCCTCAAAAATGTGGAGGATGCAAGAAAAGTGATAAAACACTGGTGGAACGCGACCCATTAATTACGGTCCAAAACCGTGTATAATTACGGTTCTGGACCGTAATCTACGCGGGCGTCAATAAAGATGGCGTTTCTTTAATTACGGTTTAAAACCGTAATTAAAGTCCCTTTTCCGGCCCGCGTGTCATTGACTTTACATTACGGTTATTTGTAAAACCGTGATCTAAAGTCCTTTGGCGCGCGCGAACCAAAGGACTTTAGATCACGGTTTTACAAATAACCGTAATGTAAAGTCGACACTTTAGATGACGGTTTTGGCAATAACCGTCATCTAAAGTCTTTTGGCGCGCGCGCCCAAAGGACTTTAGATTACGGTTATTGTTAGAACCGTAATCTAAAGTGTAATTTTTTTTTTTTTTACAAATCTACACAATTGCAACAGAGACAGAATTGTAACAGATAAGCAACAGAGGGCAGAAACTGCACAATTGAACCCCTGAATCAAATACCAACAACACAAATTCATTCTCTGCGCACAATTGCAACAGAGATAACATCTAATAAAGCACCAGATCGAAAATCTGTAACATATTCAATCTGTTACACAATTGCAACAGAGATAACATCTAATAAAGCACCAGATCGAAAATCTGTAACATATTCAATCTGTTACACAATTGCAACAGAGATAACAATTGCAAATTCATTTCTGCGCACAATTGCAACAGAAACATTCAATACAACAGCTAGAATCTGTTACAGCAGCAGCAGCATAATTCATTACAAACAGAATCAGAGCAACTAACAAAAAATATAATTTGTTACACAATATAATCTGTTGCAGCAGCAACTAACAGAATCAGAGCAGCAACTAACAAAAAATATATGTTACAGCATCAGAGCTAGCTAGTCTACCACTCCATTCTCATAAACATGGCTGCCATGCTCTCTCTGACATGCAACAAGTCGGCAGGAGCATAAGTCTTGAATCTGGCATAATGCTCTTTAATCTGCAACAAGAAAAGGAATGGAACACATAATGAGATTAAGATAAAGACACAAAAAATCTGCCGAAAGAATTAAATACAAGACAGCGTTCGTATTACCTTGTCAATATCATTCTTAAAACTTGGGAAGTACCCGCAGAACTCGTACATATACCGCATCACGTAGTACCCGCAACTCTTAGAATCCTTTTGGGTAGGGCACTAAATCACCAAAATTCACAAATGTAAAACAATTGTACAAAGATAATAGCAGCACGAATGAAATACATGAATTACCAAACCTTGATGTAATTGACGGTCAAATCACCAAACTCTCCCTGAGGGGTTTTTTTGTAACAACTGTTACATATATTAACAAAAGCGTTTAGCAAAATGAACAAGTACATTAATTTTGGTTCAAAAAACTTACAAACAATTAAATAATAAAAACTTACTCTTTGATTAAGTCTTCAGTGTTGAATTCTGTCCACTGCCCTAGTGGATCTAGAACGAGCAGAGTAGCGGTGGCAGCGCAGAATATAAACAAAGCCCAGTGGTGGCTACAATGTCAAATACAAAATGAAATGAGAAATGAAGGTAAAAAAGTTAGCTAATTAGTATGTAATTTTATATTAGAACTCACGTTTGGTGATACGGCATTAGAATGAATAATTTATTCTGTTGATCAACAACATTGAAGCAATGAATCATGTATTCACAAAACCTCCCCGGGTCCCTAGTGACTGAGTCGTACGATAAACGCTCCGGGCACACCGCAGTAATGGAGGTCATGTCCTTCTCAGCACATCTCTCAAGCAGACATCTATTATATCACATGTACTATAAAAAGTTAGCCAATGCAACTTCATAGATACTTATTCTATATGTTTTTACAGTATGAGGAAAGAACACTTACTTTAGATAAGCTTGAATAATGTTAATGTTCAGATAATCTCCACACATCATCTCTCTGATGTCCTCAAAGTTGATTGCCGTCATCATATCTTCTTCGTAGTGAAACATCGACTTTGGAAGCGTCATCATGAAGTTGTTAGTTTGAGATGACTTCAACATGATCTTGTCGTAGAGATTCATCTGCTTGGCCCCAAAACATTAACAAGTTTTTGTGGCAGTGTGAGCTTATTTTTAGGCGCCTCAGAAGTCCTGGTGCGACCCCGGACGGGCGCTGGATTCTTACCTTTCGCACCCCGACTCACTGGATTCTTACCCTTCACACACAAACAGTAAAGCATCAATGTAAAGATAATTACTAATTGATTATTATAGTAACATTAAACAATTATCTAGAACATACCCTTGTACTTCTGACAGGATTCGCCGGCGCGCAGATCTCTTCTTCTCTGGGCCGGGATACGCGGCGAGGAAGCTCAGGGATCTCAGGATTCGCCGGCGCGCTGGTCTCTTCTAGTCTGGGCCGGGTTACGCGGCGAGGAAGCTCAGGGATCTATAATAGATTAGATTAGACACTTAATGCTAAATAATGCATTTTATTAGATACTAAATGGTTGTCAAACAGTCTTACCTCATCGGTGACAACAATATAACATGCTGGCCAGGGCAATATGTCTCCCTTCGCTTCGATCAGCGTGCATTTGTTGTCAAACGCCATCGGAAGGTATGCATGCTCAAATCCATCAACTATCAGGTCCAAGGTCACACGCGCGTAGAATGGGGGTAGACGTACGAAACTGATGAGCGTGAGTGGACCTGATGGCAACACCGTCCCGTAGGCCGCATCTACAGGGTGCCCGTCTAATGGTATTTGGAGACGACATTTTTTTTGCTCCTTTAATAAACAGAGATAATACGTGAAATAAATAAGTGAGTCCAATCTAATACTATTTAAATAACTTTATTTTAGGAGAAAAATAGTTAAACAAAGTTAACCTGGATGTTGGCAAACGGGTACGGGTCAGCGGCCGGAGCACAACTAGACGAGGAAGATAGTCGAGGAGGATCTAGCTGCTGCTGCTGAGTAGTCGCATGTGCAATCGCATTCAACGCTTCCTGCAGCCTCTCCTCGATAGCCCGGCGCTCAGCAGCCTGTTTCTCGTCATTAGCTTGGCGCTCAGCAGCGAACTTACGCTCTACCATCGCCTCGACTTCAGCAGCACTCATCTGACCCTTCCTAGCAGATGGCGGGAATACGTTCTTCTGACGTACTTCTCCCCCAAATCCTCTAACACGCCCCGGGTGATCCTTCTTCCCAAGCATTTGATTGAGCGCGTCGTCTTGAGAAGGAGGAGCGTGTAAGTCTACTTCTCCTCTCTGTGCCGCTTCGTACTGTCCAATTTTCAAAGAAGTTAACACTAAATTTAAGATCAACAAACACTTGAGTATATAAGTAAATTATTTAACAGCTACTTTCAAATACTTACAATTTGGTTAGCCAGTTGTTCCATCGCAGCATTAGGAAATATCCTCTGACCTTCGCTGGTCGTTTTCTGGCGTCCCAGTATGTACATCTGCACCCTCCTCGCCTCAGAGACATCCTCGATCGGGCATTCACTTCCATCCTCGTTCCTCCGTGTCAGCAAACCAGCTTCTTTCCATCCCTCGAGGCTGCCCACATATCCCCTTCGTCCCATGGTGTGGGGGTAGAGATTAGCTTCACGGTTTTGCCGTGCTTGTTCTTGTACTTGCTGTTAAGAAAGTACAACAGGAAATTAATTAGAAAATCAGGGATAAAGCATTATGAGCATTAATTAAGAAAAGAGTACACACAAACATACCCTGAACTCGGGGGTGGCGTGCCGCTCAACGAACTCCTTCCACTCCTCTTCAGTGATCATGCCGTTGTACACAACATACGGCGGAGGCTCACGTGGGGGCACCCTGTTGATCCAATGCTCAACCAAATAGTGGCGGAATGATTTAGCTTTGCCGGACACCAAAGAAAGAACGGTCTTCTTCACTTCTTCTGGGATCTTGTACCGTTCTTGCACCTTCTTCCAGATGGTCTCCTTTACTTCTTGCGGGACTTGTTTCCATGTGTGGTTGATGCAGCAATGTGATCTGGCCAGAGTCCCTAGCATACTACCGAACTCTGACCTGCTGCCCCCACCATACCTCCCATACTGGTCCCACAGAAGACTAATCTGATCCTCTTTCTGCAGTTTCAACCCACGGGTCGGACCTCTACCTCTGGGTCTCTGAGTAGCACTCGTAGAAGGTGCACTCATGGAAGGGCCAACAGTAGCAGCGGCAGATGTGGATGGGGCAACAGCAGCAGTGGCAGATGTAGATGGGACCGGTACCATTCGCTGCTCATTTTCCTCATCCTCATCCTCACGACAAAATAAATCGAACTCTGCATCAGCCATGTCCTGATCAGCCATGCCTGCAAGGATTGAAATACAATTTGAATTAAATTAAGCATTTCATAATGGTCATAAACAAGCAATAAATAAAAGAGTGGTAATTTCATATAAATTTTTATAGTAATAACTTACATACACCATTATCTCTCAACCCACATTCCCTCGTTATGGTCTGATCGTATATACTCACGATGACCTGTGACCTCAGCCTCTTCCAATGAAATAGGAACAGTTGGAGGTTCATCTTCTGCATCATACTCATCCTCATCAACCACACCATCCACACCAACTATTCCTCTTCTCCCTTTAAGCACAACAGACCATCTAGGATTACAGGGATCAGTTACATAAAATATCTGCTTAACCTTCGTCCCAACAACGAATGGCTCAACCGTGGGAGTAGCTCTAGACAGATCAACCAGTTTCATACCATGCTCCTCCTCACGGTAGCCATGAATGTTGTTAACCCAGTTACAGCGGAAAACACACATTTCGTAGCTGTTGTAGTCCAATACCCAGATGTCTTGTATAACACCGAAATATGATTGTTGTACTGAGACAGGACTATGACCCACGACACCGACGTCATATAAGTTTTGATAAGCTTCAAGCTCTACACCACTGTTTTGATTCGTTGACTTCTGATCCTGACGTTCTGTGAAAAAGGTGAATCCGTTGACATCGTACCCCTCATAAGAAATTACATCCAGATTTGGTCCAAATGCAACTACTTTAATCAGTTCAGGCACATTCGTGGACTGATCGGACAACACTCTCTCTTTGAACCATCGGACAAATGTCCTATTCTGCTCATTTTGTAGTCTGACGTCACTCATGTTTGGATATTGTGCTCTTAAAACACACAAGTGTTCATCAAAGTATGGTTCAACATCTTCAAGATGACTTAGCACAACTAAATGAGCTTTGTTAAGAGTGTCTATGTCAATTCTTTTCAGTTTCCTTCCAACCGTGCCAACACCCTTCAATCTGCCCTCGTGTCTAGAACGTGGAAGTCCAATGGTATCGACACCTTCTAGGTAATTGGTGCAGAAGTCTACAACTTCCTCTGTGATAGTGCCCTCTATAATACTACCCTCTGGGTGACGACGGTTCTTCATTTTCTTCTTCAGGACACCCATGTACCTTTCGAACGGATACATGTAGCGAAGGTACAAAGGACCACACATCAGAATCTCTCTTACAAGATGCACGAGGAGATGTATCATTATGTCGAAGAACGATGGAGGAAAATACATCTCCAGCTGGCACATTGTCACAATAAGATCCTTTTGTAATTTAGACAGAGTGTCCACATCAAGAACCTTAGACGAAATGGATTTGAGGAAGACACTGACGTTTGTGATTGTGTGTCTGACAGCATCCGGCAAGATCCCACGTAGTGCAATTGGCAAAAATTCTTGAAGTAGGACATGATAATCGTGAGATTTCATTCCTACTAATTTGAAATCTGTCATGGACACTAGGTTTCTTATGTTTGAGGAGTAACCTGATGGCACCTTGATGTTGTAAAGGGTACTGCATAGACTATGTTTCTCTTCTTTAGACAGAGTGTGACAGGCAGGAGGCAAGAATGTGCGTTTTCCACGTTCTTGCGGGCCAAGCTCTGTGCGTATGCCCAACTCAATTAAATCTTTTCTTCCTTTCAAATGATCCTTTGTCTTTCCTTTTATGTTCAAAAGGGTGCTAGTGAACTTTCACCCACGTTCTTCTCGACATGCATCCCATCGATACAATGTCTAACCTCCAGATGCTGCCAGTACTGTAGTTCCCAAAATATTGATTTCTTTTTCCAGACACTTTTTTCACCACTTTTGGTTGGCGGCCCGAAGTTGTTCACAATATTATCCAACTTTTTGTAAATCTCTGTACCTGTCAAAGGCTGGCGCGCCATGCTGTGATCAGTTTTCCCATCGAACTCTTTCGCCATCTTTCGATACTTATGTCCTTTTGGAAGCATTTTTCGGTGGCCCATATACACGGTTTTCCCACTATGTTTCAAGCGAATGCTACAAGTGTTTTCACCACAAATCGGACACGCCAACGCCCCCTTGATTGAATAGCCTGAAAGATTACCATAGGCGGGGAAATCATTGATTGTGCAGTACAACATAGCACGCAAATTGAAGTCCTCTTTACTGAATGAGTCGTAAACCGTAGCCCCTTCATTCCACAAGAGTTGTAGATCCTCTATCAAAGGTTGTAGGAATACGTCAATTTTGTTGCCCGGTTGCTTTGGACCAGATATTAACAAAGACAACAAGATGTGTCTTGGTTTCATGCATAACCACGGCGGTAGATTGTAAATAACCAAAAGCACAGGCCAGGTACTGTGTATGCTACTCAAAGTACCGTAAGGGTTCATCCCATCCGTGCACAAGCCTAGCCTTAGGTTTCTCGGTTCGTTACCAAACTCAGGAAATTTTACGTCTATGTTTCTCCACTGTGGTGCATCAGCGGGATGTCTCAATCTGCCATCCTTTTTCCTGTGAACTGAATGCCACCGAAGATTCTCTGCGTCTTTCTCAATGGAGAACAAACGTCTGAACCTTGGAATGATGGGCAGGTACCACAATACCTTAGCTGGTGAACCTTTCTTACTACCGCTGATGTGAGTTTGTTGTTTCTTATACCGTGACGCTCCACATGCTGAACAGCTTTCAGCAAATTCATCCGATTTCCAAAACAGCATGCAACCATTTGGACAAGCATGAATTTTCTGGTACCCCATACCCATTGGGCACATCATTTTTTTGGCTGAGTACGTAGTCGTTGGTAAAACGTTGTCCACCGGAAGAACGTATTTCAATAGTTCCAGGAGGTCAGTGAAACTTACGTCGCTCCAGCCATGTTTCGCTTTCAAGTTGAATAGCTTGAGGACGACACTCAACTTGCTTAACTTTGTAGGGTCACACCCGGGGTACAACGGTGTTTTGGATGAATCCAACAAATTTTCATGCTTGTCTGGCGTGTTAGAGTAATGTCGTTCCACATCTTCAAGCATAGTCTCAATGTCATCATCCCAGAAATCTGGCTCAACGATCGCTGTAACGTCTTCTGGATCACCAGCAACTGTATCATCTCCAAGTTCTGTTTCTGTGTTTGCCTGACCATTATCCCCTTCGTCAGGCTTAATAACATCGAACGCACTCTGACCATGCCATCGGATTATGTCTTGGAAATCTTTTGTAAAACCGCGGCGGATCAGATGTTCCTTAATTGTTTCAACGCCGCGATATCTCAGATTGTTTGGCAGTCGATACACGGACAAAATATGTATCCCTTGTCTGTAGGTTTCAGATTGTTCGCCAACACCGTGCATAACTTATCAACTCCTTCTAAAAACTTGTCGTCCAAATTTCCGCTGTAAATCCACGAACGTTCCATCTCCTTCTAGCTATTTATATGAAGGCAGCCATTTCATACCGTCACCCGTGACAGAGTCTTTACACTTTTGTATCTTATCAACCTAAATCCATCCATGAGTATTAAATCCCACCGGTGAACGTGTTTTTAATATGTAATTTATTGAAAATTTCGGCAGCATCTCCCTACAGTTCTTCAAATGCACGATATTATGATATTAATCAATAATATATGCATTCGAAGAACAATAAAGAGATACTGCTGAAATAATCAATAAAGTACATATTAAAAGCACATTCACACCCTAGGTGTGTGATTTAACAATCGTGGACAGTCCCGACAGGGACTGCCGAAGATATACCTCTATTAGGTATATCTTGGGCGGATAACTATGTTTGGTAGTTTGTCAAATATTATATGTTATATATAAATCTTACCTCTGGTAGACGATTAGCCGATGCTAAGACGGTTGAGGTCGGAAGCCTAAATAAAGTCGTAGTCCTGATGCATAAATGAAAAACGACAACATTAGAATTCATCAAAAAATCAAGGTTAAATGCTAGCTAAACCGCGGAAAAAAATCGACAGCATCTCCCCTATATTTCTAACGTCTCCAAATCAGTTTTATCAAAGTCAAATTCGCACGCACCATCTAGAACTGGTAACATACATAAACTTATCTTCACTGATGTATTTAGTTTACAGAAACAGAAAAACGACAACATCTTTCTGTTGCCTCTACTGAACAGATTCACACAGAACTCAAACAGAAATAGAAACTGAAAGAAAAGAAACAGACAGAGACTGGTGTATGACTCCTCTCTGTTTGTTCACGTGTTTGAATTCTCAAACCTTTCTAAACTGTCGATCCTGTCAATTTGGTGTGTTATAAAGTTTCTAACTCAACTAAACCCAAGGCAACTTTGTTACAGATGCAGAATTAGTCAGAACCTGATCTGATACGAAACTGAAGCTGAAATCCAAACTGAAATCAAAACAGAAACTGAGTTGTGTTCTTGCTTTCTTCCCTGTCTGTTTTTTTTCCTTTCAACTGATTATACTTCTCCTAACTCCTTACCCAGTTACTTAAATATTCCATTAAGCTTTTAAATCCAGACCAAAACTCAAACAACTTGTTACAGTTCTGTTCCATTCATGAAACTGAGATATGCTACAGTTCTGTACCATTCATTTTTCAGGAATCGGTAATATACTTGAACTTACTTTCTTTCCTGTGGCAGTTTTAAGTAGTAGCATTTTTAAAACTACACTATTATGTATTAATTGTAATACTAAATGCTAAGAACAAATAAATACAGCAGTTTACAGATTGGTTTGCAAAGTTACCGTAACTAAGCACCGAAGTGGGCAAGTAGTGTAGAAATCAGCCCACGAACTAGGTCGCAATTAACTGTGAATCTGGGCACAAATATATGAACAAGGTTAGAACATTTGCCATTACACTCTCAGGATTCGATACAAACGAGGTTAGAACTTGCAATCGAAATGCATGTATATGAACAAAGTTAGAAAAAAACGACAATCAATCGCGATCGCATACCCAATACGCGATAGAGACGTCGACGGTGAGACCAGTGGTAGATGGGTGGTGACCGGCGGCGATGGGAGTGACAAAGGTGGTGGGAGCGACGGCGGCGATGGCCGTTAGCAAGGTGACGGGAGAGAGGAGGCAATTTCAGTGAGGAAGAGAAGCCGAAAGAGAAGAAGAGTTACTGTGAGTAGAGTGTGCAGAGTGTAGGCAAATGTTTAAATGGACTTTAGATTACGGTTTACATGTAAACCGTAAACTAAAGTCACACTTTACATGACGGTTCTCACAAAAACCGTAATCTAAAGTGTAACGAAATTAAAAAAAAAAGCGCGATAATTATTTGGCATATGTTGGGTTTCAAACATAGGTAACACATTAATATAAAGTTTTTATTAATCTAAAATACACTGATAAAACGACGTCGTTAAATGTAATCTAAAGTGTAACGAAATTAAAAAAATAGCGCGATAATTATTTGCCATATGTTGGGTTTCAAACATAGGTAACACATTAATATAAAGTTTTTATTAATCTAAAATACACTGCTAAAACGACGTCGTTAACTGTAATTTAGATTACGCGCGGAGTCGAATAAATCAAATAATACGGGAAATTTTTTTCGTCAGGTCAAAACGACGTCGTTGACGAGGTTGGCGCGCCTTTTTTAGGAGGGACTTTAGATGACGGTTTTTAGTAAAACCGTAATCTAAAGTCCGTTGACCGTAAAGCGCGCGTCAACACGGGACTTTAGATTACGGTTTTACTAAAAACCGTCATCTAAAGTCCCTCCTAAAAAAGGCGCGCCAACCTCCGATCGATTATTGATTACGGGTTAATCAATCATCGTCGCTAATAAATTCCGGCCTTCCTATTAATCACGGTGTCTGTTTAAACCGTGATTAAACCACCGTCATTAAAGCCTCGCGTTCCACTAGTGAAAGGAGTTTCGGACTGGAGTATCAACGGAATAAAGCTTCACGCAAGGATGGAATTCCAGGGGGAGAAGGATCGGAGAAGGAAAGTGATAGGAGAAAACCAATGGGTTAAATATGCGGGACAAAAAACAGGTCCACCATAGATGGAACAACGACAGAGGAGTAATGGGACGGTGATGTCTAGACACACCATTCGAATTAACCCAGATGAAGGAATGTTGCGGTGTTTGAAAAATTGTGTGGTAGCAGAGTTCCAGGAAGAGAAGAATCCCAGAAAAGCAACGAATCTTCTGTAAGATAGGTGGGAGGAACTAGCGGGGGTACTGGCACTGTCAAGACGCAAGTTCCTAATGGTCCTAAACACAGAAGAAGCAACGAAACGAATACTGGGAGACCAAGAGAAAGTGGAGGATATAAAACTAAGTAAATGGACTGTTGACGACCAAGTAGAAACAAGGAGGACATGGATTATCATTCGGGGGATACCCATACATGGATGGAACAAGAAAAATATTACCCAAATTGCCAGTACGGTGGGAGAAGTGATTAGAATGGATGAAGATGAGTCCGAGATTGTTGAAAATGCAGAAGTTAAAGTCCAAATTGAGACCTCATCATTGCATCTGGTCAATTGGAAAGTCAATATACAAATTGAAGGAAGAATCTTCACGGTGGCAATTGTGGAAACAGAACCACCTGGTAATGCTAAAGGTGCAGCCATGGAGGAAGATAGTATATTCCAGAATGAACAGGCCAACCGTCGGGGTCGAAACGACATAGTGGAAAGTTTGACACACACATCAGGACAGAACACGAGGTGGCATAGGGCTCAACAAAGGGCGCCTCAGGCCAATATGGATGCCACTGAGAGCCGTATCAATGATAGGAGTGACATGGGGAATATATTAAAAAAGCGGAATAATAATGATGGGAATAGTGGGTGCAATCACCAAGAAGGCCAGAATTGGGAGATAGGTAATGTTAACGGTTTATTGATGGGTGAAGGTGAGAAGACGGTGTATGAGGAAAAGACAGGGCAACACGTGTCCACCCAAATTAGAGATAAGGAGGCGGGTGTTCAAACGGTGGGGAAGGGGGACAGTCCTGAGCATGCCCAAGTTCCAACAGAAAATGAAAGGAGTTCAGGGGTGGAATCGATCCCAAGAAGATTAAGTAATATGGGAAATATTGTAAGCCAAAGGTCGGGAGAAAGAAGTGTAGCCATTCAGGACCTCATTGTATTGGAAACACCGGAGTCACAAAAAGACAAGACGCATAAAGGACAGAATAACTCACCGGCTGGGGGCATTAATTTATATGCGGAACTCTTCCATAATATACGGACGGGAGACACGGAGAGGGAAAGTATAGGGAATAAAAAATCGGGAGAAAAAAGTGTAGAGTTAGAGGTGGAAGTAGGGGAATGTATGCAACTGTTAAGTGAGTTGGGGTGTGAAATTCCAGATGAGCACAGGGCTAGAGCTAGCCTGCGGGAAAATATCCAACATTGCATGAGAACTGAACAGAATGGGGATAAAGATTGGCATGCAGAATATCAGGGGAATGGGTTCCCAGAGCAAAGCAAGGGCAGTCAGGAAGGAAGTCAAAACAAGACAACTATCGATCATGTGCATGGTGGAAACTCAGCTATCGAGAACAGCAGCCAGTAGAGTCTCGAGTTTTTAGGGAGGGAGGAGGGTTAATATGGAATGGGAGGAGATAGAAGCTGAAGGAAGGCCGGGAGGCATTATTTTGATGTGGAACACGGAGGAGGTAGAAGTAGAAAGGAAGGTGAAAAGTAACAGATGGATTATGGTGGAAGCAAAGTTACAGTCTGACGGTTTTAAAGGATTATTTCTGTTTGTGTATGTGCCATGTGACAGAAATGAGAGAAAGGAAATGTTTGAGGAAATAATACGTGAGAAAGAAGAGTGGGGTGGGCCGCTCATGGTGTTGGGTGACTTTAACGTAACATTGGAACCAAGTGATCGATCACATGGGGAAAACCAGAATGCCACGGGAGTAGTAATGAATTCCGAAACTGGATTAATGAGTTGGAGCTGGTAGAGATACCTCTGGTAGATGCCAAGTTCACGTGGCAGGGGCGTGGTTCGCATAGTAGAATCGACAGAGTATTTGTTCAAGAGGAATGGTGTGCTCAATATTCAGACATTAGGCTTAGCACAGGGGCATGGACGGTTTCAGATCATAGATTCATGGTGGTGGAGTTTGATAACCCACAGTGGGGACCAAAGCCCTTTAGATTGCTAGATGCCTGGCTGGAGCATCCTAAATTCGGAGAGGTAGTTCAAAAGAAATGGGGACAATTACGGTATGGAACAACACAACAGAAGTTGAGGAAGCTAAAAGCCGTGCTGAAGAAGTGGAACAAAGAGGTGTTTGGGGATTTGAATACAAAAGTCGCTACACTGCAGAACAAACTAAAAGAGAATGATTTAAAGATGGAAGAGGAGAGAGATGAAGTGCAACAGGAAGGCTTCAAAGCTAATCGAGAAAAGGTAAGGGTGGAACTTGAAGTAGCCATGCGCAATCAAGAGGTGTACTAGATGCAAATGGCGAGGGATAAACTGTTGAAAGATAGGGATAGAAACTCCCGCTATTTTCATAAGAATGCAACACTGAACAGGAAGAGAAAGCAAATAGTGAGCTTAAGTGTGGGAGACCGGCTCCTAAGAGAACCGCACGAAATCAGGAAACATATCTTAACGTCTTTCTTGGAGATATACAATCCTAGTGGTGTTGGTGACTCGAAGATCGGACCGCCAGTGTTTGATCATCCGAGAGTGGCTCAGGAGGACGTAAAGAGGCTAGAAGAAATCCCAAGTCTATGTGAAATTCGTAGAGCAACATGGGAGTGTGAGGGTTCAAATTCTCCGGGATATGATGGGTACAACATGAAGTTTGTGAAATGTATGTGGAACATTATAGGTGCAGATTTTGTGAAAGATGTCCGGCAATTTTTTGTTACCGGAAAACTGGAGCATGGGGTGAATATGACATGGATTTCTCTCATACCAAAGCATGTCGAGGCAGCGGCAATAAATGACTATAGACCAATAAGCATGGTGGGCTGTATCTATAAAGTCATTGCTAAAGTTTTGGCAAAAAGGTTGAGCAAAGTGCTGCCCAGAATCATTGGTGAGACCCAAACTGCATTTGTAGGGGGAAGGAGTATATTAGATGGACCCTTCATAGCCAACGAAGCAATAAGATGGCTGAAGAAATCGAAAAGAAAAGGAGTATTGATCAAGATTGACTTTCGCAAAGCCTATGATAGCGTCTCATGGGATTTCTTGAGAAAGGTACTCTCTGAATTTGGGTTTGGAAATATTATGATCAGGTGGCTAATGGAGTGTGTGACTAGTGTCAAGATTTCAATTTTGGTCAACGGATCACCTACTAAGCCTTTTGAACCCCGACGAGGGCTGCGACAAGGGGACCCTCTATCCCCTTTGTTGTTTGTAATGGTGGCTGAAGTGTTGAGTTGGATGATCAAAGGCACGATGGCTTCAGAGAGATTTAATGGGCTGAAAATAGGGAGACAAGGTGTGACTCTCTCTCACCTCCAATTTGCTGATGACACTATGTTGTTTTGTGAGCTGAAACGTGAAGAACTTCTTCAAATGCGATGGATTCTGGTCTGCTTTGCAAGTATGAGTGGTTTACAACTGAACTTGGGAAAAACAGCAGCGTATTGTATTAATGCTGAGCAAGACGAGGTGGCAATGGTAACAGAAGTCCTTGGTTGCGGGGTAGGTGAATTGCCAATCATATATTTAGGCCTTCCCCTTGGCGCGCAAATGAAATGAAGTCAAACATGGGAACCGGTAGTAAGGAAGGTGGAGGCAAAGTTAGATAATTGGAAGGCAAACGTGCTAACTAAAGTTGGGAGAAGTGTCCTAATTCGATCAGTAATGGAAGGAATACCCCTATACTATGCGAGTATGTTTGTCATTCCATGTGAAGTTCAGAAAAGACTAATTGCACTCCAACGAAATTTCTTCTGGGGAAAGGATAAAAAGAGGTATCTCACTCCTGTTGCATGGGAAAAACTAGCTAAACCAAGAACAGAAGGCGGTTTGGGCTTTGTGAACATACAAGTCAAGAATCGTTGTATGCTAGCTAAATGGCGGTGGCGTTTTGAGAAAGAGCGAAATTCGTTATGGCATAGGATTGTGGTGGTGGTGTACGGGGCGAGTGGGGGACTGGAATCGACTAGTGAAATCAGAACGGTGCTTAAACAGAATGGTGTCTGGGCGGGAGTATTAAAAGCAACGGTAGTAGACGAGGTGAGAATTAATACCTTGCTGAATGATAACATACGACGTAAGGTTGGTAATGGTGCTAGTACTATGTTTTGGGAAGACAAATGGCTGGGTGTGCAAGCACTGCGAGAATCCTACCCGAGGCTGTTCCAAGTAAGCGCTAACAGAGGAGCCCGAGTTGTAGAAATGGGGTATTGGGATGGAGATAGATGGAGGTGGAGACTTGTCTGGCGGCGACCGCTTTTTGAGTATGAAGCAGGGATGGAACGTGCGTTAGAAGAGTTGCTCAACACTTGTTTGTTACTGCAGGATGAAGTTGACGTGGCCACATGGGGCGAAACAGGAGAAGCTTTCTCCACGCGGCAGCTGTATCTAAGGTTAGTAAGGGAGATCGAGCATGATAATACTGAACGTACTGATTTTAATACATTCAAGTATATCTGGATGAAAGATGCGGCACCTAGATTAGAGATGCTATTGTGGTTTGTGATGATGGGCAATTGATACACGGGATACACTATTGAAAGGGATATCATTCCGACGGACAGAGCTGGTGTCCCTTATGCGCCAATGTATGGAGTCGGTAGAACATGTGATAGTTTCTACGAAGTCTCAATACAGGTTTGGAGTAAGTTGATAGGCTGGTGGAGAATAAACTTCACATCAAAGTAACACCAGTGCAGATTAAGGAATGGGTGATAGTGAATCTCAACAGAGAGCAAGAAGATCTGGAGACAACGTTTTTCTATGGGGCAGGAAGTATTTGGGCCATGAAATGATTAGTATTCAGGACCAAGTAGCCTCGACTGAAAAGGCAGTCAATGAAGCAAAGAGAGGGGTATGGCGATGGACCAAAAGCTGGTGGCCGGATTTTCCCATTCCATACGAGATGTTTATTCACTTGGTGAATTTACGGGAGGATTTGTTATTTTTGTAGTAAGGGTATGTCTTGTAAAGCCCAAGTGTCATGTACTCTTTTTCCTCTATGGCTTTTTTCCCACTGGGTTTTGCTATAGAGGTTTTAATGAGGCAGGCCTTGGGCACAGGGGGACCACTAAGTGTTGTGGTGTATTGATCTACTCTGGGCAGTACTGTTTTTAGTACGACTATGAATAAATTTATAACAATAAAAAAAATTCATCTTACGACATATTTCACTTGGTATTGTATGGTCCCAACCATATTACATAATTCATTTCATCTCATACATTTATATACATAAACACACAAGAGTTATAAACTCATTTATTAAGTGATATATCTTATCATTTATGTAAAGTAATTAATCTTACTTAATTGTGTTGTCTTACACAATTCCATATTGGTCCACATATACAATATCTTATTGTATACAATACTTCCGAAATTATCATTTACATATTGGTATGATATACCTAATTTATTGTTTATACACATTAACTTGTAATACACGTTTTAACCAAAGTATTAATCTTATCTCTCTCTCATTGTAACACCCCTACCGCTAATCCTATGCTTACCGTTCAATCATCCCGATAATCAAAGCTACTCGCAGTGGAAATACTACATACTACGGCGGGTGATACAACGCCGCTAACTGCCCATACGGCTAGCTAGGCTTATACTACTTACAGTGACGGTCTGATGCCTAAGTATACCGAGCTACTACATTGTATACCAAATACAAAAGGTAAACATTCTTACATTACCGGATCACCGAGTATTTAAAGTATTTAATTACATCCCTTTCCAATTGTTCCAAAAGAATGAGTTTATACCAACTACTCGTCTATACCAATCATAATCCCTTCACAATATCAAAAGGCTTACAGCCGTGTACAACTTGGTACACCATCACAATTCATCTTTACACCGAAAGAAATTAAACTAAATCTCTTCACAGTCTTCACCACTTCCTTGTACTGTGTTGTAGTAAAAAACATCACCCCCAAGGGCTCAGCAAAAGTTGCGCATAAATTCCGCATATACTGCGTGCTAGCTAGGGCACGCTGATAATTAAGGCCCCAAATAGGCATGCGTTCATTTTAACATACATACATACTGCTTTGCATACAACATACATTCATTCACAAACATCGCAATCCATACAGCAATAGAATCGCATACACATTATTACCATCCCAAGGTTTAGCCAAATGTGCATCCGGGTTAATCGGAATGCTTATACTCTTTACTCATTACACATTACTGTGCTCTTACTTTACTTACTCACTTTCATTTAATACTTACTCATTCTTACTACTTACTCATACTCATGTTAAGTCAGTATGACCCGGCCCGGGGCTACACCGTCCCACCACCGGGATTACTTGACTCACCAATCCGGGATGCTACCCATTTAAGGGATTTGGGCCGCGGACCAGTTTAAGAGTCAGGACTTGATCCAACCTCTTGTGTCTCCGATCCTCACGTTGTGACCGAACTATATCGGAGCTTCTACTCATTCCAATTTAATTACAATTTAAGTTAGTTGGTTAGCTTGTTAGGAATCATTAGAAGTCCAATACAAACACATTCGGTCAAATACAATATATCCATACACACATTCATTATCATCCATACATTTCATGAATTATACAAACTAAGATTTAAGGAAAATATTCACAACATACAACACTACATATTCACAAGTAAGCATAATAACTCTGATTCGTGCATTTTATCTTATTTGTTGACCAATTAGCACACAACACGCAAATCAGAGTAACCAAGCTAGCATACGGGGCATGAGGAATTCATACCGTTCACCATTGTACTTGTCTCCCAACGTTCCTCCGGTGTTCACAAATCAAATCCTATGATATACATACAATTGAATGATTAATTCTAACTATCATTAACTTAACTCGGCTACTCTTACGTTTCATAGTTCATACTTACTAAGTCTTTGAAGTTCTCATACTTACACATTATTTACTTACTTTTCATTACTTAACAATGGTGTGCTTACATATATATATATATATATACATATGCATAGGTGGGTATACATATATATATATACATACTAGTTACAATCATATAGTTTTTTTTGTAAGTTATGGGTCGTCCGACCCAAGCCCTGGGTCGATCCCTTCCAGTAGGTTTACGTTCTTTGAAATTTCTCCCGACCGACCCAGAACTATTCCGACCGACCCATTCACCTCTGGGTCGGTCCATCCCAGTATGTTTCAGTCCCGTTGTCCAAGCTCTGACCGACCCACCGACCGACCCACTTCTGGGTCAGTCGAAGTCAGAAACTTCGACGACAGGGAATTTTTGTCCGACGGACCCATGACCGACTCACGGCTCCTGGGTTGGTCCGTTCCAGATTCCTTATTTCTTGTTACTTAAGCCCCGACTGACCCACCGACCGATCCAGTCTCTGGGTCAGTCGGTAGCAGAATATGCTACAGACCTTGTTTTTCAGTTTCCTTTCTTACCTATTTCTTCCCCAATCTTCCTACATACATCCTAACATGTTTTTGTACTAATTAAACACTCTAATTCATGTTATTTCATTCCTTAATTCATTACACAATCCTATACTAATTTATACACATAATTTTCCAAGTTTCGATACAACACTTACATTGTTTCTTCCCTTAATGCATTTTGCTACAGATTTTGACACTAACACTCCCCATCTATAACTCCCTCTTCTAATGTCATTTCTAGAGTTTCTAATGCATTACAATACATTAGCTACCTCTCTCAATCTACCCATTAAACTACTCATTTAAAATCTGTTGCAATATATATTTTTCACCTAGTTTCTAGTTCGTTAAGTGTTCTAACCCTAGGTAAATTTTGCCATAGTCTACCCTATATTTTTATATTCTCACCACATTGTTTCACTCACATATAGATCCACACCACCTGTTTATAATCAATATCAATATACCCAACTCTTATACACAAAAATACCACACTAAACAACATTAAATTCCTGCACTCAACATTGATTCTCATTTATGTTTTAACAAGTTTTAAAATGTCTTTTAAGGGTTTAAAACATTTGTATTCTCCTACACATTACACTACCACTACAATACCATTCTACAATACCCATTTTAACTTCTAAAATCTGTTACATACATATATATAAGGCTACACAAGGATAAGCATAATTACCTTGTTTCTTCTTCTGGTTTTCTTTCTCCTTCTTCCTTCTTCCCTTCCTCTTTCTTTTCTCTCTCCCTCTACTGGTTACAGCACTTCATAATCTAACACTACAGCCCATACATACACATTTCAATACACCAAAAACTAACCCTAACCATTTCTAAGTCTTAATGTAAGTTTTAGGGTTTAGAAGTTTCATTACCTTGCAAGGGTATGAGTGAAGCTTGGAATGGCTCAAGAACAAAGTTTCCCACTCTCCAAGGAAGCCAAAATCTGCTAGAGTACAAGAACAACAAGGGTTTAGTTTCCCAAATTTTGTTTTGCCCACAAGGGCTAGAAAAAGGTAAGGTTTCAAGAAGATTTTTCCCTCAAAATAACAAGGAGAAGGAGGTGGTTCTAATGGTAGTCTTGAAGCTCCAAATGTTCCACACCCATGGAGATGAAAGTTCTTGTTTTCGAATTTTGAAAAGAGACTAGTGTTCTCCTTGAGGAGGGGAACACAATGGTATACTTTTTGTGATTTTTGGTGAAGGGTCAAGGGAGTAACAAGAGGAGAGAAGTTGAGTTTGTGTGGGGGTTTCTCATTTCACCATTGCCATCGGTTGAGGAAGGAAGAAATCAGAGAGTGAGGGAGAAGGGGTGTATGTGATTGAAGAGAATGTGAGGTAGGAGAGAGAGTGAGATAGGTGAGTAAAGTAGATAAAGTAGTTTACTTTATTACTTTTGTTGTTTTGTAAATAAGAGGGAATAAGTGAGTGTGTGAGAGTGGGGGGGGGGGGGGGGGGAATCGGACCACAGCACACACACACACATGTACATTTTTTTTATTTCTAAAAGTGGACACAAAAGTTTGGTCTATTTATGTTTCTACCCCACAACTTCCCGTTTTTGACAGTTTACACTAATTTCTCGTTTTATTGATTTTATTGGTTCTAAAGCTTCACTAATATTTATCAATGATTATTTAGTTGACCAAAATTGTTACGAGTCTATTTGACCCGCTTAAAGTCATGTTTTCCTGGTTTCCTCGAAAAACGCGCTTTAAGGTTCGTTAGTGTTTTTAATCCATTTTAAGGGTCCGTTTTCTTCGGGATTTGTTCCCTCATGATTATTTACACTTAATTAAGCTTCTAAATTACTTATTAGCCTAATTAATCACTATTTTTAATTATGGGGTATTTCAGTCATACATTCTAATATTAACCCATCACCTCTACATATATAAAACTATAACTTCTCAAACATAACATCTTACTAACCCAACTATATTATATACACATTTATATATATATATATATATGTGTCACACCTTTACACACTGTAACACCCCTGAATAAACGTTCAACAGTACAAAACCAACTCCGGTCATATTGCATGATAACTAAGCAGCGGATTCTCGATATCTTTCGGGTGCTACAGATGCCAACCACCCACGTGGTTGACAGACCACACTACCAATACTAAGTTACGGTCTGCATGACTGGAACATCCCTCAACCAAAACTTTTATACAATATAAGATACAAATCTGAATACGAGTGTCTACAACAAGAATACCAAATCATAAACTAAGAATTACATCTCGGGTTTAGTATCAACCCATATATTACATGTGCTACTACAAACTTAAAGGTCGTGCCCCGGTGGACTACCCCCATGGTAGTCACCCTGCCTACGCTCCGTCGCGATCCAGATGATCACCTGTAAAAAAAAGGACTCAGCAAAACTGCCGAGTATGAACGTGTGAAGCCCGCATGTTACCGGGCTACACGACTACTTGGTCGAATATATTAAGTCCAATTTACATGCCATGAATAAGCAGTAACACACAACATGAAATGGCAACACACCAATTCACAACACGCTGAGCACAGAGACAGCCACAAGCACATCATCACAATCACAAATAGAGTGTGCCATAGAATACAAGTGATGACGATCCTCACAGCGGGATCATATAAGCGTTGTGTGTTTTCATTTCATTTCCTTGTTTCCATAATGTGTATTCTCATTCTCTTTCCTTGTTCCATAATGTGTATTTCATTCTTTTCCTTGTTTTCATAATGGTATCTTCATTTTCTTTCCTTGATTTCATAATGTGTATTTTCATTCTCTTCCTTGCAACCCGGTCTAGGGATATAGTTTAGATCCCGTGACCATATAGTATGGGTGCTCATCTTTCCTATTCTCATAGATTAACAGTGTATTCTTTTGTTACCAGCACGTTGGAGGACGTCTCCTCCTTAGTTCATACCTTTGTTCATACCTTAGTTCATACCTCCATTCCGGCGTTGTACGTCGAGAAAGAGGGGTCGTCTTTAGACCCCAGGTTATGCCCTTCAATTAGCTGATCCTCCAATCCCGACGTCAGGTCGAGACAGAGGGGTCATCTCTTGACCCCAGGTCACGCTTCCCAAATTGCCAATCTTCCAATCCCGGCGTCGTTCGTCGAGAAAGAGGGTTCGTCTTTTAGACCCCAAGATGTGCTCCACAATGGTCGGTCGAAGGATCTGATGCAGATACCAAACTCCCGAATATACATTCAATACCGCGCGGCCCGAGATGTGTCTTCCCGGGTTATTCTCATGTCTACAGTTGATAATTACTTATTATGTGTCTTTTCTTTTTGTTCAGCTTGACACCATTATGGGTGTCGATAACCGTCTTCAATAGGACATTCACTTATCGTAAATAGTTTGACACCATAGTGGGCGCTTGAGAGTCCCATGGTTAGAGAGGAGTTTTCCTTTATATAAGTAGTTTCCTTATTCGTTTGTATTATTCGTTAAGTTCCGTCCGTAGTTTACACAACGGGGAGTGAATTACTGTGTGCACGCAAGTAAGGTACAGAGCAAACAATACCGCAATTTAAATGAGCAATCCGTTATCATACTTCACACAAACACACCGCAAGCGAATAAGCAAGATAAACAAACAATCCATTTTCATGCTTAGTCTTGAAGTCATTGGCAAACAAGGCACACAACACACAAGCCGTGTAGCACGGCAACATACGAACCACACATGTCCATACCTTATTCGAAAGCACGAGTTGTCTTACACTCGAAGTCCCAGTCGGAGCTCGCTACGATCCTAGAGGTAATTAAAACAGTGTGTCAGTTTATTATTTTATGTGACGACACTTGTATCGTATGTTATTCCCTAGGTATGTTGTCACATGCTTAGTGTATATTGACTCTTAGAACTTCACATGTATTAATCCTAGGCTCAACTTACTCCTAGGATATTCACCTGCCAACTCACACTTTAACTAATCATTTCCTCTAGCTAGTGCTTTAGCGTATTATAAGCACTAGCATGTAACAAGTTTATCTCAGGTGGGTTTTAATTTTCCTAAGATGTATTCATTCGTTAACTAATTAGCCATGTTTTCAGCTCATTATCCACACAATAACTCCTAATGTATTTATGGAGTTCACTTATACCGTGACACCAAGTTTCCAAAACCGAAATAACGTTCTTGTGTACAACCTTATCTTATCATACCTTTAATGTATCTAATAGTGTCTAAACTTCCCAAAATGTTTCCCCCTCTACCTATATATATATTAGTACTGTTATGGGTTCATTTTAGACCGATTCATCACTCCTAAAGCTTCTGTAACCCAATTATACAGAAGCAATCAAGTATTGCAAATCTGAAACCTCAATCTCTGCACTTCCTTTTCATTCCTTCTTTTAGTTGTTAAACTGTCTTCCAATCTTTCAGATGAATATACTAACTTGGGTAATGTATTAATACTGGCTTAGTTCTATTATTAAACTAACACACATTTATAACACCTCTGAGAGTTTACCATACTGAAACGTGTGTTTCAGAAACTAAGACAAAAGCTGTAACTAACTCATGTAACCTCTTTGAGTTCTTTCTGTTTATAAAGAAAAATCAGTCTTTCCCTTTTACCCTAAGATACTTATATATTTAGTTAAGTGTTTACTTAGGTTTACCCTCAAAGACAGACCTAGGCAATCCACTAAAGCTACTGAAAAGTCCCCAAAACAGAACCGAACAGGACTGAAGTTACAACTAATATATGCTCTCCTATTTTGTTCTCTGTGTGTTTTCTAACTGACTTACAAGCTTCTTCCTAGAGGTCTACACCCTTGGTTAAGTGAATTGACAAGATTCTAAGTTCAATCTCGATCCATTAACACACCTATATAGTTTCTGTACTTAATTTCACAGAAAACATCCTGCCAACTGAAATCTGAAAACTGTAGCATAGTGACTTAACAACTGAATACTTCTGTTTGTTTCCTTCTGTATATTCCATATCTGTCTTTGAATTTTCCCACCATTTGATTACTACCTAGATACGTGTGCTACCAAGATTCTCATGCTCATTAACCACCAATACCACCTCATGAATCCCTCCGATATGTTCTCATACAGGACTGAAAAAGAATTGAAACTGAAAACTGAAATCTTGTACTGTTGTATTCATTCTTCTGTTGTTTGTTAACCTCATTCTCAATTTCCCTCTCTTGGTTACCCAGTTGGTTAAGTGTCTTACCAAGCTTTTGGATTCTAGAACAGATTCAACCTCACCCAGACAACATCTCTGGAACTCTTCAGACTGAACTGGTAGTTGTTGCAGAAAACAGAAAGTGCAAACCTGAATTGCTATGTTTTCTATTTCCATTTTCTTTCTGCTCTTGAATCTGATTTCTGTTTTCCCTAATCCTTTTGTTACTTGGTTATGTTTTGTTTTTATACGGTTTTGACTTTGAAGTAAACCAAGGCAACCAGGACTAATATTTAGAAGGTGATTTACACAGGATCTGAAGAACTGATCTTAGAAATGATGAGCTATTCACTTATTGTTTCATTAGTAATCTGTCCCCTAATTCTGTTCCAAAGCGTGTATAACTTACTTGAGTATATTAGGTATATTTAGATTCGTTTACTCCTCACCTGGTTTATCTTTTTAGTTACGTTCCTAAGACATCCTTAGCTATAATACAGACCCAAGACAGTATAGTTTGGCTGCTGAAATTGCAACAGGTGCAGAAGGTATAACTGATGCATTTAGTTTTCAGTTATCTAACCCATCTCCCATTCTCCTCAACTTGTTTAGTTACTTAGTTAGGTGCTTTTAATACAGTTTTTTTTTAATTCTAAACCAACCCAAAATAATGCTGTTAACTTCCTCAAACACTTCTATACAGAACCGACAAGAACCGCAGGGAACTGAAATTGAATCTCTGAAATTCCCTACTTCTACTACTATTTTCAACGTGCTACTGGTTTCTCCAACATTACTGGATTGTTTTACTACTTAGGTGAGTGTCTTAGCAAAGTTTTAGGTTCACTCACTTGCCGAATACCACCCCCATTTCGTATCTGAATTTCAGTTACAAATGGTATAAGTTACGGACTTAACTCAGTTCCTGCACTAGTTTTTTTTTTTTGGTAGCAGCTTTATTCAGAATTTTTCTGCACTGGTTTTCTTGCTGTTTATCTCTAAGGTAATTGGTACTTCGGTTACTTAATACTTCACAGTTTATTATCTACTATCCTATTACAGTTCCATATATCCTCAATGTCAGGAAACAACAAAAACCTCAATCCAACTACAATGATTTCCTTGCTGTTACTGAGACCACTCACAACAGGTTTTCACTAGTCATTCCTAGTTCATCTTTCCTGGATTAAACCTACATACTTACAGCATCAGTTTGGCCAAGTTTTCAGGACTGTTTCGATCACAACTTCCCAGACAACCCACTAAGCTCTCGACAATCTTTTAACAAGTTTTCCAACACATAACGCTTAGGTAGACTTTTGGTTTTGATTAGGTAGTTCCTCTTGGGTACTGGGTGCCGTTATTCTGATGACATTAACACTCCAACTTTTCAAAACCAAACATATACTTCTCGGCTGGGGTACGATGAGATCTCCACATTTAACGTCATCCTTCTTTTGGTTAATTAACCAGATATTTCCCTAGCCATTTGCGACATGATTTCCTAAGTCACCCAGCCCTTTTTCCCTGGACAAACTTCACTCAAAATTACCCAGAACAGTGCCATATCTTTTCGGCAACCATAACACAGGGTTTATAATTCAGAGATTAGCTCTAGCGCATCAGCTTTGGTAATTTACCAAACCACTTAATATCAGAATTAGCCTAGTAATTACTAGCTTATTTCCAATGGATCTTCACACTAGTTTTCGGTAACTCTTAGGCATATTTTTAACCCTCTTAAAACTTGTTGTTTAGACCGCCAGTTCGCCCTTTACCATAACCTCATAGCTCATGGCTGTTCCAGCAGATTATTAACAGATTTAACAATACAACTTCAAGCCAAAAATTTTCACAAGATTAAGCATAGTTTTCTTAGCTTCGGAGTTGGGTTATAACCTTGGGGTATCCAGCTGGATTCCCTTGCTGTTTTCCTTGGTTTTCCCTGGACAACTTGCAGTCCTGGTTATGAAGGGACCAAGGGTTAGTTTTTTGTACGGGAGTACATATACATGTATGTGTATATATTTCAAGCTTCATCCATGGTTAATACTCAAAAATCTCGGTTGAATTCTTACCTTGTGAAGGAGGTGATTTCTCATGGGTTGTATCTTTCAGTTCGGGTGGGCGGTTTTGATTCTGACCAGTGGCTTTGTAACTGGCCACGCACAAGAAGAGTTGTCAGTTCTCTGGTTTCATTAGTACGGGAATATAATGGCAAACTCCTGAACAACCGCATGGTTTAGTGAGGTGTTACCTTAGAAGATGTCGAGAGATGGTTTGAGCAATTTCCCCCGGTGCTTGTCTAGTGGGTTCATGAGGGGTTTGCAAGGGATATTCGCGCGCAAGAAGCAATGAGGAGAAAAGAGTCGGTCATAAGCCTCTCCGGACATGCAAAACAGAGGAACAAGAAAGCGAATCTTGGGTTATTACCTTCGAAAATCCCTGGAGCCGATTCTGGCTCAAGGACCCTTTAGAGATCCGAACAAGACAGTTGCATGCAAGTTCTTGCGTGAGACATGCAGGAGATTAGCGGGATCCGGTAAGCCTTTCTGACAGACCAGCACAAAGGAAACATAACAGAACTGAGGAAGGTTCAATTTTTCGGACACTCGAAACAAAGAGCAGAAAGAAGGAAGGAGGCTGGTTACTGGTTTTACCTTGTTGGCTTGGCTTGATCTGCTCCCAAATTTACAGAACTAGAGCCACGATTTAACATGCAAGGGGAGACTCAGACTAGTGCTGGAAACCGAGAAGGAATGGATCTGATTTCTTGGGAAATCTTAGCACCGCTGGTTAGATGATCTTGTGCTGTTCCAGTTCCTCAACCGATAACATCCCCGTTTCAGACATGCACGGGAAAAACATTGAAGGTTTAGAGTTATAATGGGGGTGAGAAGGAAATAAATCGCCAAAAGGAAGCTGGAATTCTTGAGCTCTGATTCGGAAGTGGTAAGCGAGGGAGAAGGACTTACCCTGCTCAGAGGTTACAAACGTGGAACTTGTTCTCTATACTCTGCACCAGGCGTGAGGAAATGGGGGGAAATGTGCAAAGTTGAGTGGGTTTTAGTAATTGCAGACGCACGTACTGGCGAGAAGAACGGGGACATTTGTTTGAAGAGCAGGGAAAAAAAGTAGTTTGCATGGGCGAGATTGAGCAAATAAATGGGTGGTCTGTTGGTTGAGCTATAGGCACACGCGAGAAGGAGGCTAGAGTAGGTAATTAAATGTTTGTTAGTAAATCTGCAGGGTTTTCGGACATCACAAGTCTTATAGTATGATTGAGTAGTAGGTAGGTGGTTACTTTAATATTTAAGACAAGGAATATAATGTGGTGAGTACAAGTACTCTTTTTTGTAATGTTACTTACACGGGTTCGTGTAATATATTCTCGTATCATATGTTACTTAGTACAATTGTTATGTGTCAATGAGCACTCCATATATTTCAGTTTGCATAATGTGTCGCACTTGTTTCATGTACAAAGATCCTAACATGGAATAATTTATTTTGCCCACTGTGTTAGACATATCGAAATCCACAGTGTTACTTGCTACCCCCCTTCACGGACATATGTATGTCCTATAGCATCTTAGTGTATAAGTTGTAGTTCAATTATACATTAATGTGACCGGTTAATTAAACATACCACACATATTCTGGGTTTCAGGTGTTTTAACTATTAGGGGTGTTTCACACACATACTTATATATATAGATTTACATTGATTATAAAATTCTTTCATTAATTGCTACATTTCATTATCTTATGTAAGATTATTATTCTTACTAGTCGTATTATATTATACAACTCATATTAAGATTCTTTCCTTAATATTATGTAACACTTATATTATACCATAAAAATTCCTAAGATATACTTAACATACACTTTAGTTTATAAATCCCAGCTATATATATATATATCCATGTATAAGTGTTTTCCCGTTATACTAACGTTATAAAAACATATCTATTCCTATTCTCCTAACCTTTAATCCCCCAATATTATTTACCTATATATGTGTATAAACTCTCATATGTTTAATTCTAACCATAATACCCCTACTAATTTTTGTAAGATAAATCCCTTACATAATTAACTCTTAATTAATCGAGCCCAAACCTAGTATATATATATTTTTGTTATCTTCCAAGTGGGTTACAGACTCTATATACTAATGTCCATCCAATCCCAATCCCATTACATATTTTAATCATCTACTATAAGCCTCATTTGCCGAACCCCAAGTAGGTTCCATTTCTAACTAGATCTTGAGCCCAATTAGTTGCACTTTTACCAACCACTTATCATTCACTTTGCCGAGCTTACTAATTGCATTCTCGCATATTTAATATCATTGTCTACTATACTATAATCTAACAACTTGTGGTTTATTAATGATTTTCGTAATATACCGTTCCTACTAATACCTTAATGTTATTAGATACTTATATTTATCCCCTTTTTACTATTCAACAAATGCCACCGCTTATCAACATCTAACTTTCAAATTTTTCATCAATTCGTGAAACCATAACCGATAGTTTTATGCTCCAGTAATCTATAAGACTCTTCAACTCCCAAACGCTTGACTTAGCATTAATGTTTACGACAAATTAACCTCAAAGCACTAACTTAATTCTAATTCGTTGCAACTGATATTAAGACCTTCCGTTTACATTTATACATATAAGTCCTACAATTTAACTAGCCATTTTGGGTTTCCTAATCAACCCCTCAATTAACTCAAAATAACCACCCACACTACAAATCCCAAAACCACTCTTCAAATCAGATTAAAAATTAATTCTCAATCAAGTTTTCCCTAATCACTGAGAACAACCGGAACCGAAGAACTTGTGTATATATATATAACCCCTAATCATCACCATATCCACAAACTATTATACGAAACAACATCAGTTCTCTAAATACATTAAACCACGAGACCCAAAACATTTACCCAACATTAATCACTAGGAACTTGCACATCAATTAACAAAACAAATATACTTAGATTGCTCTGTTCGAGTAGATTAAGGTTTGAAGATTAAGGTTAGTTGAAAGACTCCAAACCTAGATATGGTGTTTAGATGATAAACTAAAATATAAAAGGGCTAAATAATGCCTTATAAATATTAAGAAACAAGTTTAATCAAAGAAAACACAAGGAAACACCATAAGAGCAGTTTAAGCAAAAATGTGCTCTAAGCTTGGAGTAACTTTGGTGAGCACCCAAATATCATTCTTAGACCTTTTTATTATCCTAATGGTCATATTAAATCAACTACCAAAGAAAACCAAGCTCAAAAACAAGTTAAAACACAAATTGTGCTTTAAGGACTCTTAAAGCACATTTTTGAAAAGTTGTCTTAGAAAGGGGTTTTAGGTGGCTAAATGCCCATGATTACTCCTTAATTAACTTGTGTACTACTTAGTATCACATTAGGAAGTCTAAATCAATGGGAAATCAAAAATTTCACAAATATGTGCACTAATTTGTGAATAGTGCTCAAATTAGACTAGTTTAGCATTAAGTCAATATAAGCTAGGTGATTGGTCAACCAAGACCATAAATATCTTGTTGTTTAAGGGGGTGGCCAGTTTTGATGTGGGGAGTCACTACATGACTCAACATTTAAAGAAAAAAAGAAGAGATAAGGTAAATAGTACTATTTACCTTTTAAACAAAAACTTGCTTTTAGATTCCCTCTCTCCTCCTTTCTTCATTCTTCATCTTCCTCACCGATTTTGGCTGCTATCTCTTCTTCCTTCACGTGAAACTCAACTTCCAAGCTAGCTCCACCTTGCTTTGACCATAGCTCACTCATCTTAGCTCCAAAACCAAAACAAAACACATATTCTTCTTAGTTAGCTCAAGCTCCTTCTTTCTATCTTTTCAAAACTTCAAGAGCTTCATTTTGGTGCCAAGCCAAACCGCGATTAGAGGAGGAAACACAAGCTTGGAGACTTCATTAGCTTCTCCATTCTCTTAAGGTAAAGAATATGTAAGAAAAACTAGGTTCCCACCATTTCTTCTTCATTACCGAAAATTCCTACTCATGGGGCTCCATTTTTATGCCTTGTTCTAGGTTGTTTTCTATTCTCCAAGGGATAGAGGAGGTCCTTGTTGATTCATATCCAAGCCTACTTTAAGACTTCAAGGTAAAATACTCATCTTGATACCTTAAAACACATTTTTGACCTAGGGTTTGCTCCTTAAGGTTAGTGCATTGTCTAGCACTCATTAGAGTCATTGGATATTGATTAGAACATTGGCAAGGAGAATTTGGTTGGTGACCGAGATTGTGCAAGGAGAAGCCTAAGTAAGAAGTTTGAGAAGCTTGTAAAAGAACAAGGTAAATTGCTTACCTTAAGGTGTTTTATTGTTTAAGGGAATGGGATTTAGATATATGATAGCTTAGCTTAGAGTTTACATTAGAAAAGGGCTATAGAAACCTAGGAGAAACAATGATTATATTTGAGAACTTGTGTTTAAAGAGCAAAGGGGAAATGAGATAGTTAGACAATTCAAAGGTGAATTACAAGAGCATTTATATTTCAATGGGAGCCTTGTTGTATGTATTTGCAGGTCAAAGGCTAATATATGTGGAAATTCAGTGGTTAAGCTTTATGTCATTTAAGGGCCTAAGTGCCAAGCAATTTATGTTTATGCACTATATTGTGATGTAGTGTAGTTTTTGTGTGAATTGAGTGTTAAGGATGTGTGAAAAGAATTTGGGTGTTCAAGATTGTTAAATGGTGAGAACCATGTGTTTGGATGTAGGAATATATTAAAGAAGCCATGTCAAAATTTAGTGAGAAAACAAGGATTTGAAGGTGTATAAATGAAGTTTGATGACCTAGAAGGTACAAAGAATTCTTAGGGCTTAAATTGGTGAAAGAAAGTGAACTAGAGTGTTCTTGAGTGTTTAAAGGACTTAGGAGTTGTCTTGAAGGAATTAGAATTCAAATGAGTGAGTTTGGTGCTCTAGGGGTATAATGGGAGTGTGAATAAGTCTGGTGTAAGTTTTAGTAAAAATAGGATGAATAAAGTCTTGTGAGAATCCAAGTATAAGCTTGGGGAAAATAGAAGGAGTTTATGTAAGGGAGGTGCTGTGGAGAAATAATGCTTAAGTGTGGTGGTGTTGTTCATGAAATGATATTTTGGTTAGTTTGATTTGTAGGTATGAGATACCACTTAGAAAACTTAAGGAAAATATTACAAGTGTTAGGAGATTATGTGAGAAATTGGGTTATAAGGTTAGAGAAGGAATTAGGCAAGTTTTAGAGGTTATTTTGGTATTAGAATATGCCTAAGATCATGTGTAAAGTTTGGGTGATTTATGGATGAAGAGAACAAGTGCAACAAGACTTAGAATAATGCAAAATGTAGAAATCTGTAGCTGGTCCGGGACTTAAGTCTAGGGTGAAGTTCCGGACCAACCTAAAAATATGGCCGTGAGTTGCTTCAGCACTATGGTCCGGGACTTGAGTCTAGTATAAGGTCCCGGACCACCCCATTAAAACCACCCGAGGATTTCAGCTTGTATTGGTCCGGGACTTAAGTCCCACATGAAGTCTCGGACCACAACATATAATCAGCCAAGAGTTTAACCAAGTATAGGTCCGGGACTTAAGGTAAGGAAAAAGTCCCGGACCACCATAAAAATGTGAATTAAGCTTAGAAAATGTTAGGTAATGATGGGGATGGTTAGATATTGATGTTATAAAGTTGTTAAGGGCATGTTTGAAGGGTGTAATGGTTACTAAGTGGGTGAACAAATGTAATAGATAAGGAGAAAATGAAGTACTTAAAAGTTTAAGTTAAAACCATAAGAACTTAGTGAATAACAATGGGCAAATATTAGAGCCTAGGGAAATTAAGTAGATTGTGTTAAGATAAGCTAAATAATAACCTAAAATTGAATGAATGTTTTAGGACTTGTGGATTGGGACTTGAAGGGAGATAAACCAAACAATCACCGACGGTGAACGGTACAGTCTTTCTTGTGACCTGCTTGCTAACGAGGTGTCCCTCGGCTTGTGTGCTATCTGTTTATTTGCTATGACTAAGTCAAGATAAAGCATGCAACCGGTTTATTGTTCTCGTTGTGAATGTGTTTTCTTTACACTAACCCACGAGACTTGAGTTTAGCTACTAACTAAGCTTAGTGCCTATTGAATTAAGGAGATAAATCATATATTGGTAACAGTTGGTTAATACCCGTTAAGGTTTAACTAACACATGGTTTGTAAGACTTACACTAACTAGAACTTAAGGGGGGAGTGAGGAACCCGGGAATGACTCCGGTCATGCATGCTAAGGAAAGGGGGTCGGTATCTGAATCAGATCTGACTTCCGCTTAAGGACTTGTCTTCGGACTTGTTGCCAAGGGTCGAATGTCGGCTCAGCTACATTGGATTCCCAGTCCAAGGTAGGAGGCATTAAGATGGTGCGGTAGGATCACCTAAATCCTAAATTATAAGATAAGTTGTTTATTCAACCAATGGAGTTAATAGCTCATTGGCTAGGGTTGATTTTGACCCGACAAAGTAAACATTGAGATAAGATACGACCACTTCTATTTAAAGAACGGTTTGTATTCTAAGATTAAGATAAGGCTAAGACTGAGGTATGATAAGATGGACTGAGGAAAAGAGGAGTTGGATTTTAAGGAGTTTACTCAATAACTCATAACTAAGAGAACGCTTTAAGTCATTCATTTGGGTGTGAACTATGTATGTTCATTTGTGGATTGTTGTTTTTATTGCACTTCATATTATGATTGTGATTCTAATCAACTTCCATGCTATCGACAATTAGTCGTCGTAGCCCCGTTAGCTTGGGGGCCACGAGAGGGTCGTACCAGCATTCTTGCTGACCCCCTTTGGGGGCTGTTTTTACTTTTGCAGGTAAGCGGCCCATGAAGCCTCACCATGAGAGTAGGAGCGGGTAGACTTAGGTGGGACTTTTATTTTGAATACGGGTTGCGCCTGTGCTCTCGTCTGTTGATATTGAAACTGATAGTAGTTATGTTGTTTAAAGAGATACTATGAACTCGGTTGGTGAATGTTTTGGATAGTTGGTATATACCTTTTGGGTAAGCGTCTGTAAGTAAGTAAGTTCGGTATATTCTGTGATCAGACCGTGGCAAGGTCCCGGTGTTAGTTTAATCCGCTGTGATGTTTATGATTAAGCTGTTAAGTTTACGATAACCACTATTGGCTTAGGACGGGGTGTTACAAAAGTGGTATCAGAGCGTAGTTACGCTCTGATCAAGAAATACCGGACATAGGTAACCACCGAGTTAGGATATGAGTTCAGATATAAGTAATGGGTTAAGGGTGTGAGAAGTTAGAGTGAGTAGAGTCTGATGACCACTATTAAGTGTGGATCGTCTTTACCGTCTATGGACGTTATAAATCCTTGAACCGAAACCGTTGTGGATACGAATCTAATGTGAGTTGTGCTTATTCACATGTCAGGAAGGAGAGGAGGCCGTGGCCGAGGCGAAGACACTACTGAGATACCGGGAGGGCAGACGATCGCGGAGATTTTAGCTGCCGTATTAGGGCATATGGGTTATCAACCTGGTGTGGGTGCACCACCTCCACCGCCACAGCCCCGGGAACCGAATCGGGTGAAGAGTCTGGCTGACCTTCGACCCGCACACTTTAAGGGGGAGACTGATCTAGCCAAGCTTGAGGCGTACATCTCCGAGCTGGAGACCGCCTTCGAGACCCTTGATGTCCCTGCTGGGATCAAGGTGCGTATGGCTGCATTTTATCTGAAGGGAGCAGCAGGCGATTGGTGGAAGCTGGTGAGAGCCGAGCATGTGGCCATTTCAGAGTTTGGCTGGGAGCAGTACACCGCACTACTACGAGCAAAGTACTACCCCGCCCATGTCCAGACGAAGAAGCACTTACAGTTGGATGCGCTTAAGCAGACGGACAAGGTGACGGTAGAAGAGTATTACTCAGAGTTTACCGCCTTGCTTCGTCTTCTGCCGGGTCTTGGATATTCAGACCAGATTCTGGTGGACCGCTTCTATGGCTGGCTTAGCCATCGACTCCGCTACGGCATGGGGCCAACGAGTTATACTACCTTACAGGTAACTAGAACAATTAAGATATGAGTAGTGTGTAAGATTTAGACTTTGAGGAATGAGATAAACTAATACTTTGGGAAGTAGGAGTGCTATCATGCCGCTGCTAAGGTTGAGATAACCGTTCAGCTAAGGGAGGAGGACAATGCGAAGAGAAAGAATGCCGGGAAGAGTACCGAGCACCAAGGGCAAGGTGGGTACAAGAAACAGAAGTACCAACCTCAAGCCCGGAAGAGTCAGAACCAGAAAGGGAAGGAGGAAAAGGAGTAGGCTACAGAAGAGCCACTGAAGTTGACTTATGCATATGCTGCTAAGCCCCTGCGCTCAAGGGCGCCAAAGGGTAAGAAAATTAATATTGAGTGAATTAAGAGACATTTAGCAAACCGTTAAGGATATGTGTAACACCCCTAAAACCGGCCTAAGAGTTAAGGGTATTACACGCCGCGTATTACTACCAATAACGCAAGGCTCTAAAACACTCAAATGCAATAAAGGCCCAAAACAGAGTTTACATAAACGTTGTAAACCAAAGTATTCAATACAGCGGAAGTAAAACGATCTCCAAATACTTGTTCGAATCAGAAAGTCAAAACAGAGTATGGCCCGAAGGCTACAATGTCATAACAGAAGTTTAAAAAATCAAATGAGCTAAGCACTACAGCTCCAGAACTCAAGATGATCCTCGCTGATCAATCTGCAAAAATGTTAGAAGTAGGGGAATGAGCACACAACTATGCCCAGTAAGCAGCGACCGTCATCAGTAAGGTCGCTCAAAACAATTGAAATCAGAAGAAGGAGAAGATAATATAACAACCACAATTCTCCATATTCAGAAGCTTTCAGAACAGAAACAGAGTGGAACTCAAGGGTTCCCAATTCAGAAACAATCAGAACTCTTAAACAGAAAGGGGACAAGACACAATGCACACACTCAGAAGGGTCGAAGACCCATAGACCATACCAGGTCTCTAGGCAACACAGAAATGACTCGAAAGAGCCAAAGGGTTCGTCAACCCCACAGAACATAAAGGGAATGACCCACACTCAGAACGACGTCTACATGGTATACCACGGAATAGCTCAACCCAGCCATTCACGGCTCAGAAACAAAGTGTAATGTCCCAAAACAGAAGGATTGCTTAAACAGAAGCTAAGTTGCATTTAAATATGCCAAAACACTCATAAATCAGTAGTACAGATCATAAGGAATTCAACGCCGCAGACGGCACTCAAATCGGAGTTCAAACGAAGAAGTTACGTTGAAAACAGAGAGGTGTCCGAACTTGTGTCCTAACGTCGAAGTTCGGACACAAGTCGAGACTCAGAAGCCAAAACAGTCAAGCGTCCGAACTTGTGTCCGGACATCAATGTTCGGACACAAGTCGATTTGAAAACAGACATGAAATTTTAGAATGTCCGAACATCAATGTTCGGACTGATGTTCGGACAAGTTTTATGGAAGAACACGCGGAAGGTCCGACCTTGTGTCCGGACGTCGAAGTTCGGACACAGGTCGAACTTAAATCAGAAGAAAACCTGAGGGTGTGTCCGAACATCTATGTTCGGACAGATGTTCGGACATACCCCAAACTTGAAAATCAGAAAGGCAAAAACGCACTGTACGAACTTCAAAGCTCGGACAGAAGTTCGGACAGTGCGAAAACTACAAATTTCAGAAGACGAACAGAGCAGAAAAACAACGCAATTCAATACCACGAATTGCCAATTAAGCACACACACCAAATCAGACATTAATACAGGAAACCATGGGGGTTTAGCCATTCAAAACACAATCAAACAACAACGCAATCAACACGCACTTCAAATCAGATTAAAGCCTTTCAACACCCCATGGCTGAACTTCCAAACTGAATCGAGTAAACACCTACCTCAGTTCAGAGAGCAGAAAATCCACAGAACGCAGCAACAACAGCAACGAACAATTGCTCAACCAGACCGAACCGAACAGCCACTGAATTCCCATAAACGATAATCCAAAATCAGAAAAACGGAAGAGACAAACCGAGACAACACAACCCTTAATCTGCAACACGAACCTGAACCGAGTGTGCAGAACCTCCAGCAATTCGCAGAGCAACAGCCACACGCAGAACACGAATCCAAACGCAGAGCACAATCGCTGAGTTCATCACAACAATCATCCAAAATCAGAAACTGCAGAGGAGAGGAACTTGCTCTAAATTACTAATCTGAAATTCGAGAACCAAACCTGAAGGCGGACAACGGATTACACAGCAGCAGAGATTCCGACCAGATTGCAACAGATCATTCACCGTTTCAGCAGAGGAGGAATTAGAGAGAGAGAAGGGAAGGGAGAAAACTGTCGTTCAAACCACGATCGAGACGCTCCTCACGAACTGACGTGAATAACAATGATCAGGAAAATAAAAGAAATAAGGAATTCCCTTTCCTTATAAATAAATAATTAATTACCTTAATTAATTAATCGAAAGACTTCCTTGTCCTTGGCAATTAAAACAATGCCGCTGACATCCCAACTGACAGTAAAGAAATGTAATCCATCTTAGCTCATTACATAAACCGGACATAATATAAGGTTGCAATTATACGGGTTATAACATTTGTAATGATCAGGATCTGAAATTAATATTGAGTGGTGTCACAAGGACCACCCCAGGCTCGATTATAAGGGGAACAAGGTTGAGTGCAACTATTGTGGGGTATACGGGCACCGAGCTTACGAGTGCTTCCGGAACCCTACTAGCAGAGCCTTTAGGCCCGAGATGAGGGGCAAGGGCAAGACTGATCAGGGAGCTGGAACTGACGGTCAGAAGAGAGTGCAGCAAGCTGCAAATAAGAACACACGAGTAGTCCAGAAGTCAGGACCCACACTACACATGGTAGACCAGGACGATGAGCCTGAACCCTCATCGAGGCCAGGTACCACTATAAACCTTTAAGTGATAAAATTGCCTGCTTACCGCATTATCATGCATGTTTGGTAAATAATTAAGCTAGATGAGAATAAGATAAGAAAAGAACCTTGAGTAAGAGATGACCTATTACCACCTTAGGAAACTTCAACATTTGCTATCCAATACCTTCAACACCTAACCTGGAAGACACCGACATCGAAACCCGAGACTTTCCAACCGAACAATGTCAGGTTATCCGCCCAGGTATGATTTTATTAAGGGGATACCTGACACCAGAAGCATAAATAGCCATCATCAGGAGTTGCAGTCAACTAGGAGTGGGACCGGGAGGTTTCTATACACCGGAGTACCCAGGGGGAGCAAGGATGAAGTTAAGGATGATGAGCTTAGGCAAGGATTGGAATCCATATGCCAAGACCTACCAGACCATGAGAATACAAGATGGAGTCTCACCACCGGTGATACCCGAAGAGTTCCATCCAGTTATCACACAAGTCGTGGAGATCGCTCAGCAGTTGGAGGTTGACCCGATTCCGGACATACAAGCAGACATCTGCATTGTGAACTTCTACGAGAAAGATGGGCGACTCGGACTACATCAGGACAAGGACGAGACGACGGAGTCTCTCGGAAGGGGGATACCCGTAGTGTCTTGGTCCATTAGAGACGACGCAGAATTCCTGTACGGCGAGCAGAAGCATGCGGACCGTGCTTATAAGTTAATACTTCAGTCAGGGCATGTATTAGTTATGGGAGGAGAGTCCAGGATGTTATACCATTAGATTAAGAGAATCAAGCTGAGTACAGCACCGTCAGCAATAATCAATGGGACGCATATGAACCAGCACATGTGTAAACAGGATGGTTATGAATAAAATAACAGTGTTGTTGATATTAATTGCTTCCACTCTTGTTATACGATCATTACTCATGAAGCTTGTGAATACAATTAGGTTATGGACTCGGTACGGAAGGTGCGCTAAGCATACTTACAGAGGCACAGGCCGACGCCAGCGGTACTATCCTCACCGGCACCTTTCCGATTAATGGGATTGAGGCATCGGTTCTCTTCAACTCAGGGGCCTTGCATACCTTTATCTTGGCATCTTTTGAGAGAAGGTTGGGGCTGGACGCTGATGAGCTACCCAATGAAAATGTATAATTGGTTCTCCCATCTTACAACGAGTAGAACATTGAGAGTCTTTATTCCTTTCTTTGTGTTACAATCCTAGGGAGCTTTTTGTGTTCTCTCTTTCTAAAATTGTGTCCCTTTAGAAATGAGCCTCCCACCTCTATTTATAGATTTTCAAGAGTGAGGCCTATCTTTAATCCTTGCACATGTGGTATTACTTCATTGGAGCCACCCTTCTAGTTTTGACACTTTCCTTATAAAGCCTTCCGGCCTCAAAGTATAGGATGCGGGATCCGGTCATGGAGTATGGGGCCGGAACATGGGTTCCGGTCATAGAATGCGGCCGGAACATGTTGGTGCCCAAACTAGAGCCCGAACAAAGTCCTGAAGGGGGTCCGGGGTCCGGATCGGGATCTGTGGCCTGGACTGCTTGACCCTCTTGCCTTCGTCATATTCTTGTCCTTGTCATCAGTCCCACAAGTTCTATTTTGCTACTAAAAAAGTGGAACTTACAAAAAGAAAAATTGAAATTTACATTCTTTTTCCATTCTTTCTATCTTCCCTTCTCCTATCTTCTAGTCCCACAAGTTCTTTTTCTTTTAGCTCTTACAAAGAAAAATGAACTTACAAAAAGAAAGTTGGTACAGTACAATCAAAGTCCCACAAGTATCTTCTTTCTGACAAATTGGAAATTCTGGGACATAAGTCTTGAAATGATATATCTTGATGGATGAATCTCATGACATCTTGATGGATGAATCCTGATGTCTTCATAAAGAAGACCAATGGTTCCTTTAATAAGAACCTTCCCTTTTTGAAAGGGCTAAATTTTGATGATAAAGTCTTGTTATAAAGCCAAAGGATGATAATTCCCTTAAAGGGAGAATAAAGATGATATATTTTCCCAACTTTGCTTATGCTAGCCAAAGGATGGTACTTGTGATTCAAGTATGGTGCGGCGTCCCACACCTAACAATGCACCCATTACAGGCGACCAGAGCTCCTGATGGGTCCAGAGATGGGTTTTCTTGGTTGGCCCGATTCACCATGGATATGCAAATCTATTGCAGAAAGTCCATGGGTAGGTATTACTTTCAAGGCATGATAGCCTGTAGGTGTTACTTTTCACCATGGATATGCAAATCTATTGCAGAAAGTCCATGGGTAGGTGTTACTTTCAAGGCATGATAGCCTGTAGGTGTTACTTTTCACCATGGATATGCAAATCTATTGCAGAAAGTCCATGGGTAGGTGTACTTTCCATGGATATGCACTTTGCAGAAAGTCCATGGTAGGTGTTACTTTCTTGGCTCGATGGCCTTTGTTCTTGCTTTCTTTGAGTACTTCAGGGGGTGATCAGTCCCCTGGTAAAAAGTACCTGCACTTTCAGCTCTAGAGTGGAATATGCTGCACATGATAAATAGCTTGAGACATCAAATCAGTTTGTAATTGAGCATAAATCAAGGTCAAGCTCAATAGACTTATGTAACAGTAATAAGTCTGGTAATCAGAAGCAAGATATGTGGGTGAGTCATGAACACCACTTCCAAGAAGCATAACAGGAGTAGGCAAGGCAATTTGTTTTCCATATGCGGGATTTTAATCAGTAATATCATGGCTCAATAAAACAGAATAGTGCATGAGCATTTAAGAGAGCTAGACCATATACATTGTTTAACCACAGCTACTGTAAAAAGCCATATCACCTATTTGGTAACTACAGAAAACATTGCTGAAAACCGAAGTAACTGAAATTTTATCAGGAGCTTAACACATTGCTGTACATTTAGCTTGTACTTTATAACATATGTTTGGAGTGAAGTGAGTATGATGTCATGTTCAAGACCTTCTTGTAAATGAATTCTTTGAAGCAGTATAGATCAGAGGTAAAAGAGTTAGAAGAACTGAATAGAAGAAAGTATGTGTAGTAACCTTATCGCTTCAGGCGAGGGATGCATAATAATAGGAAAAATTATGGGCAGCTCTACCATAGTAGTAGATGTAGAAAAATTGGTAATAACCAAGTAAAAAATCTTAAACAGATAGCAAGCTATATTCCCAAACAGTTTGATCACACAATAGTAATAAAATCCAAATACCGAGGAGACAAAAAGGCAGCATCATGAAGGCATATAACATTAGCAGTAACTTCTGATCATAGTAGACAGTAACAGAATGGCCGTATGGTTTTAATACTAGTAGCAAAACAGAACTAGGTCGTGCTTATTCTTATCTACTCGAGTCAAGTTGAATAGCAGAGCATAGGTAAAGATACTACTGCCCACAGAGTGTATATGATTTAAAGAATCAAGATATAATGAAGCTGGTAGTAGAAGCGAGCTGAACTATAATATGCCTTGGCAATGATAAGGATAATGAATATTTTAGTGACTGACACAATGATTGCCGTCACTTAGTAGTAAATCAACCTCCAAATAAGCTGTTATGCAGTAGCAGGTAGGTACAAGAAATAGAATTTTGATTGAATTTTGCGTGAAAAAACTGTTAAAACGGTTTTGGTAATGCACCAATACCTACGTTCAGTAACAAATGAAACATGTTTTACTGTCATTTCAAGAAGTTTTTTCCTTGCCTGCTCTGATTATCAAACACATAAGCTTATGAGATTAATCAGCTATATCAACAATCATAACCAGCAGTTATAAATATTGAATTCTGTGTGCTTTTGACAGAAGCCTCTAAGATAGGCTAATCGTTCGAAGAAGGGGTGTGAGGACCATAGTATTTTAGATAGGAAGCGAAACAGATATCTGTGCATAAACTAGTTGAAAGCTTAGAAACTGAAACATCACAACAGATGCCAAGCTAAACGCTATTTTTGCAAAAGGTAAATAGATTGTCTCAGATAATCTGTTATCAGATGGAATGCTTAGGAGAAGCTATTTTAACGATTAAGCAGCAAGATACATACAGGAATGAGTATCACCTAACCAGCATCATCTTATCAATTCATAGCTGTAACACTTATCTAGGCTTGAACTAAACTGGAACAACAACCTCTGACCATGCTTTAATCAACATCAGTTTATATATACGAACTGTAACCCGGACACAGCTAAGTAGAATGCAAAAGTATTTGCTCTGATGGAGTTATTTAAATGAGCCCTTCTATAAGTCTCAGTAATAGCCGGAATAGAGCATGAGGCAGCAGTTGAAGCAAATGAGGAATTGGTAACACTCATGAGATGTCCGTAATTATTCAAGAGTTCAAAGGCATGATCTGATAGCAGATTCTGTAAACCATAGGGATTACACAAGATAACCGAGACCGCACCGATTTTGTAATGTAAATTGATTCCTTAGCAGTATTATGGGATAGGCATATGGATGTTAGAATTCTGAGACATTATCAAAGAGCAGAGCTTCTAGAAATGACTGAGCTCGGTATTAAACCTTTTATCATAGACTAAAAACAGCTGAAAACCCACCCCGAGTCCATAATGGATTAAAACCACACTTTGAGATAAAAATTAATGCTCAGATCTGAAAAACGTGTTAGGCAAACATTTAGCCCAAATTCATGGCCTAAAACCTCAAAACAGATATGCAAAGCAGTATATTTCATACTCGCTTCTTTGTGCAGTAGTAACAGATCTTGATTGTACTGAAATGTGTCAGAAACATAATATACCAACTACCTTAACGAAGCATGCAAAAGAAACAAAGCATGAAACAAAAACACAGCATGAAACAGGAACACAGCATGAAACAGAAACACAATATTTGTAAAACTGTTTACACTATAAATGTATGGTAGCATAATTGGCAGTGTTGATTTTAGTGAAGTGCATAAACTTCCTCCGGCAGATGCTGGAGTTTGGTCTAAGGAGCTGTGAATGTAAAACTTGACAGAGACCAGCAGTATTTAAAGCTGCTAATCTCTCCATATTATCTTGTATATCCGAAAACTGCTAGAAACTTTGTATTCATCAAAGGAATAGGCAGAAGTAAAATAGTTTTTGCGGCGCAGAGAACTATTTTACAAAACTAAATTAAAAATAGTTAATCAAAACTTTATAATAGCTAAAACAGAAGTATAATAACGATCAGTGGTAATTTTCAGAACAGTAGTTGCTAGACAATCAGTCCCACAAGTGATTAATTCGAGAAGTGAATTAGCAGCATGCAAACATCAGTATGATTTTTTAATAGATTTTGAATTCAAACAATCCAAAGTGAGATAGAGATAGAAACTGAAGTAAAATTTTTGGTCGATTTTGTATAGCTTTAAAAGTAAAGTTTTTGGCCATTGAGCCTCATCATCTAATAATCAGAAGCTTTTATGGTATGTGCCTGCACACCGCCTATTTTAAATTTTGCTTGGAAAATAAACACTACCCAGGGGGTAGGCAGCATAAGCAACTTAGTTTTTGAAAATTTTCGTAACAGATTTCACTGAAGATAGCAAACTTTAGGAATTTACCCAGCTCATATCTATAATTGATCAAACTTAACAGAGGAGCTTTCAGAAAATGCTAATCTTTTGCTTATGCAAATATCAATATATTTGTTGTATCCAGGAAGCAGAGCAATTGCAAACCTCAGAAAAATGACACAGCAGATGGCATGTAAACCTTTCCAGACGATCAGTCAAGACTTGAATTGCATAGCGAAAGATTTTTCGACAGGTATATAGACGATTTTGTATAAACTGATATGAGAAAGTATTGAACTTATCTTGGTACTTAATTCTTGGCATTTCTTTGTGGCTTTCGGTTGCTTCCACAGTCCTCCATCCTTTCTTTGCTCCTTCGTAGGTGAAAATCTTACATATTTTTGAATATTTGACGTGCTCTGGCTTGGTTATGGGGTGATACCCGATCCTCCTTTGACTTGTTTTTTGGTGTCTGGTTTCCTCCTTAATCAAAGTCGCATCTTCCATTGTTGATTATAGCGGAGTGCCTAGACCAGAGACTGAGATGCTGCTCGGAGCTAGGTTTCAAAAATGATGATTCGTTTTACGTAGAATCATCCACCAGCAAATGCCCGAGTTTTAGAAACTTAGTATTTATCAAAGAAACAATCAGAGGCAATAAAAAGTTCGTAGTACAGAGAACTAGATTGACAGGCCATGGATGATTATGCAATATCGAAGCTAATTTTGAGATGAGAATGAAGTATGTTGCTGAAGTTAGAAAACCGCCAAAGCAAATCTCACCAAAGCAGTAAAAATTTTAAATAAGCAAATGCGCTGATCCGCTCTCTGGTTTATTGAGCTTCATCATTTAACAATCAGAAGCATTTTTATCCTTGCTAGAAAATAAGCACTATCTAGGGGGTAGAAAACAGAAGCGGTAGAACTTAAGAAATATAGGCTTTGCTTAAATCTAAAACATAGTTTTAAGAGATGCAAATGTGATAACACAATTTTTCAAAGATCGATCATGTCCCCAGGTAAACAAGATATATTTTTAGAAGCAAGAAAATTTAGTTCCATGTGAATCCTAGAGTATTTGAGAGAAGCAAGTGTCGCCATGTAAAAATGGATATCAGATATTTGATTTAACCATGAATGCATCTTGGTCCCTGGTAGCTTTTGTTCAAATCAGTTTTTTTTAAAACGCTCTGTTAAACTTTCAAGAGCAGGCTCTTAATATGCCATGTTGTAGTTTACAAAATAGGCAGGGTTGGTCACCCATCATGGGTGACCATAATTTTAAGCATTGCTGGAACTGATATAAAAAACAATTAAGGTCCTTAGCGACACCATTTTCTTGACTCCAAACAGATTTAAATGTGATTTATCAAAGCCAAACACCACTATAATCAGAAAAATAACATAATCAACTTCGCAAAAGCAGCATAATCATGTCCCTAAGGTCAAATGCTTTTATTTTTCTGTAAAGATTATTCCTTAAAGAAGTGTGGAAACGAGAGACCTGATTATTTTGAAATTTTCCAGTTGCGCACATAGGGATTATTGAAATCAATAACACAATCGTCAAAGGTCAGAGATATTGCCTCTAACTTGCAGAAATTTAAACAAATCATATTTATTTAAATGCAGGAGAATTAATTTTATAACTGAAATTCTCACCATGATCCGACATATGCTTTCTCAGATATAGACTTTTAGAACCATTACCTTGCCGCTTGCGAAGAAAGGGTTTTGAAAAACAAACTTTGGAAACCTTGGAGTAATTATAGAGCACGAAAATTGATCACACAGTGGCAGTGCAGTGGATTAGAGGCATGACTCTATCAGAAATTCAGAAAACAGTTCAAAAAGAAATAAACATAGGTAAACGATCAAGCAGACTGAAATGGCATACTATGATAGCTGAGATTACTAAAGAAATTGCCAATTTAAATAGATTTTACCATGCTTAGGCCTCTTGACCACATCAACTCTGTAAATAGTGACATATCAGTCACTTCAAAGATGAAGAAACAAACAGTGGCTGGGACAAGGTAAAGATCAGACAAGATTCAAAGCTAGATTACTGTTAAAAACAGCTGCAACAAGAGGCATGTACCATGCCCTTTAGGAACCATTCCCTTTAGAGTCTGGTAGTACTGATCATAAATCATCCTAATCAGAGCTGTTTTAAAACCAGAAACAAAACAACCTTCAAAGCTTCTTTTGTCAAGGTTGGAAATGGGCATAATTTCAAAACTCCTAAACTGCTTACAGTATCATAAGAGAGATATAAGTAGCCGCCGAAATAGCTTATTGTATGTATAGTAACAAAGATCTAAAGCCATAATGCAAAAGGGAGCAGCAACTGCGAAAGTCGATTCAATAATGCAATCAATAGTAACACTTATGAAGAATTCAGATTTCAATACCGTTCATAACTAGAGGTTTCAAAAAAGAACAGTTTTATCTCTGATTTCAAAGAATATGCCGGAATTAATTTTGATCGTGAAAGCACATATTCAATAATCAGTAAAACAGAAATAATTGTTTGGGCAGAAGCACTTAGCAAGCAGAGGTTTGCATCATGTCAATCCTGTTTATGTTCAGCAACAGACCTATACCTGGCTCAATCAGAACCGGTCACAATAATATAATATCTCCCAGAATTTAGACTGCTAAAGTTGAGTACCAGATTAGAACAGGCATACATTCCTTGTGAAGGTCGGAAGCGAAACCTGTCTTTATAACAGCTCACAGATATTAGCTCTGTTATTTTTCTGGATGGAACTTAAATCAAAAGGGTGGTGTAAATCATTGGCGAAACCAGAGCATAACTCCACTCTCTACTGAGCAAAGATTTTCATATCTTATTCATAATAGTAAGAACTAGCGATGAGCATAATTATGCTATCAATTCAGAAGAAGAGGTAACTTACAAACCTCTAGCTTATCGTCCTCTGTCTTTTTACGTTGCATGATTGTTACGAGCGTGACTTAGGTTTAGAATCGTACCTTGAATTTTTGAGAAGAAAGGAAATTATTGAAGATATGTTTCTTTGATTGAGGTTAAGCTCGTATTTCGGGCTCCTCTCGTGGCGCCTTTCTCCTCTTCTTTGCGGTGTAGCCTTTGTTATGCTTCCGGCGCAGCAGTCCCGTGCCCGGTCAAGGAGCTTCCGGTCGTTGTCCTCCAGCTTCCGGCTTCCGGCAAGGAACTTCCGGCGAATGCCATCCGGTCAGGGAAAGTTTCTTTATCCGGTCAAGAAAAATGAGCTATCGGAGATCCGTAGCAAATTGCGGCCAATTCAAATTTCGGCAGTACTATGATGAAGGAGCAAACTCAGAACATCATGCGCAGAATTCTTCAAAATTTCGGACTGGTGGAATCGTTCTTTAAATCTTGTTTCATTGCCTCAGGCCTTTGGAATTTGAGCAATCCTTTGTCGTCTGGGCCTCGTTCTCGTTTCGATTTTACTGAATCCAATTTTGTTTTGAGTTGAGATCTTCCAACCCTTCTTTCTTTAATTTAACGCTTGCTGTGGATTTTCTTTATCAGTCGCTGCCTGCTTTCATTTGTTATTCCTGAAATCGGGCGGGATGTGCACAGCTGGATCTTCCGCTCAATCAACAATCACGGGCAATGGTCTCTATAGGATGGTCCAGTTTCTTCCTGGTCATGGACTGAAATATCTCCCGGTCATGGACTGGGATATCTCCCGGTCATGGATGGAGGTGCCTCCCCGTCATGGAAGTTGAAAGATCTTCCGGTCATATCTCCCGGTCATGTACGTCGATGCCTCCAGGTCATGGAAGTCAAATTATCTTCCGGTCATGTATGTCGATGCCTCCAGGCCATAGAAGTCGAATTATCTTCCGGTCATGGACTGTGATGTGGCGAAAGAAGTCGGGCCGCCTTCCGGTCGCTTGTTTACCTGGGAACACCTTCCGGCAGTATGGGACATCGCCTGGTTGTGCCCAAACCATTTATTTCATCCTTCCGGTCCTGACCGGATCCTAGATTGAGGTAGCGCCTGAGATTAAGTACAGATCTTGCACGGTCTTTGAACTTCTTCGTTGCCTGGCGTGTCTGCCTGGTCGCCAAGAGATCTGATTGGGTCAGGTTTCACCTTTGTGCTTCAATTCTTGAGGGAGGTGATTACTTATGATGTGCCCGGTTGCCTCGCCTGGCCAAGAGGAGTGATGTCTTCCGGCCGATGCCTTCCGGACAATGCCTCCGGTTGATGCCTTCCGGCCGATGCCTTCCGGCCGATACCTCCTGCCACTTGGAAGCCCTTTGCCTGGCCATTGGGGATCATCGCTTCTTTGATTTGGAGGTTGGTATTTCGAACTCCTCTTCATGATGCCTTTCTCCTCCTCCTTGCGGCGCTGCTTTTGCTACGCTTCTGATCAAATGTTTCGCCTGGTCAAAAAGTCCACAGCCTGACCAAGAAAGCCGCGGGAATTGTGACCTTCATGTCGCTTAGCCTTCAAAATACACACGATATTTTATGATGGCGCCTGCCCGAGATCGAGCAGGAAAATCGCTTTGACCGCCCGCATCAACATGCCGCTTGGAATTATTTCCCGGGGTTGGACATCGCCTGGTTTTTGGAAATCAGAGACTGGCGAGCTTTCTTCTAGGGATTTTCCGGCTCCCTCCCTTATTGTGCTCGCCGTAAAACTTCTTGAATCTACCGTCGGTTTCTCCTGTCTTCGAAGGAAACTCAATTAGGAAATGCTTAGTCGTTATTTTGAGTCGAAATGTAATTGCTTGTAATAATTAACAGTTATCCTTTAGTAATCTCCCTTTGAGAGCAGATGCGGTCGGAATTTGAGCAAGAGCTTCCAAGATTCTCCGACTAAGGTGCTCAATTGATTGTTTGGTTGATAGCGAATTTTTTGCCGTTGATTAAATCCCATGCTCTCAGGAAACTCGTCGGTTGTCATCCGGAATCATCCTTTCTCCTCCTTTTGTTGTAACCAAACGCCCTTCTTTGTGCCGGGAATTTTCTCCTGCGCTCTGCTTGAAAGCTCGATCGCCGTCGGGCCGTATCGAGTCAATTGTTGCACAAAATTCTTCACGACCAGCCATGAAGAATCGTATAGCGTGATGCGAACGTATGATTCGTCACGCACTCGAAGCACTTCATCGATCGCTCGAAGACAATTTGTCTTTGGTTAATGCCTTTCGATCATCTACCTCTTTTGATTCTTCTTCCGAGATCTGGATCTATTTAGTGTGTTTTTCGTGATTTAGGCAGCTTGCTATCCCAGGGAGACAATGCGGACTGGATGTTGAATGCGCAGAAATTACTTCCTCATGTGTCGCGATCTGGATTACGAAGTTCCTACTTTTGTTCTGCCATCTTTGGAAACTCAATTTGAACCGAGATTTCGCTTCGAATTTTACGTTGTTGTTTCTACGACTTTTTGATATTTGGTTTTAAACTCGAAAATGCCGACGGTGCCTTTACTTTTGATTCCTCTTTGAGCTCCGTTTCCGCGAATCTGGCGATTTCCTCTCTTCGATCTCCCCGCCTTCGAACGAACCTCACCTTCGATCAAACGAACTCTTAATCTTGTGGTATGATCGCGGTTGCTTAGAGAAGCAGTTCGCTTCCCACAGACGGCGCCAAATGAAAATGTATAATTGGTTTCCTCATTACAACGAGTAGAACATTGAGAGTCTTTATTCCTTTTTTTGTGTTACAATCCTAGGGAGCTTTTTTGTGTTCTCTCTCTTCTAAAATTGTGTCCCTTTACAATGAGCCTCCCACCTCTATTTATAGACTTTCAAGAGTGAGGCCTATCTCTTAATCCTTGCACATGTGGTATTACTTCATTGGAGCCACCCTTCTAGTTTTGACACTTTCTTCCTTATAAAGCCTTCCGGCCTCAAAGTATAGGATGCGGGATCCGGTCATGGAGTATGGGGCCGGAACATGGGTTCCGGTCATAGAATGCGGGCCGGAACATGTTTGGTGCCCAAACTAGAGCCCGAACAAAGTCCTGAATGGGGTCCGGGGTCCGGATCGGGATCTGTGGCCTGGACTGCTTTGACCCTCTTGCCTTCGTCATATTCTTGTCCTTGTCACCCAACTTCACGGTTACACTCCCGTCTAAGGAGAAGGTTCGTTGCACTCGCTACTATCGAGGAGCCATCGTCAGAATTAAGGGGGATGATTTTCCAGCCAGTTTCATTGAGTTCAGGGAGTTATGATTTGATGTTATCCTCAGGATGAACTGGTTGGAGAGGCACAAGGGTCGTATCCTCTGCGCCGAGCATAGACTGATGCTCAGGAGTCCGTCTGGGTAACAATATCATACTGCCGGAGGCCCAGAGAGCCTTCGACTAAGATCATCACCGCTATGGCAATGTATAAGGAGTTGAGGAGGAAGGAAGAAGTATATCTCCGCTATGTCCAGGACATGGAGAGGGACCCCGAGTTTGACCCTAACTTACTGGTAGTGTCGGAGTTCCCCGACCTCTTTCCACGGGAACTGTCCGGCATGCCACCCACTCGGGAGGTAGAGTTCACCATCGAGCTGCTACCTGGAACTGGACCGATAGCCAAGGCACCATGTCGCATGGCTCCGGCAGAAATGAACGAGTTAAAGGAACAGTTGAAAGATTTGCTTGATAAGGGATTTATTAGACCGAGTGTATCACCATGGGGAGCGCCAGTTCTCTTCATGAAGAAGAAAGATGGTAGTCTCCACCTCTGCATCGACTACAGAGAGCTGACTGATGCAGTGACTGTGAAAAATAAGTACCCACTACCCCGCATTGATGATCTATTCGATCAGTTGAAGGGGGTGTCGTGTTTTCCAAGATTGATCTTTGATCGGGGTATCATCAGATAGCCATTAAGGAGGGAGATATTGAGAAGACGGCAATCCGGACAAGATACGGCCACTATGAAATACATGCACCACCCCTCCCATGTGTTAGAACCTGAGAGGTTGACGTTAGAACCCAATATGGGATCCGTGGAGATTCCTCAGAGGATCTTGGATAGTAAGACTAGAGACACTCGCCATAAGTCAGTACAACTGGTGAAGGTTCTCTAGTCTAACCAAGATGTCGAAGAAGCCACGTGGGAATTAGAGGATAAGATGACGTCGAAGTACCCTTCTTTGTCTACCGACTAGATTCTCTGTATAGGGTACGGGGCGTACCCCCTTTTAAGGGGGGTAGAGCTTCCTCGCTTTTGACTTAGTAAACGAACATGTTTGTCCAAGGTAGGAGGCATTAAGATGGTGCGGTAGGATCACTTAAATCCTAAATAATAAGATAAGTTGTTTAACCAATGGAGTTAATAGCTCGTTGGCTAGGGTTGCTTTTGACCCGACAAAGTAAACATTGAGATAAGATACGACCACTTCTATTTAAAGAACGGTTTGTATTCTAAGATTAAGATAAGGCTAAGACTGAGGTAAGATAAGATGGACTGAGGAAAAGAGGAGTTGGATTTTAAGGAGTTTACTCACTAACTCATAACTAAGAGAACGCTTTAAGTCGTTCATTTGGGTGTGAACTATGTATGTTCATTTGTGGATTGTTGTTTTTATTGCACTTCATATTATGATTGTGATTCTAATCAACTTCCATGCTATCAACAATTAGTCGTCGTAGCCCCGTTAGCTTGGGGGCCACGAGAGGGTCGTACCAGCATTCTTGCTGACCCCCTTTGGGGGCTGTTTTTACTTTTGCAGGTAAACGGCCAATGAAGCCTCACCATGAGAGTAGGAATGGGTAGACTTAGGTGGGACTTTTATTTTGAATACGGGTTGCGTCTGTGCTCCCGTCTGTTGATATTGAAACTGATAGTAGTTATGTTGTTTAAAGAGATACTATGAACTCGGTTGGTGAATGTTTTGGATAGTTGGTATATACCTTTTGGGTAAGCGTCTGTAAGTAAGTAAGTTCGGTATATTCTATAGATCAGACCGTGCCAAGGGTCCGTGTTAGTGTAATTCCGCTGCGATTGTTTTGATTAAGCTGTTAAGTTTGCATTACACATTGCTTAGGACGGGGTGTTACAAAACGTGGTATCAGAGCGAGTTACGCTTGATCAAGAAATACGGACATGGTAACCACCGAGTTAGGATATGAGTTCAGATATAAGTAATGGGTTAGGGTGTGAGAAGTTATAGTGAGTAGAGTCTGAGACCACTATTAAGTGCGATCGTCTTTTACCGTTACGGACGTTATAAACTTGAACTGAAACCGTTGTGGATACACATCTAATGTGAGTTGTGCTATTCAGATGTCAGGAAGGAGAGGAGGCCGTGGCCGAGGCGATGATGCTACTGAGATACCGGGAGGGCAGACGATCGTGGAGATTGTCGCTGCCGTATTAGGGCATATGGGTTATCAACCTAGTGTGGGTGCACCACCTCCACCGCCACAGCCCCGGGAACCGAATTGGGTGAAGAGTCTGGCTGACCTTCGACCCGCACACTTTAAGGGGGAGACTGATCTAGCCAAGCTTAAAGCGTACATCTCCGAGCTGAAGACCGCCTTCGAGACCCATGATGTCCCTGCTGGGATCAAGGTGCGTCTGGCTGCATTTTATCTGAAGGGAGCAGCAGGCGATTGGTGGAAGTTGGTGAGGGCCGAGCATGTGGCCAATCCAGAGTTCGGCTGGGAGCAGTACACCGCACTACTACGAGCAAAGTACTACCCCGCCCATGTCCAGACGAAGAAGAACTTACAGTTGGATGCGCTTAAGTAGACGGACAAGATGACGGTAGAAGAGTATTACTCAGAGTTTACTGCCTTGCTTTGTCTTCTACCGGGTCTTGGATATTCAGACCAAATTCTAGTGGACCGCTTCTATGGCGGGCTTATCCATCGACTCCGCTACGGCATGGGGCCGACGAGTTATACTACCTTACAGGTAACTAGAACAATTAAGATATGAGTAGTGTGTAAGATTTAGACTTTGAGGAAAGAGATAAACTAATACTTTGGGAAGCAGGAGTGTTATCATGCCGCTGCTAAGGTTGAGATAACCATCCAGCTAAGGGACGAGGACAATGTCAAGAGAAAGAATGCCGGGAAGAGTACCGAGCACCAAGGGCAAGGTGGGTACAAGAAACAGAAGTACCAGCCTCAAGCCCAGAAGAGTCAGAACCAGAAAGGGAAGGAGGAAAAGGAGAAGGCTACAGAAGTGCCACTGAAGTTGACTTATGCATATGCTGCTAAGCCCCTGCGCTCAAGGGCGCCAAAGGGTAAGGAAATTAATATTGAGTGAATTAAGAGACATTTAGCAAACCGTTAAGGATATGAGTACTAATATTGTAATGATCAGGATCTGAAACTGATAAGGGAGCCGGTGGTGGCTACCAGCGACACTACATCTGTCAGTGGTGTCTCAAGGACCACCCCAGACTCGATTGTAAGGGGAACAAGGTTGAGTGCAACTATTGTGGGGTATACGGGCACCGAGCTTTCGAGTGCTTCCGGAACCCTGCTAGTAGAGCCTTTAGGCCCGAGATGAGGGGCAAGGGCAAGATTGATCAGGGAGCTGGAACTGACGGTCAGAAGAGAGTGCAGCAAGCTGCAGATAAGAACACACGAGTAGTCCAGAAGTCGGGACCCACACTACACATGATAGACAGGGACGATGAGCCTGAACCCTCATCGAGGCCAGGTACCACTATAAACCTTTAAGTGATAAAATTGCCTGCTTACCGCATTATCATGCATGTTTGGTAAATAATTAAGTTAGATGAGAATAAGATAAGAAAAGAACCTTGAGTAAGAGATGACCTATTACCACCTTAGGAAACTTCAACATTTGCTATCCAATACCTTCAACACCTAACCTGTAAGACACCGACATCGAAACCCGAGACTTTCCAACCGAACAATGTCAGGTTATCCACCCAGGTATGATTTTATTAAGGGGATACCTGACACCAGAAGCACAAATAGCCATCATCAGGAGTTGCAGTCAACTAGGAGTGGGACCAGGAGGTTTCTATACACCGGAGTACCCAGGGGGAGCAAGGATGAAGTTAAGGATGATACGAGAATACAAGATGGAGTCTCACCACCAGTGATACCCTAAGAGTTCCATCCAGTTATCACACAAGTCGGGGAGATCGCTCAGCAGTTGGAGGCTGACCCGATTCCGGACATACAAACAGACATCTGCATTGTGAACTTCTATTAGAAAGATGGGCGACTCGGACTACATCAGGACAAGGACGAGATGACAGATTCTCTCGAAAGGGGGATACCCATAGTGTCTTGGTCCATTAGAGACGACGGAGAATTCCTGTACGGCGAGCAGAAGCGTGTGGACTGTGCTAATAAGTTAATACTTAAGTTAGGGATGTTATACCATGGGATTAAGAGAATCAAGCTGACAACATCGTCAGCAGTAATCAATGCGACGCATATGAGACCAGGGCGGTTAAACCTAACCTTTAGACAATATTAGCCATGTAATGTTTTAAGTATGAAGTAAGGAATGAGATGTAAGGAAGAAGCACATGTTGTAAACAGGATGGTTATGAATAAAATAACAGTGTTGTTCATATTAATTGCTATGACTCTTGTTATACCATCATTACTCATGAAGCTTGTGAATACAATTAGGTTATGGACTCGGTATGGAAGGTGCGCTAAGCATACTTACAGAGGCACAGGCCGACACTAGCGGTACTATCCTCACCGGCACCTTTCCGATTAATGGGATTGAGGCATCGGTTCTCTTCGACTCAGGGGCCTCGTATACCTTTATCTCGGCATCTTTTGCGAGAAGGTTGGGGCTGGACGCTGATGAGCTACCCGACTTCACGGTTACGCTCCCGTCTAAGGAGAAGGTTCGTTGCACTCGCTACTACCGAGGAGCCATCGTCAGAATTAAGGGGGATGATTTTCCAGTCAGTTTCATTGAGTTCAGGGAGTTACGATTTGATGTTATCTTCGGGATGAACTGGTTGGAGCGGCACAAGGGTCGTATCCTCTGCGCCGAGCATAGACTGCTGCTCAGGAGTCCGTCTGGGGAAACAATACCATACCGCCAGAGGCCCAGAGAGCCTTCGACTAAGATCATCACCGCTATGGCAATGTATAAGGAGTTGAGAAGGAAGGAAGAAGTATATCTCCACAATGTCCAGGACATGGAGAGGGACCCCGAGTTCGACCCTGACTTACTAGTAGTGTCGGAGTTACCCGACCTCTTTCCACGGGAACTGTCCGGCATGCCACCCACTCGGGAGGTTGAGTTCACCATCGAGCTGCTACCTGGAACTGGACCGATAGCCAAGGCACCATATCGCATGGCTCCGGCAGAAATGAACGAAATAAAGGAACAGTTGAAAGATTTGCTTGATAAGGTATTTATTAGACTGAGTGTATCACCATGGGGAGCGCCAGTTCTCTTCGTGAAAAAGAAAGATGGTAGTCTCCACCTCTACATCGACTACAGAGAGTTGAATGCACTGACTGTGAAAAATAAGTACCCATTACCCCGCATTGATGATCTATTCGATCAGTTGAAGGGGGCATCCGTGTTTTCCAAGATTGATCTCAGATCGGGGTATCATCAGATAGCCATTAAGGAGGGAGATATTGAGAAGATGGCATTCCGGACAAGATACGACCACTATGAGTTTACAGTGATGCCGTTCGGTTTGTCAAACGCACCAGCGAAATTTATGGATCTGATGAACCGCTTGTTCTAGGAGCAGCTGGACAAGTCGGTTGTGGTATTCATCAACGACATTCTGATATATTCGAAATCGAAACTTGAGCATGAGGAACATTTGAGGAAACTGTTAGAGATATTGAGGGAGAACCAGCTATATGCTAAGTTCTCCAAGTGTGAGTTTTGGCTTGACCAGGTCTCTTTCCTAGGTCATGTCATCTCAGATGCTGGGATCTCGGTGGATCCAGCAAAGATTAATGTCGTACGTACCTGGCCGAGACCGAAGACAGTTACCGACATTCGGAGCTTTCTTGGTTTGGCAGGTTACTACCGGAGGTTTGTTAAGGACTTCAGCAAGGTCACGAAGCCAATGACTAGTCTGATGAAGAAAGATGCACCGTTCGTTTGGACGGATGATTGTGAGTTATCGTTTCAGAGTTTGAAGGACTCATTGACCACTGCACCGGTTCTGACTATTCCAGACGGAACGGAGGGCTTTGAGGTGTACTGTGACGCATCCGGCAGAGGGCTGGGCTGCGTGCTCATGCAACATGGCAAGGTGGTGGCATATGCCTCACGCAAGTTGAAGAAACATGAAAAGAACTACCCCACGCATGATTTAGAGCTGGGAGCTGTAGTCTTCGCTTTGAAGATATGGCGCCACTACTTATATGGGGTTAGTGTGACGATCTACACTGATCATAAGAGCTTGAGATACATATTCACTCAGAAGGAGTTGAATCTTCGACAGAGGAGATGGTTAGAATTCTTGAAGGACTATGATATTGACCTCCAATACAAAGAAGGGAAGGCCAATGTTGTAGCTGACGCCCTGAGTCGCCGAGCACACTCACTCCATTCGCTAGTTTCTTTCTCCTGCTTGGTTGATGAGGTGCGAGAGGCTCAGAGGACAGATGAGTATATGAGAGAGGTCAGACAGAAGCTGACAGATTGTACTTTTGAGAGACAGAAATACGACTTCAGACTTCATGATGATGATCTGATCAGACTTAAGGGCCGGTTATGCATACCACGAGGCAGCACAGATTTAAAAGACCGTATACTTAGAGAGTCACACTGTTCTTCAGTTTCCATCCATCCAGGAGCCTCTAAGATGTATAAAGACATGAAGAGATACTTCTGGTGGTCGGGGATGAAGACAGATGTTACCGAGTTCATCTTGAGGTGTCTCACATGCTAGAAGGTAAAATTTGAGCACCGACGACCGGGAGGAATGGTACAGTCGATGCCAATTCCGGAGTGGAAGTTTCATGATATTTCCATGGACTTTGTAGTCGGACTCCCACCTGCTAGGGGAGGTCTGAACATGATATGGGTGGTGGTGGATCGCCTTACCAAAGTAGCCCAATTCATACCGATGAAGGATACTTGGAAGGTAACCAAATTAGCTGAGTTGTTTGAGAAGGAAATTATGAGACACCACGGAATACCGAAGACCATAGTTTCAGATAGAGATACCAGATTCTTATCGAGGTACTGGAGAGCTACCAGAGAAGCGTTGGGTACAGAACTGAAGCTGAGTACCGTGTTCCATCCTCAGATAGATGGTCAGACTGAGCGCACCATTCAGACACTCGAGGACATGCTGAGGGCATGTGCCTTAGACTTCCAGGGCAGTTGGATTGACAAGTTGCATCTGATCGAGTTTTCATACAACAATAGCTATCACGCTTCGATCAAGATGGCGCCTTTTCAAGCGTTGTAAGGTAGATCATGTCGTACACCGCTCTGCTGGGATGAGTCGAGTGAGACGGTCATTATAGGACCGGAATACTTAGAACAAGTTAAGGCTGAAGTTCAGCAAATCAGGGAGAACATGAAAGCTGCTCAAGATAGGCAGAAGTCGTATGCTGATATTTGACGACGAGACCTGGAGTTCGCAGTTGGGGACCGGGTATTTCTGCACGTTTCACCGATGAAGGGTGTATTCAGATTTGGGAAGAAGGGCAAATTGAGTCCGAAGTTTGTTGGTCCTTATGAGATTACGGAGTGGGTGGGCCCAGTTGCTTACAGGCTGAATTTACCTGCTAAGCTGGGTAAAGTGCATGATGTTTTTCATGTTTCACAGCTAAAGAAATACATGCACCACCCCTCCCATGTGTTAGAACCTGAGAGGTTGACGTTAGAACCCAATATGAGATCCGTGGAGATTCCTTAGAGGATCTTGGATAGTAAGACTAGAGACACTCGCCATAAGTCAGTACAACTGGTGAAGGTTCTCTAGTCTAACCAAGATGTCGAAGAAGCCACGTGGGAATTAGAGGATAAGATGAGGTCGAAGTACCCTTCTTTGTTTACCGATTTAGTAAACGTACATGTTTGTCGTTTGGTTTGGTTGGTGTAAGATGTGGTTTTGTATAAGTTTTTACATTGGTGGTAAGTTTGAGATATGTATAATACTTATGTATTGTAATTGTGGCAGACCTTTGAGTCTTGCGGTGTGAGAATGTGAATATAAGATGTGGTATTACGATTAAGAAAATTTGAGTACCGTGAATGATTTAGTATATATGTGAACTTTGGGGACAAAGTTCTTTTAAGGGGGGTAGATTGAAATACCCCAAACCTAGATATGGTGTTTAGATGATAAACTAAGATATAAGAGGGCTAAATAATGCCTTAGAAATATTAAGAAACAATTTTAATCAAAGAAAACACAAGGAAACACCATAAGAGTAGTTTAAGCAAAAATGTGCTCTAAACTTGGAGTAACTTTGGTGAGCACCCAAATATCATTCTTAGACCTTAGTAATATCCTAATGGTCATATTAAATCAATTACCAAAGAAAACCAAGCTCAAAAACAAGTTAAAACATAAATTGTGCTTTAAGGACTCTTAAAGCACATTTTTGAAAAATTGTCTTAGAAAGGGGTTTTAGGTGGCTAAATGCCCATGATTACTCCTTAATTAACTTGTGTACCAATTAGTATCACATTAGGAAGTATAAATCAATGGGAAAAGAAAAATTTCACAAATATGTGCACTAATTTGTGAATAGTGCTCAAATTAGACTAGTTTAGCATTAAGTCAATATAAGCTAGGTGATTGGTCAACCAAGACCATAAATATCTTGTTGTTTAAGGGGGTGGCCGGTTTTGATGTGGGGAGTCACTACATGACTCAACAATTAAAGAAAAAGAGAAGAGATAAGGCAAATAGTACTATTTACCTTATAAACAAAAACTTGCTTGCTTCCCTCTCTCCTCCTTTCTTCATTCTTCATCTTCCTCACCAATTTTGGCTGCTCTCTCTTCTTCCTTCACGTGAAACTCAACCTCCATCCACCTTGCTTTGACCATAGCTCACTCATCTTAGCTCCAAAACCAAAATAAAACACATATTCTTCTTAGTTAGCTCAAGCTCCTTCTTTCTATCTTTTCAAAGCTTCAAGAGCTTCATTTTGGTGCCAAGACAAACCACCATTAGAGGAGGAAACACAAGCTTGGAGACTCCATTAGCTTCTCCATTCTCTTAAGGTAAAGAATATGTAAGAAAAACTAGGTTCCCACCATTTCTTCTTCATTACCGAAAATTCCTACTCATGGGGCTCCATTTTTATTCCTTGTTCTAGCTTGTTTTATATTCTCCAAGGGATAGAGGAGGTCCTTGTTGATTCATATCCAAGCCTACTTTAAGACTTCAAGGTAAAATACGCATCTTGATACCTTGAAACACATTTTTTACCTAGGGTTTGCTCCTTAAGGTTAGTTGTAACACCCCATCCAAAGCCTATCGTGGTTATCGCAAACTGAACACTTAAACGAATACGTCGCAGCGGAAATAAATAACAACTGGACCTTGCCACGGTCTGATCGTTAGAAGATACCGGCTTTAACGTTTACAATACTTATCCAAAATACTTATCCAACTCAAAACAACAACATTCACAATACCACAACCAACCGAGTACTAGTATCTTAAACATAATCTCAAACTTACATCAGTTTAATATAACAGTCGGGTGCACAGGCGCAACCCGAACTCAAAATAAACATCCCACCCTAAGTCTAACCGCTCCTACTCTCGTAGTGCGTCCTCATGGGTCTCTTACCTGCAAGTGTAAAAATAGCCCCCGAGGGGGTCAGCACGAATGCTGGTACTCCCTCTCATGGCCCCCAAGCTAACGGGGCTACGACGACTAATTGTCGATAGCATGGAAATTGATTACATACACAAGCATATATGAAGTGCAATAACAGTAACCACAGATGAACATATATAGTTCACAAACAATGAACGTCTCAAGCGTTCCCTTATCAAGTGGGTTAGTAACCCCCTCCTCAGTCCTCATTTCCTTAATCTCATTTCCTTACCTTACCTTAATCTTAATCTTAATCTCAGTATACAAACCTTTCCTGGAAGGGATTGGTTGTAGCTTAATTCGAACCTGGATTTAGGTGATCCCACCGCACCATCTTAATGCCACCTACTCTGGACGGGAGTCCAGCGTAGCTGAGCCGGCAACCGGCCCTAGGCCACAAGTCCGAAGACAAGTCCTTAAGCGGAGGGCGGATCTGATTCAGATACCGTCCCCCTTTTTCCTTAGCATGCATGACCGGAGATCGGTCCCGGGTTTCCTCACTCAAGTTCCAGTTAGTAGAAATCTTAATCACCATGTGCTAGCTAAGCCTTAACGGGCATTAACCAACAACCACTAAACTTAACTCTTATTCTTAACTCAGTAAGTACTAAACTTGGTTAGTAACAATCTCAAGTCTCGCGGGTTAGTGTAAAGATAACACAAACACAACGAGAACAAATATAACCGGTTGCATGCTTTATCTTGTTTTAGTCATAGCAATTAAACAGATAGCACACAAGCCGAGGGACACCTCGTTAGCAAGCAGGTCACAAGAAAGATTGTACCGTTCACCGTCGACGATTGTTTGGTTTATCTCCTTCCAAGTCCCAATTCACCAATCCTAAAACATTCATTCAGTTTAGGTTATTATTCAATTCAACTCAATACAATTACTTAACCTCCCTAGACATCAACTTTTACTCATTGTTTTTCACGAAGCCTTATGGTTTTTTTTTAACTTAACTTCTAAGCGCATCACTTCCTCATTATCTATTATACTTGTTCACCCACTTAATAACCATTACATCCACCAAACATGCCCTTAGTAACTTCGTAACATCAATTCAAATCACTCCCACCATTTTCTAACACTTCCCAAGCTTAAACATGATTTTTTTGTGTGGTCCGGGACCTTGTCCTCAACCTAAGTCCCGGACCTATACTTAGTTCAAACTCTCGGCTATTTTAATGTGGTGGTCCGGGACTTTGTATGGGACTTAAGTCCCGGACCAATGCAAGCTAAAATCCTCGGGGGTTTTTAATGGGGTGGTCCGGGACATCTTACAAGACCTAAGTCCCGGACCTTTACATGCTAAAACTCTCGGCCTTATTTTTTGGGTTGGTCCGGAACTTCACACTGGACCTAAGTCCCGGACCAGCTACAGATTTCCTCCTTTTGTATGATTCTAAGTGTTGTTACACTTGTTCTCTTCATCTATAAATAACCCAATCTTCACACATGATCTAAAACATATTCTAATACCAAAATAACATCATAAACTTGCCCAACTCCTTCTCTAACCTTATGACTCAATTTCTTACATAATCTCTTAACACTTGTAATATTTTTCCTTAGGTTTTCTAAGTGGTGTTTCATACCTATCATAACCACTATGCCAAAATGTTTCCTCACTACTATAACATCATCTCCCAAGCATCTCTCACCATTTAAAATTCCTTTATGTAGTTGCTTGAATTTTCTTCTCAAGTTTGTTCCCTCTTCTTTAACACATTATTTCCTCTTCTCCTAACAAGACTTACATATATCCTAAACACATTCCCAAGCTGCCTTTGGTGTATACCAAAACACTCTTTTGATTCCTAAATCTTCCATGATGATGTCTAAGTCATTCTAACTCACAAGAACACCTTAAACTCATTCTTTTTCCTTCGAGACAACCTCTAACTTCCTAGTGCTATCCTAGTCACGAAATCTCCTTAGAATATCTTAAACACTTAAGTTCTCCTTTAAATTTTGCCATGGGTTCTCTAGTATATAGTACCTCCTAACATATGGTTTTTCTCCATCAAACAACCAACATCACCCAAATTCTCATCACAACACCTTAACACACAATTTACACTAAAACTTCACCACATCATCATATAGTGCTTAAACTTAAAATGCTTGGCACTTAGGCCCTTAAATGATAATAATCTTAACCACTGAATTTCCACATATATTTGCCTCCAACCTGCGAATACACACAACAAGGCTCCCATTGAAATAAAATGCTTCTTGTAATTCATCTCCACATTGTTTTAACTATCTCTTCTTCTCATTTGCTCTTTAGTCACAAGTTCACAAATATGCTCATTGTTTCTCCTAGGTTTTATAACACCTTCCCAATATAAACTCTACACTAAACTCATCATATACCTAAATCCCATTCCCTTAAACAACAAGACATCTTAAGGTATGTAATTTACCTTGTTCTTTTACAAGCTTAAAAAGCTTTCTTCCTTAGGTTTTTCTTTGTTCAATCTCGGTCACCAATGTGTATCTCCTTGCCAATGTTCTAAACAATGTCCAATAACTCTAATGAGCACTAAACAACACATTTACCTTAAGGAATAAAACCTAGGTTAAAGTGTGTTTTAAGGTTTTGAATTGATTGTTTTACCTTAGTTCCTCAAGACAAGCTTGGATATGAAGCAAGAAGGACCTCCTCTCTCCTTTGAAGAGTAGAAACAAGCTAGAACAAGGCATAAACATGGAGTTCCATGAGTATATATTTTCGGACATGTGAAGAAAATGGTGGAAACCTAGATTTTCTTACACTTTCTTTACCTTAAGAGAATGGAGATGCCAATGGAGTCTCCAAACTTGAATTTCCTCCTCTAATGGTGGTTTGACTTGGCACCAAAATGAAGCTCTTGAAGTTTTGAAAAGATAGAAAGAAGGAGCTTGAGCTAACTAAGAAGAGTATGTATTTTGTTTTGGATTTGGAGCTAAAATGAGCAAGATGTGGGCAAAGCTAGATGGGGCTAGCATGGAGTTGTTCTTCACGTTAATGGAGAAGGGAGAGAGCTTGAAGAAACCGTGTGAAACAAGAAGAAATGAGGAGGTGAGGAGAGAGGTAAGTAAAATGTGATATTTATGTAAAAAGGTAAATAGTACTTTTGCTTTATAACTCTTTATTTGCTTTCTTATTTACTTAATGACTCATGAAGGTGGTGACTCACCTCCTAAGAAACCGGCCCCCTTTTTATTAATGAGGGTAATTAAGTCTTTGTTGACCAAATGTCTCACTTATATAGACTTATGTTATAAACTAGCTTAATTAATTCACTATTCACCAAAACAAGGCATATTGTTGTGAAATTTTTGATTTCCCATTGATATAGACTTCAAAATGTGATACTATATAGTACACATGTTAATTAAAGAGTAATGATGGACATTTAGCCATTCAAAACTCATTTATAAGACAATTTTTCAAAAACGTGCTTTAAGACTCCTTAAAGCACATTTTGTGTTTTAACTTGTTTTCAAGCTTGGTTTTCTTCGGTAATTGATTTAAAATGACCATTAGGATATTACTAAGGTCTTAGAACAATATTTGGGTACTCTCTCAAGTCTCTCCAAGCTTAGAGCACGTTTTTGTTAAAACTGCTCTTTTGGTGTTTCCTTAAATTTTCTTTGTTTAGAAATGTTTCTTAATGTTTCTAAGGCATTAATTAGCCTCCTTATATCTTAGTTTATCATTTAAACACCATATCTAAGTTTGGGGTATTTCATTAGTGCATTGTCTAGCACTCATTAGAGTCATTGGATATTGATTAGAAGATTGGCAAAGAGAATTTGATTGGTGACCGAGATTGTGCAAGGAGAAGCCTAAGTAAGAAGTTTGAGAAGCTTGTAAAAGAACAAGGTAAATTGCTTACCTTAAGGTGTTTTATTGTTTAAGGAAATGGGATTTAGATATATGATAGTTTAGCTTAGAGTTTACATTAGAAAAGGGCTATAGAAACCTAGGAGAAACAATGATTATATTTGAGAACTTGTGATTAAAGAGCAAATGGGAAATGAGATAGTTAGACAATTCAAAGGTGAATTACAAGAGCATTTATATTTCAATGGGAGCCTTGTTGTGTGTATTTGCAGGACAAAGGCTAATATGTGTGGAAATTCAGTGGTTAAGCTTTATGTCATTTAAGGGCCTAAGTGCCAAGCAATTTAAGTTTATGCACTATATTGTGATGTAGTGTAGTTTTTGTGTGAATTGAGTGTTAAGGATGTGTGAAAAGAATTTGGGTGTTCAAGATTGTTAAATGGTGAGAACCATGTGTTTGGATGTAGGAATATACTAAAGAAGCCATGTCAAAATTTAGTGAGAAAACAAGGAGTTGAAGGTGTATAAATGAAGTTTGATGACCTAGAAGGTACTAGGAATTCTTAGGGCTTAAATTGGTGAAAGAAAGTGAACTAGAGTGTTCTTGAGTGTTTAAAGGACTTAGGAGTTGTCTTGAAGGAATTATAATTCAAATGAGTGAGTTTGATGCTCTAGGGGTATAATGGGAGTGTGAATAAGTCTGGTGTAAGTTTTAGTAAACAAAGGATGAATAAAGTCTTGTGTGAATCCAGTATAAGCTTGGGGAAAATAGAGGAGTTTATGTAAGGGAGGTGCTGTGGAGAATAGTGCTTAAGAGTGGTGGTGTTGCTCATGAAATGATATTTTGGTTAGTTTGATTTGTAGGTATAAGATACCACTTAGAAAACTTAAGGAAAATATTACAAGTGTAGGAGATTATGTGAGAAATTGGGTTATAAGGTTAGAGAAGGAATTAGGCAAGTTTTAGAGGTTATTTTGGTATTAGAATATGCCTAAGATCATGTGTAAAGTTTGGATGATTTATGGATGAAGAGAACAAGTGCAACAAGACTTAGAATAACGCAAAATGTAGAAATCTGTAGCTGGTCCGGGACTTAAGTCCAGGGTGAAGTCCCGGACCAACCTAAAAATATGGCCGTGAGTTGCTTCAGCACTATGGTCCGGGACTTGAGTCTAGTATAAGGTCCCGGACCACCCTATTAAAACTACCCAAGGATTTCAGCTTTAATTGGTCCGGGACTTAAGTCCTACATGAAGTCTCGGACAACAACATAAAATCAACCGAGAGTTTAACCAAGTATAGGTCCGGGACTTAAGGTAAGGACAAAGTCCTGGACCACCATAAAAATGTGAATTAAGCTTGGAAAATGTTATGTAATGATGGGGATGGTTAGATATTATGTTATAAAGTTGCTAAGGGCATGTTTGGAGGGTGTAATGGTTACTAAGTGGGTGAACAAATGTAATAGATAAGGAAAATGAAGTACTTAAAAGTTTAAGTTAAACCATAAGAACTTAGTGAATAACAATGGGCAATATTAGTGAAGTGGGTTTCCACCACACACGTATAACCAAGTGACTAGCGGAGGTTACATACTGCCTACGGAGACAACAGATGGTCCCTTCCAACCGAGTCCCCTTCCGACCCCGACGATCGGACCCTTGCGACCAGAGAGCCATACTGAGGACAAACTGCGGAAGAACAATTGCCTCCGAAGCGAAGCAAGGCCCTCTCCGAGTGACTGGGAGTAATTATTGGCAAAAGGGGGTAAAATTATAGGAAAGCCTTGTATATTTGTGAATATTCTAGAGTGGTGTAGGCCCGCAGAAACGGTTATACTCTATAGGGGGGCCTATAAATAAGAGTCATAAGCTATGTAATTGGGCACGCTTTTAATCAATTCAACACTTGGTATTCTCTTTGCAATCTCTGTCTGAGCACGAGTTCCATACCATCTCATTTGGCACCGTCTGTGGGAAACGAACGTCGAAAGACAACACCGCGATCCAATCCACAGAGTTACGTTCCTTGTCTCTCGTTTGACCATGGCACCACGATCAAGCAAAGGGAAGGGGAAGATGGCTGCAACCGGAGAAATCTCGTTCTCAAAGGAGACCTCACCGATCTGATGAGGAGTTTTGCGCAGGAAGTTAATGAGAAAATCGCTGAAAGCAACGAACGGTTCCAACAAGAGCTGGCGGATAGAGATCTAGAACATCAAAGAAGATCGACGAAATGGCGAGCGTAATGAGAACCTGAAAGCGAAGAGCGGATCAAAGAGCGAAGAAAGCCGGAAAGAGAAGTCACCACCAAAGATGCAGAGGAAGACCTCGTTGACATGTCGCTGTATCCCTTCACTGAAAATATTCGGAAGGCGAAGCTCCCACCGTTCTTTGTCGCTCCGACAATAGAGAAGTACGATGGAACCGGGGATCCCGCTCAACACATCAAGAAGTTCATCTTCGCGATGAACACTCAAGGAATCAGCTCCCAGGCACTCTGCAATTTGTTTCCGGGAACACTCGCTAAAAGAGCTCTAAATTGGATCTCCTCTCGGAAACCACAATCCATCTCAAGCTTCAAACAACTTACAGAGGAATTTCAACTTTACTTTGCAGCGAGTAAAAAGATCCAGAAAGATACGATCGAACTGATGGACATCAGCAGAGAAGGGGAGAGACGGTGAAGGAGTACAACGAGCGCTTCCATAAGCAAGTGGCTGAAGTAGACGATGTGGATGAGAAAATACTGGTAAAAGCTTTCGGGAATGGATTGGCAAATCCAAGATTGGCAGGGAAAATTGCTACCAAAGCACCACAAACTCACAGAGAGTTAGCAGAAATGCTGCACGATTTCTTGAAATCGGAGATTGCGGAAAATAAGGCAAAAAGAATTGGCCAATAGTTTTCAGGCTGACTAACGAGAAGAAGCAAGGAGGAGCGTTGACTGTTGGCGCGAGTTATGGGGAGACGTCTGCTTCGAAACCTTGGGGAGCAAGGTACAGGCCGTATGGAAAGGATCCAGTCACTCACGACTTCCCATACTGGAGGCAAGACGACATATGGAGCAAAAGTTATTACTTTCGCTCCAGGGAGGTACGCAGCCGCGGTAAGGGAGGGCTATCTTCAGCCCCTAAGAAGCCTGCCTCAGGAGAGAACACGTTTGGCATATTGTGAATACCACGGGCACTTCAACCACAGAACGACCAATTGTGTAACATTGTCAAGAGAACTGAACAAAATCGATGAGCAAAAGAGGAAACAAGAAAAGCAGAGGCGGAAGCTTCCAAACAGCAAAAGAGTAACAACGACTACCAAAACCGATCTCGTTACGGGCATAACGGAGGTGGCATGAGGAATGAGGATCACCCCGAGTTAGACTATAGCAATCTTTCGATTTTTGGGTCATAACTGGTTTGTTCTCAGAAAAGGGTCATTCACGGCAAAAGAAAAAAAAAGGCACATACACGAAGTCCATGAGAAGCTACCGGAGAAGAAAATCTAAAAAAGGGAACCCTTACCGCCTATCTACTTCACGGAGGAAGACGAGGTGGGAGTTTACTATCCCCATAACGACCCTTTCGTCATTCGGCTCAAATCAATGATAGGATGGTAGGAAACATCCTTGTCAACAGCGGAGCGGGAGCAAATGTGATCTCCCTTGCGCGTTCTGGAAACTGGAAATCCCGGACGAAAAGGTTAAAACCATTTACTGCTACTTTCGGAGGGTTCATCGGAGGAATTACAGCTCAGGCCAACGGAAGTGTCGATGTCACAATGACGTTGGGCAAAAGGATGACCGGAGAACAGAGAAAAACCTTGTACATCATGCGAGATCTGTCCGGGTACAACATCTACTTGGGGCGACCTGGATCAATGCTTTCGGAGCTGTTTTTAGCACCTATTATCTCAAGCTTAAATACTTGACGAGGGGCGGAAGGTTGGTATCCATCCTCGGAAGCCAGAAAACAGCGAGGGTGTGTGAAGTCCGGATCACCGAGGACTTTCGGAGGACAACGTAGTCAAAGAGGTCGGCTCCAGTCGAGAATACGGAGAGGGAGAGGCTAGAGCACGGATGCCTGGGAAAACCTCAGAGAAGGTAGGGGTACCGGCGGAACAACCAAAAGAGGTACCCCTGAATACCGATCCTTCTAATTTTTTCAAAATTGGGAATGCTTTTCACCATGATGAGCAGATTGCTTAATGAGATTTTTGGAAAAAGAAGAAAGATGTTCGCTTGGAGTCCAAAAGACATGCCTGGAGTGGACGCCAGAGTTATCCAGCATAGCCTGAACGTCGACCCGAAGTTTCCTGCCATCCGACAGAGGTAGAGGATTGTAGGAAGAGAAAGGGACGAGGCTGCCCGGGCGGAGGTCAAAAGGTTGCTGGAAGCCGGTTTTATTAGAAAATTTTTTATATCCAAAATGGCTATTGAATGTAGTTTTGGTTAAAAAGTTAAACGGAAAATGGAGGATGTGTGTGGATTTCACAGATTTGAATAAAGCTTGTCCGAAAGATTTCTACCCTTTACCTTCCATAGATAAACTCGTAGCGGCAACAGCGCAGAGTAGCGTGATGAGCTTTTTAGATGCGTTCTCTGGGTATAACCAAATAATGATGAACAAAAATGACCAAGAGAAAACATTTTGTCACCTCAACCGGTATTTTTTGCTACAAGGTCATGCCGTTTGGATTAAAAAATGCAGGAGCAACCTTTCAGCGAATGATTGACGAAGTATTCCGGGAACAGTTGTCCCGAAATGTGGAGGCATATGTAGATGACATAGTAGTAAGGAGTGATTCTATAGCCCAGCACATGGAAGACCTTGAGGAAACCTTCAACACCCTGGATAAGTACAAGATCAAGTTAAATCCTGAAAAATGCGTCTTCGGGGTCACTCAAGGAAAATTTTTGGGGTTTGTAGTCGGGCAGAGAGGAATTGAGGTTGATCCGGAAAAAACTCAAGCAGTTCTTAATCTTCCGCAGCCAAAAAACATCAAGGATGCGCAAGCCCTTAATGGAAGGGTCACTGCTTTAAGTAGATTTTGCTCCAAGCTTCAAGAAAAGTCTATCCCATTTTTTAATGTCCTCCGGAAAAATAAAAAGTTCCAGTGGGATATGGAGTGTGTAGACGCCTTCGAGCAAATCAAGAAAATGCTTCAGGAACTTCCGAAGCTTGGTGTTCCGTCTCCAGGCCAGGATTTATTCCTATATCTGTCAGTTTCGGAATGGGCGGTGGCAGCGGTCCGAGTTATGGAAGAGGAAAAGAAGGAAATCCCTGGTATTTTACCGGAAAGATCTTAACTGCCGCGGAAACAAGATACTCTAATATCAAAACAGTTTTGTTTGCCCTGGTGATCGCATCCAGAAAACTGAAACCATACTTCCAGTCGCACCGAATCACCGTCCGAACCAATTGGCCCTTAAAGCAAATCACCAATACCCGAACGCCTCCGGAAGAATGATTACTTGGACGGTAGAGCTTACTTAGTTTGAAATCCATTATGTTCCTTGGACAGCAATAAGAGCCCAGGCCCTGGTTGATTTCATCACTAAGGCAAGTTTCTTCCGTCAAGAGGAGCGGGAAGTCCCGTACAGATGCGGGTGGATGGAGCTAGGTGTAAAACCGGAGCAGGGTTGGGGTTGTAATCCAGACCCCCAATGGAAGGAAAATGAATCATACGGTAAGATTGGAGTTTGAAGTAACGAATAATGAAGCAGAATAAGAGGCGTTAATACAGGGGCTGGAAATAGCCTGTGCTCTGGGGTGACGGAGCTGGAAATACAATCTCATCCTTGCTTGTGGCAAGGCAAAGTGACAACATCTTCGAAACCAATGAGGAAAAATTGAAACTTTACTTGATAAAGGTACAAGATCTAAGGGCAAGATTCTCGAAATGCAATCTCCGACATATACCCAAGACCAAAATTGGGAGGCCGATGTACTGGCTAAACTAGCAAGTATAGCGGAAGGAATACCGGCGGAAGTCCAGCTGCAATTAAGGAATACTCGAGTATAGGTAAGACGGAGACAATGGCAAGTTGAAATAGCCGATTTGAGTGAATCATGGATGACCCCGATTGTCCGGTACATCCAGCAAGGGACACTACCGGAGAAGAAAAAGAGGCCAAACAATAAAAAGAAGGGCAGCATCGTTCTTTTTTGAAAACGGCCAGCTATACAAGCGATCTTTTGGCAGACCATCACTGAAGTGTGGACAGAAAGTCAAGGACTAGAGCTTGTCAGCGAAGTCCACGACGGGGTGTGCGGCAACCACCAAGGAGGAAGGGCGGTGATGCATAAAATTTTAAGGATGGGTTACTTTTGGCCGGCAATCCAAAAGATGTGCGGAGACTATGTTAAAAATGTACGCAGTGCCAGTTACACGGTCCAAAGGTTGGAAACCCACCTACGGAAATGAAGTCTATTACCTCCCCGATCCCTTTTGCAAAATGGGGATTGGATATCGTCGGACCATTTCCAGAGGCTTCTCCCGGAAGGTGTACATACTTATATGTGGCGGTAGACTACTTCACCAAATGGGTAGAAGCTCTTCCGGTTGTAAGTATAACTGCACGGAAGACAGAGGAATTTGTTTGGAAAAACGTCGTGTGTCGGTTTAGCAGCATCCCGAGGGTAATCATAACGGACAATGGCGCGCAATTCAATTGCAAAAGCTTTAGAGAATTTTGAAGGAATGGAAGATTAACTGAAGATTTGCATCTGTAGCTCATCCACAAGCAAATGGCAGGTTGAAAATACTAATGGGCAAATCGTGAAAGCTCTGAAAAGGAAGTTGGAAGGAAAAAGAGGAAGGTGGGGCGGAGGTACTACCGCAAGTCCTGTGGGCTAACAGAATGACTGTCAAGGGCCAACCGGAGAAACCCCTTATAGATTGACATACGGACTGGAGGCGGTAGTACCGACGGAAATTATGATACCGTCAAAAAGGATTGAAGGGTACGAAAAAGAAGAGAACGACGAAGGCATCCGAGATGAGTTGGATGTCTTGGATGAAAAATGGATGATCGCAGATTTAAAAAATCAAAATCACAAATTGAGAATTGAACGTCATTTCAATAAAAGGGTAAGAGAACGGTCTTTCTCCGCAGGTGACTTGGTGCTTCGGGAGGTAAAACAACCAGCGAAATTGCAACCTCAGTGGGAAGGCCCATATATCGTTCAGGCTAAGACAGGCCGAGCATCTTATAGGCTCCAAAATGTGGACGGGAGTGATCTGCCACATTCCAGGCACGCTGAATGCCTCAAAAAGTTCTATGTATAATATCTTTTTTCGGCTACAAGTTAATGAATTGTTTGTTAAAAGCGCAAGAATAATCTCATATGGATGTCCGAAGATCTCAAAGCAGTAGCAATGAAGCGTTTTACCTGATGATCTCAGTTGTCTGATTTTCAAAACATTTTACTCGCCGGTAATAGTGTATAAAGTTTTCGGACAAAAACAAAAACTTTGCAAAAACAATTTTTCACTTACTCAAGGACAAGGAACAAGGAGTATTAAGAAAAGAAAAGAAAGACAAAGAATGTAACCGACGATCTCACCATCAGCGATGGTAGAGTGTTTTTGTATCCGACGATCTACCATCAACGATGGTAGTGTATTTCATCCGATGATCTCGCTGCCTTACTTCCAGTAGAGTGTTAAACCGACGATCTCACCGTCTCGAAGTCGGTAGAGTGTTAAATCGACGATCTCACCATGTGTACAGTGGTAGAGTGTGAAAGTGTAACTAAAAGGTTACCGAAAAGAAATCTTCGCAAAAGTGAAAAAAGCAGTTTAAAGATTCCACATAAACAAAGTCTCCGACTTTCGGAAACCGGTCGCTCCGGTCATGCCCGAAAGATCTTGCTAATCTACTTAAAAAGGGGGATGTGATTTACAAAACAAAAGTACACCGGAACAAAGTATATGATGACTGTAACAAAAACTATAAAGAAAAAATAGTTTATGATGCAGGCTCTGCAGGATCTTCCGCAAGCTTCTCGGATTCTTGTGTCCGCTTCTGCAGGGTTGAGGTACTCCTGGAGTCTTCCTTGTTCTCACCTACCAGGTAAGAGCAGCGTCACTTCGGGCCCGCACAATAGCTGATCCCATAAAAGATGGGGCAAAGCATGTATTCCCTGCGGGCCGTGAGAACCTCGCCAGCTCCTCATGATATCCAGTGGAACGAGCAAGAGCTTCAAACTCTAGGCTTTCGTAAAGAGCTTCGTCCACGGATTGCTGCTTCTCGGAAAAGAACTCCGATACAATTCGTTGGCTCTCCCCGGCAAGTTTACGGCATTGAGAAGAAAGTGTCTCTTTAAGGCCTGAAACAGTGCAATCCTTCGTTTGGAGTTCCGACTGCGTCTCTTGAGAGCCCCCTTTAACTTCGCAACCTGGCTCTCGTAGGACGGGAAAGGCTCCGGTATCGTTCCCTCTCCGACTCCGAAGTGATTAATGAAGCTTTAAGGGCAGACACCTTCTTAAGCCAAAAGTCAGAACTTCTGGCAGTTTCCGACAAAGAACTTGGATTTTCTGCATAGAATACAAAGGATTACAGAATAAAATAAAAGAAAAGGAAAAATGGAAGCTTCCGATGAAATGAAGATTACCGAAGCCTTTTTCTTCCGTGCTTCCAGCTCTTCCTCAAGCTCTTTAATTCGGAAAGTCGCCTGCGTAAGCTTTTGCCTCTCCGTTTCAAGGCTAGCTTGAAGATCATTCTGTTTAGCCTCAGCCGCTTGCAAGAGTTGGTTCTTTTTTTCCAACTCCAATTCGAAAGAAGACCGAAGATCCTCAGTGGACCTCCGGATCTCTTCAGCAACCTTCCGCACATCTTCAGTTTCCTCTTCCAATACTCGCCTCTGATCATCAAAAGCAGCCTGCAACCTATTGATAGCATCCTCTTGGTCGATGGATGCAGTTTCTTGAAGTTCCTCCTGGAGGGCGGCCTTTTCAGCCTCAAATTGAGCCTGTGCTCGTGTAAGGATTTCTTGAGCCTTGGCCTTCTCTCTCATCGACACACCTTTCTTGTATCTCTCCGCTCGGGCCCCATGAGAGCGGAGGCTTGGGAAGAATATTGAGACTGGGTCTCAACACATTGGGCCATCGCCATGGCCTAAAAAAGAAACAAAAGTGTTAGAGTCAAAAATAAAGTGTAATACAAGATAAACACATATAAGGAAGACAAACCTGAATTAAAGCACTCCAGAGGCGCTCAAAGCCTCTCTCTCCTCTCTCTCGAAGAGAGTGGCGGACAATGGCGTCAGAACTACCCTCCCCGATCCGGAGTTTTTTGTTTCAATGGAGTCGGTGAGAAGCAGGGGCAAAAACGCCGTTATCATTTTTGGCCGTCTCCGCAGCAGTAGACCAGAGGGTCTTGTAACCCATTCCACGAACGTATGGAATGCGAGGAATCGGGTTTCCGCGGTGATAGCCCCAGTCCAGTTTTGAAGAAGGACCGCAGACCGAGGGATCAGCTCGTGGAGGAGGAGAGGATCTGTCGCCCGCATGCTTGCTCCTGACTTATCCGACTGAGGGGCCCTTAGGAAGGAGCGTCGGACGACTCCGAAGAAGAACGTCCCTCCGCACGAATCTCGGCAATGCCTTTGCCTTTACTGGGTGGAATTTCACGAGACTTTTTTCCTTCCAGGGCTCCACCTTCTCTTATTGTAACACCACGCATGGTCGGCGCGCCCGTTCAGGCTCAGGGTCTATAGAGGGCGGAACAGCGGCTGCGAGAGGCAAAATCATAAGTAATCAAGCAAGTACAAAGTAAAAACGAAAAGAGAAAAGGCCGCGGAAAGGTATACCGGTGGGAAAAATGGAATCAGTATTTGAGTTAAAGCTTCATCAACGCAAAAAAGCCATGCAGATCAGGGAAGAGGGATGATATGGGAGTTTAAATCCACATCTTTTTTAACTTCCACCGGACTGCAGGCGGGATTGGACACGGGAGTACCTGTTTCCCGAAGGAACAACAGCGGGGGACCGGTGGAAACCAGTTTCGGTAACAAGCTTTTCCCTTTGAACTAATTTTATTTTTGACTGATCAGCTTTCTTGGGCCCTCGGAGGCTTTCCTCTTAGTACCAGTGGTTTTTGCTACCGGAAGGACTCCGTTTTTTCCACCAGAAGGAGCAGGAAGGGCTCCTTTTTTTCTTCAGTGGTCCTGTAATCAACAAGCTCCCAGTTGCACCGGAGGGAGAATTTTTCGCCCGATTGAACAAAGCTGCAATACAAGGAGAAAGTGAGAAAACAGCCGAAAACTAATAAAAAAGAAGGCACTCAGGGAAAACACATATGATCAATCTTCGTCCAAGTTTTGTTCAGCTTCTCTTTGGAAAGGAAGAAGGTGATAGGATGGAGCGCTGATGAACTCAGCTTCTTAAGTATGTCTCCAATTGGAGACGAATTGGCGGAAGAAGGTAGTGGAGCGCAAGCTGCCCCTTAGCTATATCTCCGATGTGGGAGACTCCGATAAAAGTCCCCTAGGCGGATAAAAAACAAACGTTGGAGGACCAGCCACTCTCCAGGCTCACACGCTTGAAAAAGGAATACCCGGACACGGCCAAGACGGATATGTCCTCCTCCTCCGTAGTAGTGTTCACCCGGGTCGTAAAGAAAATTCACAAACTCCCGCGCGTCGGGAGTAATGTCATTCTCCACACAGACGGTGACGAAGGCGTGCAGACATCCTAGGGCATTGGGCTTCAGGTGGGCAAGAGTACCTGGTGGGCGCGAAAGGAAACCAAGAACAAAAGGGTGCGGAGGAAAACGCAGGCCACGGTGAAGATGCTCCCGGTACACCACAAAACCATCTCCGAAATAGTTAAAAGGATGCCCGTCGGCTCCTGGCACACAATCTTCGACCCCCAGTTGGGACTTGCACACCCTTCATAAGTTTTCTCAAATCTTTCACGGAAAGACTAGAGCCGGTGCCTTGGCGAGGGTAGTCCCCGCCGATATCTTCGGGTCGGCAGGAATGGCAGAATCTTCTACGACGCAATTTCCCCCCCCCATCGGTAAAAAGTGTCGATCCCGCCGGCGCCGGGGCGGAAGAGCTTGGGTTTGACAAATCCATGGCGAGCAGAGAAAGCCGAAATATTTAAGCGAACGAGAAAGCGGGGAGGGGTGCGAAGAAGAAAAATGCGGGAACAGAAAATAGGGAATTGGGAGCAGAGGAGAAGAAGAAAAATGGTCACTGTATAAGCAAGAAAGCAAGGATCGAGGACAGGAAACAAGGGAGAAAATGGAGGAAAAATGCGAGAAAGTTCAGAGAAGCGTGAAAGTCTAAAAATAGAGGGAAGAAAAGGAGGGAGGAGAATGGGCTTAAATAGGCGGAAGTTGGGCACGCTCTACCAAAAAGTAATCATGGCCTAACTGCTGCAAATGTGTCAGGGAAGTAGCTTCAGAAGATGAGAAGGCGATAGTTGAAGCGAGGCACGCTACTGAGCCTCCGCTAGGCCTCCAATGGTAGGAAATCCAAACAGAAAGAAACAATTCCAAGACCACTTTCCTTTTCTTTTTTTTTAAAAAGAAGAGAGGTCTTGTGGGACTAGGAGGAGTGAAGCAGAACGCCAATTTTTTTTAAAAAAAGCAACAACGAAAAAGATCTTTCCTTGCAGAACAAGAAAAGATCTTATGGGACTGATGAAGTGGGGTTCCACCACACGTAATAACCAAGTGACTAGCGGAGGTTACATACTGCCTGCGGAGACGGAACAGAGATGGGTCTCCTTCCGACCGAGTCCCCTTCCGACCGACCGACCCATCTAGCATACTACTGCGACCGACTGCGGAAGAAACAATCGCCTCCGAAGCGAAGCGAAGCAAGGCCCTCTCCGAGAGACTGGGAGTAATTATTGGCAAAAGGGAAATTATAGGAAAAGAGAAATCTTGAGAGAAGATTCTTGGTGTGCCCACAGAAAGGGTAGATACTATAGGGGGGCCTATAATTAAGAGTCATAAGCTATGTAATTGGACACAACTCACTTTTAATCAATACAACACTTGGTATTCTCTTTACAATCTCTGTCTGAGCACGAGTCCATACCATCTCAATTAGAGCCTAGAGAAATTAAGTAGATTGTGTTAAGATAAGCTAAATAATAACCTAAAATTGAATGAATGTTTTAGGACTTGTGGATTGGGACTTGAAGGGAGATAAACCAAACAATCGCCGACGGTGAACGGTACAGTCTTTCTTGTGGCCTGCTTGCTAACGAGGTGTCCCTCGGCTTGTGTGCTATCTGTTTATTTGCTATGACTAAGTCAAGATAAAGCATGCAACCGGTTTATTGTTCTCGTTGTGAATGTGTTTTTCTTTACACTAACCCACGAGACTTGGGTTTAACTACTAACTAAGCTTAGTGTCTATTGAATTAAGGAGAGAAATCATATATTTGTAACAGTTGGTTAATACCCTTAAGGTTTAACTAACACGTGGTTTGTAAGACTTTCACTAACTGGAACTTAAGGGGGAGTGAGGAACCCGGGACTGACTCCGGTCATGCATGCTAAGGAAAGGGGGTCGGTATCTGAATCAGATCCGACTTCCGCTTAAGGACTTGTCTTCGGACTTGTTGCCTAGGGTCGAATGTCGGCTCAGCTACATTGGATTCCCAGTCCAAGGTAGGAGGCATTAAGATGGTGCGGTAGGATCACCTAAATCCTAAATTATAAGATAAGCTGTTTATTCAACCAATGGAGTTAATAGCTCATTGGCTAGGGTTGCCTTTTGACCCGACAAAGTAAACATTGAGATAAGATATGACCACTTCTATTTAAAGAACGGTTGTATTCTAAGATTAAGATAAGGCTAAGACTGAGGTAAGATAAGATGGACTGAGGAAAAGAAGAGTTGGATTTTAAGGAGTTTACTCACTAACTCATAACTAAGAGAACGCTTTAAGTCGTTCATTTGGGTGTGAACTATGTATGTTCATTTGTGGATTGTTGTCTTTATTGCACTTCATATTATGATTGTGATTCTAATCAACTTTCATGCTTTCGACAATTAGTCGTCGTAGCCCCGTTAGCTTGGGGGCCACGAGAGGGTCGTACCAGCATTCTTGCTGACCCCCTTTGGGGGCTGTTTTTACTTTTGCAGGTAAGCGGCCCATGAAGCCTCACCATGAGAGTAGGAGCGGGTATACTTAGGTGGGACTTTTATTTGAATATGGGTTGCGCCTGTGCTCCCGTCTGTTGATATTGAAACCGATAGTAGTTATGTTGTTTAAAGAGATACTATGAACTCGGTTGGTGAATGTTTTGGATAGTTGGTATATACCTTTTGGGTGAGCGTCTGTAAGTAAGTAAGTTCGGTATATTCTATTGATCAGACCGTGGCAAGGTCCCGGTGTTAGTTTAATCCGCTGCGATGTTTATGATTAAGCTGTTAAGTTTGCATAACCACTATTGGCTTAGGACGGGGTGTTACAGCAACCTGAAGTTGGCTTCAATCTAAGCCCAATCCCCCACTTCCAGTACCAACACAAGCTGTAACTTACCAAAGTTAAAACCTTTAGATTTCACTCAACCGAGTTTTTGGAAACTCTATTAGTCCCCCACTTTCGCACCACAACCATCTCACAGTTTACACTCAACACCGACTCAAGCACACGCACAAAACAGAAGAGCAGAAATGAAATCAACAATACAACTACTTGAAGGTTGAATCTACAACCTTTAAAGCTCCAGGAATGGACTCTGAATCTCAAATTTTCGGTCCTGTTTAGAGGAAAACAGAAGTTAAAATCTAAGTATTTACAGAGGTTAAGTTTGTGGTTTTAAATCGAGATGGGAGATTGGTTCAGAAATTCCCTCACCAGAACCCTAAAATCGGTTAGGGTTACTCCTAGTTCTTCCCTTTGGTTCACACTAGTTTCGATCAGATCTAGCTTCAAGGATGCCACACAAGGAGGAGAAATACAGGGGAAGGAAGTTAGGAATGATTCCTGAAGCCAGAAATTATAAACAACTGCAAAGAAGGGGAATTACCTTTCGATGTCAGTTAAGACCAAACAGAGGCATCTTGGCTTCCATCATCCTTGTTCAAGTTGCGGTAATCTCGCACACCAGAGAATGAAGAGGTTGAATGTTTTTTTTTGCCGGTAGAGATTTTTGAGGAAACAAGAAGAAGGATGAGGGGATTGTTAAGAAGATGAAGAAGAATGTGAATGAAGCAAAGCAAGTATTGTTCGTTCACTTGTAACACCCCAACTCAATCCAAATGTGGTCTCGCAACTTAACAGCATATATATATACATGTCACAGCGGAATTCTTTACACTCCAGGACCTTGCACGGTCTGACTACAGAATATACCGAACATTAGTACAACAACCTTAACCAATACATATCCCTCTTACAACCCCCTCACGTCCTATACATCTTACTAACTCAATTGCCATACGTGTACATGCCAACTCGTAGGCCACACTTAGTCCTTAACACTTCTACTCCTTCTTACTCTCGCGACAGCCGCCTCCTGATGTTCACCTGTGTAGTAAAAAAAAAAGCCCCGAGGGGGTCAGCACGAATGCTGGTACGATCCTCTCATGGCCCCCAAGCTAACGTGGCTACGACGACTAATTGTCGATAGCATGGAGGTTGATTAGATGCACAACATAATAGAAAGTGCAGTAAACAACAACTCAGATATGAACAATCAAAGTTCACACACAATGAACGACTTAAATGCGTTCCCTTAATTAGAGAGTTAATTATTCAACTCCTTAAGTAATGTCCCTCTTAAACTTAGTCCATCCTTATCTCACCTCAATCTTAGTCTTATCTTAATCTTAGAAACAACCATCCTTTAATAAGGAGTGGATGTAGCTTATCTTAATCTTAATAATACAAACCATCCTCTAAAAAGGAATGGTTGCAACTTACCTTAACCTTACCTTAATCTTAATAATACAAATCATCCTTTAAAAAGGAATGATTGTAACTTATCTTAATCTTAACTTAATCTTAATCTTAACAATACAAATCATCCTTTAAAAGGAATGATTGTAACTTATCTTAATCTTAACTTATTCTCAGAATACAAACCGTTCCTGGAGGGGAATGGTTGTAACCTAAGTCCAAACCTGGGATTTAGGTGATCCCACCGCACCATCTTAATGCCACCTACCCTGGACGGGAATCCAGCGTAGCTGAGCCGGCAACCGGCCCTAGGCTACAAGTCCGAAGACAAGTCCTTAAGCGGGGCGGATCTGATTCAGATACCGTCCCCCTTTTTCCTTAGCATGCATGACCGGAGATCGGTCCCGGGTTTCCTCACTCAAGTCCCAGTTAGTAATAGTCTCAAGACCATGTTTTGTTGGTTAACCTCTTTCGGTTTATATCAACCCATAATAGGGTGCATTCCTTAGTCTCACTCAATTCCTTACTAAACGTTGGTTAGTAAGTTCTCACGGTATGTTGTGTTAGTTATCAAACATCACACAACAATACAATAACATAATATTCCGGTTGCATGCTTTGTCTTGTTTAGTGAGCACACAAAAACAGATAGCACACAAGCCGAGGGACACCTCGTTAGCAAGCAGGTCACAAGAAGAACTGTACCGTTCACCGTTGGCCGTTCAGTTGCTTAATCTCTTCCAGAGTCCAATTTCCAAGTCCTAAAACATTCATTCAGTTTTAGGTTGTTATCACTTAACTCAATTCAACTTACTATCTTACTTAACTTACTTAACCCTTAATGACTCCAACCTAACACCTCTTAAGTCTTACAACTTAATCTTACAAACTTAATCTTAACTTTTAAGTTTATTCTTAACTTAATCCCTTAGGTCTTTATACCTCTAATCATCATTGCCCCCTTAATGGGGTACCATTAATACCACTAAACTCTCTTAGGGTTTCTTTTTTTTTTTTTTTTATGGTCCGACCGACCCACCGACCGACCCACCCCCTGGGTAGGTCGGCTGCAGAGACATCCAAATTCACAGTTTCAGCCCGACCGACCCAGACTGGGGTCGGTCCCCTGGGTAGGTCGGCTGCAGAAACTTCCCATATATTGTCAAACTTTCTCCAATTTTTTCCTCAAGCCTCGTAATGTGTTCTAACATCATTTGGCACATCAAACCTACCTTATAACCTCCACCAAACTCATTAAAACAACTTCCAAATATCTTCTCAAACTTTTACTCAATTCTTACAAGAAATTCCTAACACTTGTCAATTAATTCCTTATATTTCTAACATGTACATTTTGCCTAAAACTTCAACTAACCAAAGTGTTTCTTTTCTACCCATATAACTCCTTCTTAAAATCATTGCTTGTTAAACCTTCCAAGGTTATCTTGCATGTCCATGCACATTTCTCTTCTTTTCACTTGTTACTCATCACTCTAAACTCTTAAGCTTGCTTATACATTTCTTTCCATTATCTTAATACCTTGACATTGTTCTTCATTTACCTTACCATGCAACACCCTCCTTAGACATTTCCACTTCTCTTATGCAACTTACTCACCATTCTCATGATCATACCCTCTTATACGTTTCTAGTCATTTTCCTTGACGACTTACAATATCCTCCTACCATTTTCACTTCCATCACCCAGTCCACACATTACCATTCAACTAAACCTTACTAGTCCACCACTAACATCACCACCTCTTACACAAACTTCTCGAACTCTCATTGTTCTTCTCTTAGTTCATACCTAAATCACCTTAAAGCATATACACCTTTCCTCCAGATTTGCACAAGTCTTATCATTCCTCATACCGTGTCTTTGTTGTGTTCAATGCACCATCTAAACTCTAATTTCCTCATAGACCATTCTAGGTCATTCTAAACCTCAAGAACTCCTTAGTTAACTCATTTCCACTCAAATTCCTTTGTATGACTCCTAGTAAATCCTAGGTCATATTAGTTCTCCACCATCACCTAAACACTTATTTTCTACTCAAATTTCGCCATAGCTCCTCTAGTATATTATCATGCCCAAACACATTATTTTTCCTCATTCAACCATCTCACACATCAAGTTCTTCTCATCATATCTCATCACCCAAACCAATTCATTCACAACAACTCAATATATTGCAATAATCTTAAATTGAATAGCACTAAGGCTCTTAAATGACATGGCTCTTAGGCCCTTAAATGACTTAAACACTGAATTTCCCACATATATAAGCTTTCAACCTGCAAATACACTCATCAATCTCATAGTAGTTATAATGCTCTTAAAATCCTTCTTAAACTTATATTACTAACTCATTCCCATTGGCTCCTTAGTCACAAGTTCACAGCTTATTTAAGTTCTTTTTCTTAGGTTATATAACCCAATACACAATGTAAGCTCTACACTAAATCATCATATACCTAAATCCCATTCCCTTAAACAACAAAACATCTTAAGGTAAGCAATTTACCTTGTTCTTTTACAAGTTTAAAAAGCTTTCTTCCTTAGGTTTTCTTTGTTCAACCTCGGTCACCAATGTGTATCTCCTTGCCAATATTCTAACCAATATCCAATGACTCCAATGAGTACAAGATAACACATTAACCCTAAGGAACAAACCCTAGGTTAAAAATATGCTTTAAGGTATTAAATGATTGTTTTACCTTGGTTTCTCAAGACAAACTTGGATATGAAGCAAGAAGGACCTCCTCTCTCCTTTGAAGAGTAGAAACAAGCTAGTACAAGGCATAAACATGGAGTTCCATGAGTATATATTTCGGACATGTGAAGAAAATGGTGGAAACCTAGATTTTCTTACACTTTCTTTACCTTAAGAGAATGGAGATGCAATGGAGTCTCCAAACTTGAATTTCCTCCTCTAATGGTGGTTTGACTTGGCACCAAAATGAAGCTCTTGAAGTTTTGAAAGATGGAAAGAAGGAGCTTGAGCTAACTAAGAAGAGTATGTATTTTGTTTTGGATTTGAGCTAAAATGAGTAAGATGTGACCAAGGAAAGATGGAGCTTTCATGGAGGTTGAGTTCTACGTGAATGGAGAAGGGAGAGAGCAGCTCAAACCGTGGGAAAACAAAGGAGAATGAAGAAGTGAGGAGAGAGAACTAATAAAGTGTGATATTTATGTAAAAGGTGAATAGTTAACTTACTTGCTTTTGCTTTCTCTTTACTAGCTAGATAAGTGTGGTGAGTCACACTTAAAAAAAACGGCCCCCTTTTATAAATGAGGGTAATTAAGTCTTTGTTAACCAAAATGTCTCACTTATATAGACTTATGTTATAAACTAGCTTAATTAATTCACTATTCACCAAAACAAGGCACATTGTTGTGAAATTTTTGATTTCCCATTGATATAGACTTCCAAATGTGATACTATATAGTACACATGTTATTAAAGAGTAATGATGGACATTTAGCCATTCAAAACTCATTTACAAGACAATTTTTCAAAAACGTGCTTTAAGACTCCTTAAAGCACATTTTGTGTTTTAACTTGTTTTCAAGCTTGGTTTTCTTTGGTAATTGATTTAAAATGACCATTAGGATATTACTAAGGTCTTAGAACAATATTTGGGTACTCTCCCAAGTCTCTCCAAGCTTAGAGCACGTTTTTGCCCTGATTGCCCTTAAGGCACTTTCTTGTGTTTTCCTTGGTTAAATTGTCTACCAATCTTTCTAAGGCATATTCTAGCCTTACTACATCATAATTTGATGTTTGCTTAGCATACTTAGGTTTGGGGTATTTCACACTTGCTAAGGTTGAGAGCGACGAGGAATTGGGATGAATAAGATAGGGAGGCGGAAGATGAGTATATCGTAAAACCATTTGATGTTGTTCTGATTTAGGATAACAGTTGAGGGGAGTAGATATTAGGGCTTCTTCTTTTTTTTTTCTTTTGTGGGTCGGTTAATACCGAGAGTGAAGAGAGGACTGGGCCGGCCCAGTCATGTTAGGCGGGTCGGCCCACTCGTTACATATATGTATATTTTTGTTTTTAAAATGTTACACTTATAATGTCATTTTTAGCTTGTTTTGTACCTGTTTTTTTATGTCGTTCGTGACTTGATGTCCCGTTTAACGAGACGAACATTTTTTATGACTCCAAATTTACACTTTCAAACAATAATAATATTGTCATTTATAAATTATTTATTTTATATTTAATTTCTAACTGGTTTGCGTTTCGCCATTTTAGGCGAAAATGCGACATCTTTTATTCCGACTTCTTAACCAAAATTCCACTCGCTCTAAACTTACGCAAATAATCTTATAAGGTGTCTAAGACCTCGTTTTCACTTCTAAAATATTTGGGGCATGTTTTTTCGATGTAGAAACGATTAATTACATTTAAGTTTATTTACTCTCATTCCCTTTAACTAATATGTGTTTGGTTTGCTAATGTTTCCTAATGACTTCTTCAGGTTTATTTTAAATATTATATTTCCCCTTTAGCCATTTGGAGATATTTATTCCTTACTCTCGTTAAATATTTTTATTTAATTAATTAAAGTAATTACCGTTTGGGATATTTCATTAACTCTTAATGATCCCCTTTCAACACCTTCTAAGTTCTTACAACTTAACCTTAAAAATTTAAAACTTTTAACTTAACTTAATCCCTTAACTCCTTATCATATGCTTGTATCTTAGTCATCATTGCCCTCTAATAGGCTTACTCTATGCCCTTATCATCCTAAATTTTAAATTATTTTTTACATGTTCTGCACCTGGACCGCCCCTCTGGGGGGTCCTAGGGCGGTCAACACCAGGGCCATTTCCGTGCAGAATTCAACTGGACCTCCCCTTAGGGGAGGTCCACAACAGGCCCCATTTTTCAAAGTGCTTTTCTCCTCATTTTGAACTCCAAATTCACCCCAATTTTCCTAATCATTCCACATGTTTCCCCACATGTTTAATATCATTTAAACACCATAATACCTTCTTAAATCATGACACAACTTCCTTAAACATTTACTCAAAATTCTTAACACTTAGAACTTATTTCTTTAAAAACTCCCAACTTGTGTTTTTACCTAAGATCTCAACTAACCAAAGTGTTTTTCTCCATATCATTGACCACTCCTTAAGCATCATCCTCCTTCCCAATTTCCTTTACTCAAACTTCTCAAAGCTACATAACCTAGCACATGCTTACATCCTTACAAGTCATTATACCTAATTTTTCCTTCAAACTTTGCACAAGTTCTCTAACGTCCTTAACCATAGTTTTGGTGCCTTAAATTCACCATTGTAACCCCTAGTTCCTCCTAGACATCCCTAGGTCATCCTAGTGCTCAAGAACTCCATAGTTTATCCATTTTCACCAAAACAACTCTTAATGTTTACTAGAACATCCTTAGTCGTAAAATCTCCTTAGAACACCTTAACCACTTAGTTTCTTCTCCAAATTTTGACATGGCTTCCTTAGTATACTACTACACCCAAACATTTAGTTTTTTCATCCTTAATACAATCAAGAACACACAAATCCTTAGTACACAATCTTAGCACACAAATTACACCCAAACTTTACTACATTATAATATATTGTATAAACTTAAAATGCTTGGCACTTAGGCCCTTAAATGACTTGGCTCTTAGGCCCTTAAATGCATAAATCATAAACACTGAATTTCCACAATATATAGCCTTTGAGCTGTAAATACATACAACAATGCTCCTATTGCAACAATAGTGTTCTCTTAATTCACCTTGTATTTGTTTAACTATCTCATTTCCCATTTGCTCTTTAGTCACAAGTTCTCAATATAACCATGCTCTTTCTCCTAAGTTTTTAAACCCCTTCCTTATGTAAAATCTAAGCTAAACTTATCATCTATCTAATTCCCATCCCTTAAAGCAATAAAACACCTTAATGTAAGACATTTACCTTGTTTCTTTTCCAAGCTTCTCACACTTTCCTCCTTAGTTTTTCCTTGTTTGATTTTCAGCCACCACTTAAATTTCCTTGCCAATGTTCTAATCAATATTCAATGACTCCAATGAGTGCTAAATAATACACTAACCTTAAGGAATCATTCCTAGGTTAAAAATGTGTTTTAAGGTATTAAGATGATTGTTTACCTTTGAAGTCTTAAGCTAATCTTGGATATGAATTAAGGAGGACCTCCTCTAGTACTTGGAGAATAGAATCAAGCTAGAACAAGGGATAAAACAAGGCTCCATGGGAGGTAATTTCGGTCATGAAGAAAAATGATGGAAAGATGATCTTTCTTACATTTTCCTAACCTTAAGAGAATGGAGAAGCAAAAGGACTTTTCAAGCTAATTTTTCCCCCTTCAATGGCGGTTTTCCATGGCACCAAAATGAAGCTTTCCCAATTTTGAAAAGATAGGAAGCAGGGGCTTGGTCTAACTAAGAGTTATCTAAGTTTATTTTTGGATTTGGAGCTAAAATGGAGATTTGGTGAGCAAATGAAGATGGAGTATGGATGTGGGCTGTTCTTACATGAAATGGAGAAGGGAGGAAGATGGTGAAATTGGTGAGAAAAGAAGAGAATGAAGAGATGAGGAGAGAGGTAACTAAAAGTAAGATATTTATCTAAAAGCAAATTTAACCTTTCTTTATTTCTCTCTTCCTTTCTTAAGTTGGCCTTGTTAAACTAGAGTATTTTTGGCCTTTGTTGACCAATTAACTAAACTAAGTTGACTAAGGACTAACTAGGCACTATTTGGCACTATAAACAAATTATTGCACATATTTGTGAAATTTTTTATTTCCCATTGATTTAGGCTACCTAATGTGATACTAAGTAGTACACAAGTTAATTAAGGAGTAATCATGGGCAGTTAGCCACTCAAACCCCTTTTCTAAGACAATTTTTCAAAAATGTGCTTTAAGAGTCCTTAAAGCATAATTTGTGTTTTAACTTCTTTTTGAGCTTGGTTTTCTTTGGTAATTGATTAAAAATGTCCATTATCATGTTTCTAAGGTCTAAGAATGATATTTGGGTGTTACCCAAAGTTACTCCAAGCTTAGAGCACATTATTGCTCAAATTGCTTATATGGTGTTTCCTTGTTTTCTTTGGTTTAAATTGTTTCTTAATGTCTCTAAGGCATAATTTAGCCTTCTTATATCTTATTTAGACATCTAAACACCATATATAGGTTTGGGGTATTTCACAAACAACCAATTGATTTCCAGTTTTCTAGGATTAGGCTTATTTTCTTCAAGTCCCGTGGATTCGATACCTGGTTACTTTATTTCTACACTACAGTGACCGGGATTTTTGCAACCCGACAGGATTTTTTATTTATTAATTTCTAGGTTTAATTCTTACTTTTTGCATATCATTTACCCTGTTTGCACTCGGCACATTCCACGTATATGTATGTTTATATAAGTCAATCTATAGTCGACGTAGTATTAGTCTGAAAGGACGATCGTGTACAATAGTAATCGTACGAGATAAACAATCTGGCATACATTCTTAATTCACACAAACATGCACATAAGCATACACATAACATTTTTAAACACACAATAAATGTTTGAACCCTTCCTCAGGTCAATTCAGACCACACTATCCACATACCGTACACCGTAATAATCGCTAGCGTGAAGATTCACGCTCGCCCGATACTCCTCGTAGCTCATCCTCTAGTGCATGTCCTCTAATGCACTCGACTCTGGAATACGATACTACATATTAACTCTCTGTAATATGGACTAATACAGTATCCTGACTAGTCACTAATTCCCCTAGTAATTACCCTGTGATTGTTCACGCTTATCATTCGGGTTTTAAACAGTTTGGAATTAGTTAAATCATCCTCTAATTATATTGTAATTAACATGTACTATTTATTTACTACTTAGGATTTAATCCAAATAACCTATCTCATTTCTGATAGGTTTATTATTTATATATAATACACACATCCATATAGTTTGTTACTATATGTTAATTATATCCTTAACTTACCAACCTTTATTTCTCCTTTCAAGTTATGAGTTGGTCAACTTGACCTCGTTGGTCAATTGAGTTGACTTGGTCAATTATGTTGACTTGGTTAGTTTATCCAAGTACACAAGTTTATATAATTCATATTAAACCTTGTATTATATAATTCGCTCACCATTTAATATGTTATACTTTAACATAAGGGCTTTATATCTAATGTGTCATAATTTATCTTCCCATCTTATAACATCTCTTATTTAATATTATATGTTTCTCAACCATATCATAAAATCCATTCACTTCACATATTCTTATATATATTGTATACATATAAGAATAATAAAAAAGATTTATTAAATGATATATCTTATCATTTTTTGTCAGGTAATTAATCTCACTTAGTTATGCTATTTTACACAAACCCATATTAAGATTATAATCCTAAGGTCATGTAACTTTATATAGTAAATTACTAACTTCTAAAGTCTATTTAATACTCCACATTATTTTATAACCTTATTATCTCATCACTTGTATTAGTTTCATTAATGACATTAATACTTTATAATTGTAATAACATTTATAACATTATAAACCATAGTCTAAAATTTAACCCTAATCTTCATATTGTACTTACTATACATAAGTTTTATTAATTGCTAATGTCCTTAATAGCATTACATTATTTAACCAAGTAACTTCCAACCATATAACTCGAATTCAATTATACTATATCTTATACACTAATTCCACTACCTACATATATACCTACGTATTCACGCAATATATACACACCGTCTCATAAATTCTAATATTAAACCATCACATAACATATATAAAGCTCTAATTTCTCCTACATAATATCAACTCAATACTCATAACTTAGCACCGATTGCATAAGACAATTTCTTAATTATTTTAACCCATATTGATCATTTAATAAAATCCTTTAATCTCCTTTACAACTTACCAATTTAATACCTAATAATTCAAAGTTGACCCAATTAAATATTGGTGTTTCCATTCACCTCTAACTTGGATTAAGCCCAATTAATACGTAGATTATTTTCTCCTTCTTACCTAGGCTTAGATTGATCAGGTAATTGCCATAATACCAATATGTAGGTATCTTTTTATTCTAAGTCACCTAACCAACCATGACTTACTATGAGTGAGATTCTCCATTATGTTATTTTATCTTTTTCTTTAGTAATACCTTTAACATATGAATTTTACTAAATTGACACATTCAACCTTATTATTTGTTGTATATAGTCCACAGTTAATATTATTCAATTATACTAATTTAACATTTATCCTTACACATATTATTATTATATTATTATTATTTCTTATTATTTTTTAATTTATTTTGCATATATACTTTAAATTCAAATCACCACTTCCTTTTTAACCATTAAAAAACCCACCATTAATTCGTTGTTATAATTCCACCTATTTCACAACTAACTATTAACTTTCTACTCCAAAAATATTAAGTCATAAAACTTGCTTATACTCATTTCTTTCTAATTAATTTCAATTTTAACAACTAACCACCTAATTTACACATCAACACTTAACTTACCCATTAGCACTGAACTACCAATTTTATATGCACTTGCCATAATAATACCGAGTTCGGGTTAGCACAAATTTCCAAAAGCAAATTATTGCCTACAGTTGACTGTAGCTAGATGACTACATATTAGAGAGACACGGAGAAGCATGCGCGCTCAGGGATTTGTTTTTTTTTAATTCATTTCTTTTCACGAGCGCCGCAACACTGCTTTTGTTTTTTCATTTTCATTTTTTTCCTTTTTAAAAGATTTTATTTTTTTATCACAATATTTAAATTGTTGTACTTTTAATATATAAGTCCAAAATGAAAAAAATATATCATTGTTCACCTAAATTCAAGCTCTTCAAAACAGATCAGTCATAGATATATTTTAACAACTTTTAAAAAAATTAGTTTTACATGTATACGATGATAGCGGGTTTAGAGTTGCCTTCGACGTTTTAGCTTTCCTAGGATGGGTTTTGGGTGTTTTGGGGGGTAGGGTGATCTATTCGGAATTTGTTCTGTACTTTATATTGTAGCAACTAACTCGACATGTTTTTAGTGTTGTGGTAGCGGGTTTAGGGTCATTAGACCCTAAACCAGCCAATACAAACCCTAAAAATACTTTCGACGTTTTTTAGCTATCCTAGGGTGGGTTTTGGGGTGTTTTGAGGGGTAGGGAAATCTATTAGGAAACCGTTCTATACTTTACATTGCAGCAACTAACTCGACAGGCTTTTAGGGTTTGTGGTTGCGGGTTTAGGTCATTAGACCCTAAACCCGCCACTACAAACCCTAAAATTGCCTCCGACGTTTTTTAGCTTTCCTAGGTTGGGTTTTAGGGTGTGTGGGGTTAGGGTAATCTATATGGAAGCTGAAATACCCCAAACCTCAATATGTTAATTAATTACGTAATTATGATTTTCTAAGGCTAAATAAGTCTTTAAAATCATTAGTGAAGAAATAAAAACCAAAAAGAAAAAGAAAATGCGTAAGAGGCAAAAACGTGAAAACACGTATTTAATTATTTTAGGAGGTATATAACCATCAGTAGGATTATAAATATGTTTTTGTACCCTAATTACACACTAAGAACATGTGGGAAAAATTCTGGAAGAAAACGGATCCAAACAATGCGTTAAAGCGCTAACGGAGTCTTAAAGCGCATTTTTGAGAAAACCCGAAAACGTGACTTTAAACAGTTACACGACCCCGTAAAAATTATAGTTGACTATATAACAATAATTAAACCTTAATGGGAGCTTAAGAACCATTAAAATTTATTAAACGAGAAAATTCCAGAAAACGGGCCCGGTTAGTGAATAGTGCTAAAACCGGGTAAATAACGAGCGTTTTCTGTAAAAGACAAAAACGCCCGAGTTATATATTATAGTTGTAACACCCCTACTAATCCGGCTCCTACTCATAGTATAAACGTCGCACTTAGTAAATAAATCGCAGCGGTAAATAACAGACTGTTGTTCTAATGGTGTCACTGTTATCACTCGCCCATACGGGTGATAACGAGTTATATGATAATCAACATACGAAACGTATTCCCGCAGTGACCACAAGAGATAGATAGCAGTGCTTAAAATAAAACTGGAATATATACAATAACAACCGTCTTATACAAAACCGTACACGTGAGCGTCTAACCAAATATACACATCGGTTTACAAAACCCGAGTCCAAAATAACTATAGTGTCAATCCGTATCAAGTCTAACCAAAAGTAAAGTACAACTGTCACGCCCCGCGTCGACCCTCTAGCTAGTCTCCTGAAACAAAAATGGTTTGTGGTATGGAATCAGCCCCTGCTGAGTATGTTATCACATGCCCCGTCATGCCTCCTCAAACCCTCAATTAATTGGTCGAGAGCATGAGATTCGTTACATGCAATACCGTTTTAATATTTAAACTGGAAAATATTTAATAGTAATATCCATACAATAACACAACCATCAACACACGTAATATAAACCACACATTATAACCAATGAACAACAGGGCGAAACAACGAGAATAATAAACAAGTATCAACTCCCGTCCTTGATATAAAACCAATATTGTTTGCCAATGTACAAGTCTCAACTGTAATAAGTGTTCAGTTATACCTAGTGACAGCGTCTCATTAAAAACGACGTGTCTCTAAATTACCCATATACTATGGCGGGTCACCCACGGCAGTAGCCACTCCAGCGGTAGAGTCTCCGACCAACGAGCCATCCTAGCTCACGGGAAATTTCTTGATACTTGCGGACCCGTACGCGGACATCCTGGTATCGTTTTGTGATCACAGCGCGCACCAAGAGCCACATCCTCTTGGCTTTGTTATGTCAATTAATTATACTGTAACACCCCATCCAACAACAAATACATAACAACAATCTGCAGCGGAATACACAACTCATCAAATAACTCAACTCGCTGGTGTTACACGCCGTTAACCACCCACGTGGCTAACAAGGCTAATACACATACATTGTACCGGTCTGATAGGCTAAATTCCCGAGCGACTACACATTACCATCCCTTTCCATTATCAACAACAACAACATACACCTTTCAACTATACCGAGTATTTATAAACTGATGCCGACAACAATATCGGTCTTACTACACCTACTGTATACATACACTTAAATAAGTATCCATGTACAATGTCTACCCCGTCCTACTCTCGAACGGCTTCCAATTCTCTGTACCTGAAATAGGAAAAGAAGAGAAAGGGTGGCCCCCAAGGGGCTCAGCACCTTTGCTGGTATGGTAATCCCGCAGCCCACATGCTACCGGGCCACGCACAACTAATTGTCGTCTTAGCATGCGGTTGATTATTTTTAAATCATACATGCAACTGTAAACACACAACACATAATCATTTCGCCTCAACGCGCTCAACAAACGGATAATATATCCTTACGTAATAAGTCACTCATGGTATTCATTATCCCTAGAGTGTTCCTCCTCTAATGGAGCTACTTCCTTAATAGACGACACTTACCCTTAAATCGGGTTATCCTTAAACGTCTCTTATCACAACTGGGAATCATATCCATGATCCACATACTCCACATTTTACAACATATAACATACAAAACAACACATAACAACACTTTGCACGTTTCCACGTGCACAACATAATACCGCAATAGATATTGCATCACAACAAAATACATAACATAACGGGAATGGTTCTCTTAGGAACCGACCCAAACATAGTTAGTTCACTGGGAGATCCTAGAGGATGCTGTCAAACTCATGCTAAGCTCGTTTACATAACTCGTTACCGTTCTGTTAGGCGAACGAATAACTTAACATAAAGATGGATCGGGTTTAGTGACCCGAACACAAATACATAATCCCCAACAGACGTGAGTCAAGAGCCTTGGTTAAGCTCAGGGGTGATCAAAGACCAATGAAGGAAAACAATCAACAGAGAGGAAGCTGAAGAAACTGTATACAACAAACTCCCAAACAACGCGCGACCGGAACAACCGGATTCCTCACCCCCCATAATATATAAATATTCACAGTTAAAGACTCCGCTGTGGAACCTATCACATCAGCACACAATACAGTATTACAACTGAGTTAATCACGCAAGGGAGGGTCATACACTTACAGCAACATCACACAACTAACTCACGCATAGCCATGGTTAGAACGTTTCTTAGGTCGGAAACGTTATTACCGGATACCGTTCTCTTACGTTTACCTAATAGTGGTTAACTAGCCCTTCAAGCGCATTTGAGGTTACCGGTATTGGCACGTAAACACACAATAACAATAACGACTGTAAACTCGTTTCATGATTTATCTCATAACGTGGCAAACATACTGAAAAACACATTGGCATACAAGCCGGTGTAATCCGGTAGGACATAGGTTGCAAGAAAACCATACCTGTCACCGGAGTCCACTTTACCACGTCCACTTATGTTCCTCGAGCAATTCTCGAACAACTGATAACATTACATGTACTTTTATTAACATCGGGTAGCATGATTATTTAATGTCTAATGCTTATAATTTTTTTTCCCGTTAGTTTAGTTACATAACTTCACTTTTTAACTTGTTTTACTTTCACATTTTATTACAACTTTTCACCCACTCAACCATCATTATAACTCACTTCAAATGTCTTCAACAACCTCATAACATCATTAACCATCAATCCCCATCATTACACATCATTTCCATACCTTAAACAATGTTTTTGGTCCATACAGCGCCTTGTCCGAACTTGTGTCCGAACCTCCAAGTTCGGACGCAAGCCGCGACCTAATACTGGAATCCATACACGTCCGAACTTGTGTCCGGACTTCCCAAGTTCGGACACAGTTCGAGAGTGGGAAAATCCTTTACCAAACAGAGCCTGTCCGAACTTCCATGTCCGGACGGAAGTTCGGACACGGCAAAACATTCAATCTCCAAGTCTTTAAACACTTAACCAAATTCCACCAAAGCCTTTAACACTTATAGTATCTCTCCTTAGGTTTCTAAATGATGTTTCATGCCTATTCTAAATTATTCCAAGACATATCTTCCACACAAACATCATCATCCAAACATCCTTTCTTACAAAACAAAACTCCTTATGTCACTCTTACAATTCCTTTTTCCAAGCTTACACTTTCTCCTCAATTTACCAAAGTTTGCCTAAGTCTTTAACTAAGTCCAAAATGACTTTGGTACATACTAGAACCTCAAGATCATGCCTAAGTCATTATTACACTCTAGAGCACTTCCTAGTTCATCAAAATTCTTTTAAAACATCTTAGAACTTCTTACACATTTTCCCAAATTTGGCCATAGCTTCTCTTGTATATACTCACATCCAAACACTTAGGTTTTTACCTTATTTCATTCAAGAACACCTAAAATCCATCAAACACATTTTTATACACAACTTCACACATTTAGCACTACATCACAATATAGTGCATAACTTAAATTGCTTGGCACTTAGGCCCTTAAATAACATGGCTCTTAGGCCCTTAACTTGCATAAACCTTAAACACTGAATTTCCCACATATAAGCCTTTGACCTGCAATTACATACACCAAGACATATGTTCTTTTACTAGTCTCCTTGAGAACACCTTACTAGTCATTCACCATTTGCTCTTTAGGTAGTTTTAACAAGCATCATAAGCTCATTTCTCCTAAGGCATTAAACCACATTGAGATAGCATATTTACCTCTTTTCCACTCAAACTTCTCTCTTGTTTCCTTATAAACCGGTAAGGCATTTCTTTCCTTGTCAAGTTCTATACATTGTACAAACAACATAATGAGTATTCAAGCTTTAAGCTTCATCTCATTGTAAACCCTAGGTTTACATATATTATCTTAAGGTATTAAAATGATTGTTTTACCTTGGAATGGAAAGAGATCTTGAATATATATCAAGAGAGGACTCCACCAAGCCCTTGGAAGATTCAAATGAAGCTAAAACAAACAAGGTAAAGACACCATGGTGAGGTGAATTTTCGGCCATGTACTAAAAGGAGAGGAAACTTAATTTTTCTTTGAGATTCCTTACCTAGAAGTAAAGGAGAGTAATAATATGTAGAAAGGTGAGCTCAAGCTCCTTCAATGGTGAATCTCCATGGCACCAGAATTGAGCTCTTGAAGATTTGGAAAGATAGAAGTGTAGAGCTTGGTCTAACTAAGACAAATATGGTCTTAGAATTTGATTTGGAGCATAGAGTTGGATTTGGCAAGGAAGTGAAGATGGAGAAGAGAGGTTGCCATAGCAAATCGTAAATGAGGAAAGGAGAAGATGAAGAAACCGTGTGAATACAAGAAGGAAAGAGAGAATGAAGATAAATTTGCTTTTGTTAAGATATTTATGTAAAAAGCAAAATAGTACTTTACTTTAAGCTTCACTTAACTTATTTGATTTCTTTTACAAGTTGGTGACTCACACCTTGAAAAACCGGCCCCATTTAGTTAGAAGGGTAATTTAGTCTTTATTTGTCAATTTAATTACTTATGACAACATATGTTACAAACTAGCTTATAAAAATCACTATTCACAAAAACAAGGCACATAGAAGTGAAAATTTTGATTTCCCATTGATATAGACTCCCAAATGTGATACTATATAGTACACATGTTAATTAAAGAGTAATGATGGACATTTAGCCATTCAAAACTCATTTACAAGACAATTTTCAAAAACGTGCTTTAAGACTCCTTAAAGCACATTTTGTGTTTTAACTTGTTTTCAAGCTTGGTTTTCTTTGGTAATTGATTTAATATGTTCATTGACATATTTATAAGGTATAGGTATGACCATTAGGCCTTATACAAATTTATCCCAAGCTTAGAGCACATTTTTGCTCATATTGACTTTAAGGTATTTTCTTGTGTTTTATTTGGTTTAACTATCCACCAAGGTTTCCTAAGGACTTATTTAGCCTTATTAAATCATAATTGAATATTATTAAGTCTTGGTAGGCTCTTTGGGTCCTCAACCAAGTTCATCATAGCTTAGAGCATGTTTTTTGCTAACCGTGTCTTAGTGATTTATTGCATTTACTATGGTTTTAAACTATTCACTGATTTTCTAAGGCACTTTTTAGCCTTTACATACCATATTTTGATATTTTAAAACATATCAAGGGTGGGGTATTTCAATCTACCCCCCTTAAAAGAACTTCGTCCTCGAAGTTCACACTTCCCACACATCATTAGATTAGAATACGGGGATTACTTACAGAAAATAACTTCTATAATCTAACACACTTTACATCACAACCTCGGACTTAATGGTCCGGGCAACACATCCACATCCATACATAACATAACATATTCACATGATAACCTCGGACTCAATGGTCCGGGTATCTACCCAACACTTACATATACATAACAACCCCTTTGACACACTGGTCTTGGGTAACATAACAACGTTTAGACACATAGGTCCCGATAACATAACAGTCTTTAGACACATAGGTCTATGCAACACAACACATTTAGACTCATAGGTCTTGATAGCATACACTTTAGGAAATCCAAGTCAAAACAACATTCATTACACATACCACACAACATGTCAGAGCATGTATAGCAATCAAAAATATCCTTGACATACACTGTGATCCCGCAGAACCCGGTCGCGATGGACACCTTCCGTCCCCGTGCCTTTGGGAGATCAAAACAATCACTTAAATTTGAAAATTTTCCTTGTGAGGTTAAGTAAGAAGACTTTAATTATATAAAGTATCTATCAACGTTTTATAAATACCAATTGAAATCCTTTTGAAAACACACACACTCCAAGTCCAACTTAAGCTCTTTGCTTCTTTTCTTAGCGTGGTTATTTGTGACCACTTATAGCGAGTTTCAAGAGTCATCCAACCCTGATGTGATCAGCATCAGTGTTGAACTATCCTTCCACCCCAATTTGTGTTCGGCTTCCCTTGATCGCATGCAAATCAAGTTCCACCTCCCACTTCATTTTCAAGCATCAAGTAAATCACTCATTTCCATTTTCTATCTCTTAAATCATTCTAGTCATGATCATAACATCTCCAAGGATAGAACTTCGTCTATCAGTTATTTCCATTTACTTTAATGTTGTTACCTAGGGAATCTTATTCTCACTAGGTTCTATGTCGGTATCATGCCCTTTCATGAATCATTATATAGTATATATATACACATATTTTATCAAAATACAACACACGATTTTTCACATTTATACACTGTCGGGGTTTTAGTTTCCCGGGAGTTTCTCTACTCCCACACTTGTACTATCACACACAACTGTTAACAAATAAACACACTTACCACAATGGTATTCGCATCTTCTGTGCGCAATTACCACAATTAAACCATGAATGAATGTGTGGTTTACGTAACACACACACCAATCATCAAACAATAATTTTGTGCTATGCACAATATAAGTCACATACACTACGTACACTTGTACGGTAATATACACTAAGTGGTTTTGCGCTCTACCCCCCTTAAAAGGGATTACGCCCACGTAATCAATCACTAAACATCGCTTTAAGGTTCTACCGTCGTGAAGTGTTTAACTTCCACGCGGTCGATTATACAATGGATTCTGATTAGTGATCTTAACCATATTGGCGGTTTAGTCCCTAAACAAGAATTCTCATTGGAGTTTGTTTAAACTCTTAGTTGGTTTCGATTCTGGCCTGTTAGGCTTCTAGGCGTTAATAATTAGCCATTCACTCATGTTCACCATGTACATTCAACACTTGAATCACTGGCTCACTAGTTCTGCTGCGAAACTCTAGTAACTGTAGAGCTTAATTGCCCATTTGTTATTCTTACTGTATTGTACATCCCCAATTATCACCTTTATCTGGGGACAACGGTTCTCAACCGACGTGTGGTATCTCTTACCGTTAGCGAATTCGGTGAGTTATAAACTTTCTATCCACTTCCATAACAATTTACTGTGTATACAGCTATGTATTTCACAATGATTGACTTGTTCCTTCCGACTTACTGTCGGTTGAGATTGAGCTACTACCTAGTGTGTAGTGCTCTCTCAGCTATTTCCAACATTTGGGGTATATTCCATACCGATATTTGACAGTTAGTGCTACTGTAGTCACTTACTGTTAATCATATCTCCACATTGGTTTTGCACAAGTACTCTTTATTGGTGCGGTCTTGCATTTCCTATGCATCGGCCATTATGACATTATTCCTCCACAATTGACATGTTTCCAATTCCTAGCTATCCCACTCGATCATCACCGCGCAAGTGCAATACCAAAACACTCAGTCATACAGAGTGCAGAGGCGTAAACTCTGACAGTAAATCCCTTATGCGATTCGCCATGGAATTCACACTGAGTTCCTCATCACACAGTACCTACCACTGGCTTATTGCCCAGTCTGTTTATCATCACTTGTCTTGCATCTCCACTGAGTTTAACTCATAACTGGTCTTATCTGTTACATTATCGTTTAACAACACTTATACAACAGTCGCTTGTTGCACACCGTGCTCTTACTCCTTTATAACATCAGCTTATATCGTATCCACTGTCACCTCAACTTCCATACATAAACTTACATTATTCACATTATAGTTCATCACTCATTTGAACGACTACTGAATGCTCCTTAAGCATCGATCATTCGAGTCACAAGCCGGCATTATTCAGCTCGGTGTTTCCCTTTATACACACATACTACTAAGCTAACTGCTCTCTTTCAATAATAACATCGTCCATCCTTAACATATTTCTTGAACTTGATTCAATAACCACCGCTCCTGCGGTCTCACAACATCGAGAGGTATCCCCACTCTTAATGCAGTGGTTCGTTTACCACTCTATTCACTTATACAACATAAACTTCTGCAATCAATCTAAGTTATACAACATATCTTGCTTATGGCTTATAAGCCTTATTTGCCTTGACTGGGCTCATTGTAGGGTCCACACACATGTACTTCTCTGTACAATATTACATGTTTAGAGGTTGTTTGGGCTCCATGACAAGGTCGTTGCATCACGTTTCCTTTCACGGAAGCCCCTTAGGTTTGTTACTTTCTGTCACGACATTTCGTGCAACAATTATTGATGCGAACACCCTTTAAGGATTGCTCCTGGGTGTTACTAAGTTATGCCTTTACATCTAGTTCACACTTATTGGTACATTCCGTTAGCCACGCCCTTTTGCGTTCTAAAACTGGTTATTATCTTCTTTGTGAAGATTAACATTTCCTGATAGTGTATGTACTCATTCTGGGAGTTTCATCCCGTTCATTGCACATCAATGTGTCCACATTAGGCATCTGCCTTGCCACGCACAGGCTGGTTCTCCGTTCCAGCTATCATGTTTACTCCCCGAAATTCTTAAGACATGTGTGATGTCTTTATATAACAGTTAGTGCACTTCGCACTTCTTGACTCTTAAACATATCCTTGAAATGAATTCACTAATTCCTTTAGTCTAGTTTTCTTAACTGGGTTCCTCTACTTCAACCATTCATGGTAATTCTTAGTTCTTGTTTGACTTATACTGCTGACCGTAGTACGGAGTCGACTACTTCCCGTGTTTCGGACTCTACCCGTATACATATGGGGGTACCATACTGATACATTACTACTTACCCAACTAACCCATAAGTAGGTCTGTCAGGCCCACAAGCTCCTATCGGAGTGCGGTCGTCCCACATTACAGTTGGTACACTCGTAGTGTCCGTCACACGCCTAGGTGAAGTATTCTGTTGTCAACTCCCTTATATTGTCCCGTGACAATATTCATTCCATGCTTGCCGTACTTAATCGAGGGAAAGTTTATCCATGTTGAATTCTTATCAATGCCCTTGGTTTTAATGGTGTGGTTTAGAAGAAGGTTAGAAATAAATATTGGTTTGAAAGAAAATCTGGTTTGAAAGGAAAGAGTTTGAAATAAATCTGGGTTGAAAGAAAATTTCATGGTTTTACAATGCCTTCTTGCCTAAACAAATCTAGCTTCTTGCTGACTGGTGTACTTCCAACAAAGTACAAAGTCAGGCTGTTAAGCCCTTCCATGGTTATAAGATCACACTTAACTTCGTGGTACTTTACTAAGTACTTTGTAGTGGTTATAAATTTCCCGAACAGCCCTGTTATAGCAGCACTTGCTATGGCAAGTGCGCCCATGCTAACTGGCTATCGGTTTAACACATACCAGTTGTGGTATTGTTTTACCATTCTGTCATCAGTGGCCTTGTTGGCCCTCACTGATCTTACTGCCTTGATAATAACTCTTCTAGGTGACTTCTCACTGTCCTCATATGATAATCATTAACTAGGGTGTTTCCCATTCTGGGAGACCCCCTCTTTTTCTTAGTATTCTCTTGTAGCCGTTCCACGTATTGGGCACTACGTTGTAGTTCCCTTGTCGGTTGGTATACCGTTGGTGTATTATTATCAACTGTGGTTCCGTAGACACTCGTCTCGGGTTTTATTAATCCACTTCTTGCCCGTTGCACGGTTGGTGCGTTGCAAGCTGGTTATCCTCGACTGCTCGGCATGTCGACCCAGGTTGCCGGAAATTATTCTACTATACACTGATTCTTCACTCTTCGCTATGAAATGCGGTTAACACTGCTTAGATGGGAACGTCTCGGGATTTCCAGTTTTCGGGATCTACCGTATGACAGGTCCCGCGTGCCTTAAAAGGCATTTAATAACAGCCAGATCGGGTATTCCCGAGTAAGAGTGAACTTTCATCTCTCTGGCCCTGTTTCCTAAGTTATATAACAGGGATTGTTGAGGGTGGGATGGAGACTGTAGGTTTCCAGTACACACTGGTAATTCCTATCTAGCGTATCTCTACGCTATCACTCAACCCTTAACCCAAAGTACTTAAATCCTAACTCGGTACTTCCTAAGCTCGGTAATTCAGTCATCAGCGATACTTCGCTCTGATACCACTTTTGTAACACCCCATCCACAACAACTACATAACAACAATCTGCAGCGCAATACAAAACTCATCAATAACTCAACTCGCTGGTGTTACACGCCGTTAACCACCCACGTGGCTAACAGGCTAATACACATACATTGTACCGGTCTGATGGGCTAAATTCCCGAGCGACTACACATTACTATCCCTTTCCATTATCAACAACAACAACATACACTTTCAACTATACCGAGTATTTATAAACTGATGCCGACAACAATATCGGTCTTACTACACCTACTGTATACATACACTTAAATAAGTATCCATGTACAATGTCTACCCGTCCTACTCTCGAACGGCTTCCAATTCTCTGTTCCTGAAATAGGAAAAGAAGAGAAAGGGTGGCCCCCAAGGGGCTCAGCACCTTTGCTGGTATGGTAATCCCGCAGCCCACATGCTACCGGGCCACGCACAAACTAATTGTCGTCTTAGCATGCGGTTGATTATTTTTAAATCATACATGCAACTGTAAACACACAACACATAATCATTTCGCCTCAACGGGCTCAACAAACGGATAATATATCCTTACTTAATAAGTCACTCATGGTATTCATTATCCCTAGAGTGTTCCTCCTCTAATGGAGCTACTTCCTTAATAGACGACACTTACCCTTAAATCGGGTTATCCTTAAACGCCTCTTATCACAACTGGGAATCATATCCATGATCCACACTCCACATTTTACAACATATAACATACACTACATAACAACACATAACAACACTTTGCACGTTTCCCGTGCACAACATAATACGCAATAGATATTGCATCACAACAAATACATAACATAACAGGAATGGTTCTCTTAGGAACCGACCCAAAACATAGTTAGTTCACTGGGGAGCCTAGAGGATGCTGTCAAACTCATACTAAGCTCGTTTACATAACTCGTTACCGTTCTGTTAGGCGAACGAATAACTTAAATAAAGATGGATCGGTTAGTGACCACGAACACAACATACATAATCCCCAACAGAAGTGAGTCAAGAGCCTTGGTTAAGCTCAGGGGTGATCGAAGACAAGAAGGAAAACAATCAACAGAGAGGAAGCGAGACAACTGTATACAACAACTCCCAAACAACGCGCGACCGGAACAACCGGATTCCTCACCCCCATAATATAAAAATATCACAGTAAAGACTCCGCTGTGGAACCATCACATCAGCACACAATACAGTATTACAACTGAGTTAATCACGCAAGGGAGGGTCATACACTTACAGCACATCACACACTAACTCACGCATAGCCGTGGTTAGAACGTTTCTTAGGTCGGAAACGTTATTACACGGATACCGTTCTCTTACGTTTACCTAATAGTGGTTAACTAGCCCTTCAAGCGCATTTGAGGTTACCGGTATCGGCACGTAAACACACAATAACAATAACGACTGTAAACTCGTTTCATGATTTATTCATAACGTGGCAAACATACTGAAAAACACATTGGCATACAAGCCGGTGTAATCCGGTAGGACACAGGTTGCAAGAAAACCATACCTGTCACCGGAGTCCACTTTACCACGTCCACTTATGTTCCTCGAGCAATTCTCGAACAACTGATAACATTACATGTACTTTTATTAACATCGGGGTAGCATGATATTTAATGTCTAATGCTTAAATTTTTTCCCGTTAGTTTAGTTACATAACTTCACTTTTTAACTTGTTTTACTTTCACATTTTATTACAACTTTTCACCCACTAAACCATCATTATAACTCACTTCAAATGTCTCAACAACCTCATAACATCATTAACCATCATCCCATCATTACACATCATTTCCATACCTTAAACAATGGTTTTTGGTCCATACAGCGCCTTGTCCGAACTTGTGTCCGAACCTCCAAGTTCGGACGCAAGCCGCGACCTAATACTGGAACCCATACAACGTCCGAACTTGTGTCCGGACTTCCAAGTTCGGACACAGTTCGAGAGTGGGAAAATCCTTTACCCAACGCCTGTCCGAACTTCCATGTCCGGACGGAAGTCGGACACGGCAAAACAGTCAATCTCCAAGTCTTTAAACACTTAACCAAATTCCTCCAAAGCCTTTCCAACTATAGTATCTTCTCCTTAGGTTTCTAAATGATGTTTCATGCCTATTCTAAACCATTATTCCAAGAATATCTTCTACACAAACATCATCATCCAACATCCTTTTTACAAAACAAACTCCTTATGTCACTCTTACAATTCCTTTTTCCAAGCTTACACTTTCTCCTCAATTACCAAAGTTTGCCTAAGTCTTTAACTAAGTCCAAAATGACTTTGGTACTACTAGAACCTCAAGATCATGCCTAAGTCATTATTAACTCTAGAAACACTTCCTAGTTCATCAAAATTCTTTTAAAACATCTTAGAACTTCTTACACATTTCCCAAATTTGGCCATAGCTTTCTCTTGTATATACTCACATCCAAAACTTAGTTTTTTACCTTATTTCATTCAGAACACCTAAAATCCATCAAACACATTTTTATACACAACTTCACACATTTAGCACTACATCACAATATAGTGCATAACTTAATTGCTTGGCACTTAGGCCCTTAAATAACATGGCTCTTAGGCCCTTAACTTGCATAAACCTTAAACACTGAATTTCCCACTAATATAAGCCTTTGACCTGCAATTATACACCAAGACATGTTCTTTTACTAGTCTCCTTGAGAACACCTTACTAAGTCATTCACCATTTGCTCTTTAGGTAGTTTAACAAGCATCATAAGCTCATTTCTCCTAAGCATTAACCACATTGAGATAGCATATTTACCTCTTTTCCACTCAAACTTCTCTCTTGTTTCCTTATAAACCGATAAGGCATTTCTTTCCTTGTCAAGTTCTATACATTGTACAAACAACATAATGAGTATTCAAGCTTTAAGCTTCATCTCATTGTAAACCCTAGGTTTACATATATTATCTTAAGGTATTAAATGATTGTTTTACCTTGGAATGGAAAGAGCTTGATATATATCAAGAGAGGACTCCACCAAGCCCTTGAAGATTCAAATGAAGCTAAAACAAACAAGGTAAGACACCATGGTGAGGTGAATTTTCGGCCATGTACTAAAGGAGGAACTTAATTTTTCTTTGAGATTCCTTACCTAGAAGTAAAGGAGAGTAATATATGTAGAAAGGTGAGCTCAAGCTCCTTCAATGGTGAATCTCCATGGCACCATAATTGAGCTCTTGAAGATTTGGAAAGATAGAAGTTGTAGAGCTTTGGTCTAACTAAGACAAATATGGTCTTAGAATTTGATTTGAGCAAAGAGTTGATTTGGCAAGGAAGTGAAGATGGAGAAGAGAGGTTGCCATAGCAATCGTAAATGGAGGAAAGGAGAAGATGAAGAAACCGTGTGAATACAAGAGGAAGAGAGAATGAAGATAAATTTGCTTTTGTTAAGATATTTATGTAAAAGCAAATATACTTTACTTTAAGCTTCACTTACTTATTTGATTTCTTTTACAAGTTGGTGCTCCACTTGAAAACCGGCCCCCATTTAGTTAAAGGTAATTTTAGTCTTTATTTGTCAATTTAATTACTTATGACACATATGTTACAAACTAACTTCTTATAAAAATCACTATTCACAAAAACAGGCACATAGAATGAAATTTTGGATTTCCCATTGATATCTTCCAAATGTGATACTATAAGTCACCTGTTAATTAAAGATAATGATGGACCATTTAGCCATTCAAAACTCATTTACAAGACAATTTTTCAAAAACGGCTGCTTAAGACTCCTTAAAGCACATTTTGTTTTTAACTTGTTTTCAGCTTGGTTTCTTTGGTAATTGATTTAATATGTTCATTACATATTTATAAGGTATAGGTATGACCATTAGGCCTTATACAAATTTATCCCAAGCTTAGAGCACATTTTTGCTCATATTGACTTTAAGGTATTTTCTTGTGTTTTTTGGTTTAACTGTCCACCAAGGTTTCCTAAGGACTTATTTAGCCTTATTAAATCATAATTGAATATTATTAAGTCTTGGTAGGCTCTTTGGGTCCTAACCAAGTTCACTCATAGCTTAGAGCATGTTTTTGCTCAAACCGTGTCTTAGTGATTTATTGCATTTACTATGGTTTAAACTGTTCACTGATGTTTCTAAGGCACTTTTTAGCCTTTACATACCATAGTTTGATATTTAAACCACATATCAAGGGTTGGGGTATTTCATATACCATCGCTTCGCGTTACCAGTTTTTCTAACACAGCAGACTAAGGTCGTTAGTCTAATCCAGAGTTTGTAAACTCGGGATCCAGTGTTAGATACGAGAGCGGCGTTAGAAAGGCCAATGCTCCGTATTAAAGTCTCGGATAATACGTATATCTTATTATCCTAGTGCTACAACGTTTTTCTAACGATCCTTATATTACATATAAGATAGCACCATAGCCGCTAGTTCGTTTTATATATATAGGTCCATATATACGAACTAATACTATTAACGCAACAACAGTAAATAATAAGTTGCTATAAATATACAGTTCATGCATATTTATTCACACAATCAGACAAACAATCCTATCACAGATTACACAGAAGTCTGAACTGAGGAAGCCCTCAGAGACAATCAGAGACACATAACAACATACCGTTCACCCTGAATGTATAACCGTGGAGTATGAATCAGCTAGATCCGATGCTCCCCGTGTCGTCTCTAACAGTCTAATAATACATAACACTACTGATTAGAATCCCGTATAACGACATAACTCTACGGGACCCCGTACCGTCACTAACACCTCCCGGTTAATTCCCCGTTATTAACTGTCAACGTTTGTCGGGTTTTCGGCTTTAACCCGGGATTGGAAAAACGTTATATTACATGCGTAGTCTCGTCTCGTATATTAATATACTTAAAGTTTAAACTTGGTTATCGCATGTAATTTAATATACCGTTGTATATTATATAGTTTGTTTCTATATTGCATGTATAATTGTTAATCATATATTATACATTTCACCTTAGTATTTATTTTCCTAAGGTTTGTTTTTTCCAAGTTTAATGTAGTATAATTCATATGTAAAAATACTTTGAATTATATAAATCCTTATTATTCCATGTAAACTCATAACATTAGAATTTCCATATCTAATGTTTATAATTCTTTTCTCTTTATCTTATATCATTTTTAATTATGATAATATATGGTTATTGAACCATATTATATTTTCCACACCATAACATATTTTTATTCATTTTATGTATTATGGGACTATTTATTATATGGTAAGTCTTTATAATATATTTATTCTCTTATAATGAATACTTCTTATATTATAAATGTTACACCCTTTATAACATTAAAACCATATTATAAATTTTTATTCAAAAATGTTCATATTACCGAACAACACCTATTTTTCTTAAATATTTACAAAATCCACCACATATTTTATATAATGTTATATTATAGTTATATAACATATATTATGGCATTTATGTCATTAAAACAATTATAACCTATAGTTATAAATTGTTATATATTACCAAATAGCCCATTAAACTCTCGGTTTTTTATCTCCCACTATACTTCCATAAATTACAAATCAACCCCAAATTATATTTCATTGTTATACTTATAATATATACCTTATATTATAATCTTTAAACCTTAATATAATTATAACCTATAGTCTTAAATGGTTATAATTACCGAACAGACCCTAGGGTCTGTTTTAATTAAATTCCTACCACCTAAATTTATATAATTACCATATCTCCCCATTTTATAATATATAGTTTTCTAATGTCATTATAACTATATATTATACATATATCTTAATAAAACTTTATATACTCCAAAAATTACCAAACTATACCAAAAGGTTATAAATGTCATTCCTACTTATACCTTCTATAATTCTCAGTTTTTACCCATATGTTACCCATTTGTAACAATGTCATGAAAAATCATATATTATACTTATATAATTCATTTTAACTCCAAATTTTGCGAAATAAACTTCTAAAAATTCCTAATAACCTAAGATCTGTACTAAACTCCATTTAGTACCCCAATGTTTCGGAAATAACAATATCACCCCATCTCTTATAAATCTTTTACAATTTAATAACTATCTTATTATAAGGTAGTATTTTAACTTCTTAAATTCTCCGAACTTGGTCAAAGTCTCCTATATAGTCAACTTTGACTTCTAATGCCAAATTGGACCCAAACTCTCGGTAATTACCAATCTTACCCTATACATTTCTATTTTTACAATTTTGACCCAAAACTTTATAAAATGTTATATTTTTTATTAAATTCATTTAAAAACCCTAAATTCCTCTAAATTAAGCCCACAACTTTAATATTTACTAGTAATTACCGTTTGACCCCAAACTTAACTATATAAGCATAAATTAAATTAAATAAGCTTTAAACTTAAATTCAAATGGCCTAATGACATGGCCTTATTACAACTTTGCTTTATAACATAAAATTACACATAAAATAGCTCAAATTATACTATAAGCTCTCGGCCTTGCTGTAGCTTAATTATTTTTCCACATAATGTCATAATTTGACCATTATGTTAATTAAATCACTTAAATGACTAGGTTAATTTATCTTAGTCATTTTTTTCCATACTTAGGTTAAAATCACCCATATTAACAACTCCACTCTCGGCACATATAATATATATGCTTAAAAATCATAAAATCATAAGTTTAAGGTGTTTATACCTTGGTTTATCCTTAGTAACAACTCGGCAGCTTGGAAGAAAAATCACCACATCATTTAGACATGTTTAATACACCAAAATAAGATATGGTTATACTCCAAGCATGAGCTTAACCATAATGAACAATTAATGTAAGATTTAAGGCAAAATCACCTTAAAAATGCAATGTAGTCTCCAAAGGGTTTCGGCCTGAATTAAACACACCACGTGGTGTTAAATTCACCATAAATACATGGGGAATAGATAAACAACAACAAGCTGCTATGGTAATAGGTTTTACCTTGGCAAAATGCATTAAAGAATGATATTTCCTTTGATTTTCGGCCATCCTTGCTCCAAATAGTTAACCAACTGAATTAACATGAAAATATGAAGATTATGAGTGAATAAACTCATAGAAATCAGAAGAAGAAAACCGGATGGAGAATAGAAATCCTTAAGGTATGTTTTTACCTTATAATGTAAATTTTGGAAACCTTGGTCCAAAAACTTGATTCAGCCAAAAATGATTGTTGTTCAAGGTTTAATACCTGAGAATGAGCCATGGAAAGTGATAGATCATGAGATCCAAGTGTAGGTAATGAAAGATGAAGAAAAGGGGCTAAAATATGCCTTAAAACCATTACCTTAGGTGCAAATGGGATTGATTTGCCTTGAATACTCAATAACACAGCTTGAGAGGGTTAGGAAGTGCTTATGGCTCGGCTGGAATGGGACAAAAGGAAAGAGAAAGAAAGAAAATGAGTTTTAATGAATGAAAAGTAAGAAATGGAATAGTAAATGGTGATTCACCAAATTAGCTAGATATTTTGTATTAAAGTGGGATGTGCTGTCCTCCTTGCTCCATGCTGCCGACCTCATAAGGGTATAGGTGAGTCATTCATTGACCATTGACTATACTTAGTCAAATTTGCTTAAAATGCACTATTTGGATTACTATTCACAAATGAGTGCCATATTTCTGATTTTTTTTTTGAAATCTTGGATTTAGACCTTCTAATGTGGTACATTATAGTACATTAGTATAACAAGGTCTAATCCAATGCCTAACACCACTCAAACCCCTCAGAAAGTCAATTTTCTCAAAACGTGCTTTAAGGAATTTTAAAGCACATTTGTGTTAGAACATGTTTTAGAGCTTGGTTTCCTTTGAGAATGGTTTTATAATGTTCATTACTTCATTATAATACTTAGGAATCCACTTTGGATCCTATTTGAGGTCATACAATCTCTATGGTGTCTTAAACACATTTTTGGCTTTACCGATCTTAAGGCATGTTTTGCCTTGTTGAGATCTTTAGATTGTTCCCCAATGGTATTTAGATTTTTATTAACCATCTTAGATCATTAATAGATCATTTAATTAAGTTTTTAAGGTTAGGGGTATTTCAATAGTAGGGACCGGTTTTCTAAGGGGATAAGTTAACCCCACTCACAATTAAACTAGCTCTTAATAAACCAGTCAACTAAGTCCAAAAATCAAAAAGTAAATGTACCACCTTTTTTCCCTCTCTCCTCCTTATTTTACTTTTCCCTCTTCGCTCTCCCCATTATTTTTCTCTCTCTCTCTCTCGTGTTTCTTCTTGTGCCAGACCCCATCCCCCCTTTCTTCATCCTTGGTCACGATTTTGAAAGCTCCAACAAGCTCCCATGGATACCCATCTTCCATCTCATGCCCAAGCCTTATTAAAGCTCAAATCACAAAAATTAATACATATTCTTCATCCTCTCATCATCTCTATCTATCTCTCTTTTCAAAATTCCAAAATGGAGAACTTCATCTCCATGGGTTTTCCCCATTTGAAGAGAAATGGCATCAATGGGTAGCTTGGAGTCTCCTCTCTCTCCTAAGGTAAAAATATTGAAGAAAACTCATTTTTCTTCACCCTCCTTTCTTGACTGATTTTGCTCTCTTTGATACTTCATTTTTTTCATGTTTTGGAGCATTGGTTCAACACTCCAATGTTGGTGGAACTCTCCTTTTGATTCATGGGTGAAAACCCCTCCTAAAAATCTCAAAGGTAAAATCCTAACCTTGTGCTTTAAGCCCCTTTCCTTGGATTTGAATTTCCTAAGGGTTTAAATGGTTAATTGAATCCATTTTTTGTGTTCTTGAATGTTGGGATGGAGTTGGCAACTCCATTCCCATATGGCCAATTTTGATCAAGAGAGAGAGAAAGAGGAGATTGGTAAAGGAAAGGAGAAATTGTGAGATTAAGGTAACAAACTCACCTTAATGCTTATTTTGATTGTTGTAGAACTTGGGATGGGAAAGTTTTGAAAGAAAATCCAAGATAAATAACTCACCTCAAGCTTATGTGGTGTTTTAAGGAAATTTTGTTATTTTGGTGCAAATATAAATGTTGAGTGTAGTGCAGGTGTTGCTATTATTATGAGGAAATTTAGTGTTTAAATTTAATGTTGTTTAAGGGCCTAAGAGCCAAGCTTTTAAAGTTATGTACATTGAGGTGATCGTTGTTAAAATGAAAGAATTGATGCGTGGTATAGTGCCTTGAATGAGTTGATGGTTGAAGTGCTTTGGTAAGCTAAGTAATATGTGGGAACATGTTAACATTATGGGGAGGTTATGGCGAAATTTCGGTAGGAAATAAGTGTTTTTAGGTGGCTTGGTAAGTGAGAGAACTTAGGTGTTCAATTGGAATGTTTAGTGTTGAGTAGAGTGGAGTGGTAGCCTCATAATGGTAGATGGATAATGGAGATAAGAGGGTGCAAAATCTGTAGCATAATGATGCTTGGTAAATTGAAATTTCTAGAAAAAGAGTTGGTGTTTGTAACTTGTGAAACAGGAGTGAATGTGGGTTTTTAGAGATGCATTTGTCTAGGAATGAATTGGTATGTCTGTTGAGTGATTTGGTAAGTTTGATGGGAGGTAGAAACAAGCAAGAAGAAGTAAGAAATGCAAAAGAGTGTAAAAATGCTAAATGTGAGAATTGGATTTGTTGAATTTGAGCAAGGATTGGTGGTGGATTAAACCAAAGATTTGGAGAGGTTTAGTGCATGTTTTAAGGTGTTTAAACATGTAGGAAACATGTGGAAAGATTGTGGAATAAGTGGGAAAGATTGGGGTGAATTTGGAGTTCAAAATGTGTAGAAAAACAGTTTTTAAAATGGGGTCTGTTATGGACCGCCCCTAGAGACCGCCCCTGTGGGGAGGTCCAGTGCAATTCTGCAGGCGAAGGTAGCTTCTGTTGTGGACCGCCCCAGAGGGGCGGTCCAGACCAGAGAAGAAAAAAAATGGTTTTAAGCCTTCTAATGATGGGGGATTGGATGGTAATGGTTTTAAATGATGTTTAGGCCTTGTTTGGTGACATGTAAAGGCCTTAAAATGTGTAAACAAGTGTTAGGTTTGATGTGAGAGTTGTGAACTTAAGACCACATCACTAGTGGAAAAAACGTTTTATAACACGGTTGTTTTTCTATATATAACACGGTTATAGGGGGTGTTGTATGCTGCGGTCGTATATTCTTCTTGATTTTACAACACGATTAAAAACCGTGCTGTAAAAGTGCTTACCACGCATCTTTTTTTGCACCAAAACAGTTTTATAACACGGTTCTTACCGAAAACCGTGTTATAAAACACACTTTTACAACACGCTTCCTGTAGAAACCGTGTTACAAAGTATTTTCCCCGAAAATTCAAGTCGTTTTACAACACGGTGCTTTCCTTACACCGTGTTATAAACTCTATTTTACAACACGGTTGTCCAAAAAACCGTGTTATAAAGTTTGTTCCCGTGGTAATATGAAGCTATTTTATAACACACATCTTTTTTTGCACCAAAACAGTTTTATAACACGGTTCTTACCGAAAACCGTGTTATAAAACGCACTTTTACAACACGCTTCCTGTAGAAACCGTGTTACAAAGTATTTTCCCCAGAAAATTCAAGTCGTTTTATAACACGGTGCTTTCCTTAAACCGTGTTATAAAGTCTATTTTACAACACGGTTGTCCAAAAAACCGTGTTATAAAGTTTGTTCCCGCGGTAATATGAAGCTATTTTATAACACGGTTATATAAGCAACCGTGTTATAATTTTGTTTTTTTTTTAAATTTTTCCATTTCTTGATACTGCTTCACAACCTACAATTAACAGTCAATCATGGCTATTACACATGACACATTCAATATAGAGCCACACCAGCTTACAAAAGTGCCACTGAATTCATTTGGCATATATATACACTTTGTAACATTCACAAAATTTGACAATCGATCTCTTGTACATGTACTACAAAACCAAATTACCACCTACTCTATACTAAGAGCAATCCAAAAGTGTCAATTCCTCTTTTATAATGTCAACTTCCTTCTAAGTGTTGCTATCCAAAAGTGTCAATTCCTCTTTTATAATGTCAACTTCCTTCAAAGCGTTGCTATCCAAAAGTGTCAATTCCTCTTTTATAATGTCAACTTCCTTCTAAGTGTTTCCATCCAAAAGTGACCCATCAGCAACTCATGTGATTGTCAAACCAGTCATACGCCTAATATTTAAAAACAATAGAAATATTATAACAAGTTTATATAGTTAATAAGTGTTGAAGAAAGAAACGAACATAATAATGCACATTACATACCTGCCCGCTAGAGTTATGTAATAAAAAACTGTGTAATTAAAAACTGTACCAATTCTTCTCTCATGAAGTCAAGTTCCTTCGTAGTGTAAGTATTGCCATAATTGTGAAAGAATTCATATACCTAATATATGAAACAATAGAGATATTAGAACAAGATTGATATCTATGAAGTGTTCCTTAATCATAAACTGTTGCCAGAATCGATGGGTTTTGATGAGATGGAAACTTGTGGTAATAGGCTAACTTATACACTAACAATGTACTACCAACACACATCTGGTTTCAAAAACCACATTAATAGAAAACACCATCATGTCGATGAAATACATTATAAACCAACCATAGTTATAAGGAAAAAATACTAATATTTCTCACCATCCCACCCCATTATTCCAAGTGTTGTAATGTGTCATTTCCAATTCTGCTTACAAGTTAGATATAGAGAACTAGTTTTTTGAGTAGTTCCAGGGCAAGCTTGTGGACTTGTCATGTACTCTATATAACTATTTTAATTAAGATTTGAGCCTTTTTTAAAGGATGATTTGATCCTCTAATTTCAGTAAAACATGTTGAGAGGTTCCATGATACAAACTTTTATTCCATAAGAGGGTATAAATCTTTGTTTGCGTTAGATCAAACACTGATTGATCTATGTTGTAGGTGACTTAATCAATACTATCTCCAGAAATTTGCACACTTATCCCTAGTATTTACTTTAACTGAAGTAAAGCATTTAAAGAAATCTTTCAAGGTCCCAATACTTGTGAACATTATAGAATTGGCATATACACATGGGTGGAACATTCAAATGAAAGCCAACCAGCAGCAGCGAATTAAAAAGGTAGTAGCAAAATCAGACTTAACGTAGCAGCAAAATCAGATGCAAAGAGAAAATTCATTGTGACAATTATTTAGAGAATAGAACACATAAACTCATGTGTGAAGTATCGAGAAAATCATAACAAACAAAAACTAAACTATAAACAAATAACATAATACCACACTTTACGTACCTCGTCATCACTTTTAGTAAAATTAAGGTGTATGTTGGTGCAGAAGTCATACATGTACCTCATCATAAAATAGCCACATCTCTCATTATCCATTTGGCGAGGACACTAACAACACAATATAGCGGTGGATCAGAAATTAAGTATATTAAAAAAGCATACTAAAGTGACAGCGTATAATGTAGAACAAACATTCATACTTCAAAGTGACGGATCTTCAAGTCAATACTACTGGGATTATCATGATCACCAAGTCTAACCTTCTTATAAGAGCTGTAGAATAATGATTAGATAATTATATGTCATTTTTGTAAACATAAAATCAAGAACTAAAATGGGCAATTTGGCAGATAACTCACTCTATTATCTGGTTCATAATTTCAATGTTAGTAGCATCTTTCCCCATCTGATCAAGCACGAACAAGGTGGATGTATTCATAGAGATAATAAGCATGACCCAATAATTGCTAGCTTGTATAAGACGTCAAACATATTAGTCCATAACTTACATATACAATCAACAAATTTGATTTTAGTAAGTTTATTTTGATACTTACACTACATGATGTGGGATGAAAACAAAATTGGTGCGTTTTGTTTTCGCTCCCAACAAGCCACAGTGAAGATATGACACAAATGCATTCGGTTCTAGTTTTGCCTGATCCAATGATGTCAACTGGGGGCACCAGAAAGTGATCACTTTCGCTAATCCAGCTCTTTTGCAAATTGAGGATGAGCAGATACTTCATCAGAAAATAAAAAGATTAATTCATATAAATTTATCTACTTTAACATTTTTTATAAATGTAGAAAATAAAACATAAATAAATACTTACACTTCATAAGCTTGGATGATAGATACATTGACTTGTTGCCATCGCATCACTTTGTAATGTCTTCAAAACCGATTGAGACACATATATTCTCCACAAATGGAATATCCTTCTTGGAAGCTGAAATACCCCAAACCTTAATATGTGGTTTAAATATTAAAATATGGTATGTAAAGTCTAAAAAGTGCCTTAGAAACATCGGTGAACAATTTAAACCATAGTAAAATGCAATAAAGCACTAAGATACAGTTTGAGCAAAAACATGCTCTAAGCTTGGAGTGAACTTGGTTAGGACCCAAAGAGCCTACCAAGACTTAATAATATTCAATTATGATTTAATAAGGCTAATTAAGTCCTTAGGAAACCTTGGTGGACAATTAAACCAAACAGAACACAAGAAAATACCTTAAAGTCAATATGAGCAAAAATGTGCTCTAAGCTTGGGATAAATTTGTATAAGACCTAATGGTCATACCTATACCTTATAAATATGTTAATGAACATATTAAATCAATTACTAAAGAAAACCAAGCTTGAAAACAAGTTAAAACACAAAAAGTGCTTTAAGGAGTCTTAAAGCACGTTTTTGAAAAATTGTCTTGTAAATGAGTTTTGAGTGGCTAAATGTCCATCATTACTCTTTAATCAACATGTGTACTATATAGTATCACATTTGGAAGTCTATATCAATGGGAAATCAAAAATTTCACAAATATGTGCCTTGTTTTGTGAATAGTGCTCAAATAGTGCTAGTTTAAGTTATAAGTCAACATAAGTTGTTTAATTGGTCAACAAAGGCCATATATATGTTATATATTGAAGGGGCCACGGTTTTTAAGGTGGGAGTCACCAACCTAGTCATCCAACTAAAGAAAAAAAAGAAATAAAGTAAAGTTACTATTTGCTTTTAAGCTTAAATATCTTACAAAAGTGAGACCTCTCACCTCTCCTCTTCATTTCCTTGCCTTCCCACCGTTTTCTTCCTCTATTCTCCCAACCAGAACCGAGCTTGCTACAGCCCATCTCTTCTCTAACTTCAATTGCTCACCAAATGTTCATTAATGCTCCAAATCAAATTCTAAGACCATATTTGTCTTAGTTAGACCTTGCTCTTCACTTCTATCTTTTCAAATCTTCAAGAAC